>BPTQ01000007.1:35644284-36109850 GCA_019973895.1 Chrysanthemum seticuspe
TTTCCTTTTACTCTGCACCAGTTTAGGATACAATTCTTATTCGCGAGATTTCTCTTCACTATCTTCCACCATTCAAACTACAATGAACCTTAAAGATCTCTTGTGTTACGGAATCCCCTTCAAATATAGCTATTGGAAGTAATTTGATGTAAAAAGGAAATTCCCTTTGAGTAACATCCCTTCAAGTGTATATCAACTCCGGTACAAATTGTCTTACAAAATGTCGGAGTCAATCTTCTGAACCATATAGGGATATCACAACGAAGTACCCATAAGCGAAGCATAATTTAGAGCATTGAGCCAGATCGATCATGAAAACCTTACTATCTCAAACCTAAGATTAAGTTTTATCACCAAGCCTTACAGAGCACTACAGAATTCTAAAAACAACTCAAAACTTAGTAGGATGGTGGATCAAGATCAAAAACTCAACAAAAATCTTAAGACATCACGAGACATTCCGAACCACTATTTTGAATTAGAATCCAAACTCTATCATTCCAAAAGTACTAGCTAGACCGAGTTACGAGATTTAATACGAAGCGAATACCCATGAAGCAACACTATAGGGATATACCAAGTCTTCTAACTGAGGCTGTAAAACATTCTGTTAAACATGGCCTCAACTATATGTGAACTTCCCTACAATGAGTGTCCCTTAAAGGAAAATTTGGTTAAATTAAGGTTATCGATATAAACTTCCCCTAAGGCATTGTGATCTCTAGAAATTCCAAATAACCTCAAACTTACCACCTTCTATCATCTCTCTTTAGAGCGCTTATTCTTAACATAGGATTTGACCACGTCTCATTTTCCTTTATTTTGAAGAGTTATGGCGCCGAAGAAAGCTCCACCAGCTATGACACGAGCCGATATCCAAAAGTATATAGAGGATTGTATAGCTAGGGAACTAGAGAAAGAACGAGCAACGATAGCTGCTGCTGCTGCCGCTGTCGAGACCATGGCTGTTACTGAAGCTACTAGACTTGCTACTACTACAGGAGTTGCAGGAGGTTCGAGAGTTCGAAGTGGTACATACATGGACTTTAAGAGCAGTGACCCCCTAAGTTCGGAGGCACAGAAGGAGCCATTGCTATGATCCGTTGGTTGGAAAGGATCGAGTCGTTATTTCTTCTATGCGATTGCCCAGATGACTGCAAGGTGAAATTTGCTACTAGTACACTCTTGGATGAGGCAATGTTATGGTGGAATCATTATGCACAGCCTATTGGTATGGAAAATGATTATAAGCTCTCATGGGATCAATTCAAGAGGTTGATGACTAAGAAGTATTGTCCGCCCAAGGAGGTGAAGAAATTGAAAATGGAATTTCTTGGGCTAATTACCGTTGGTTATGACATTGAGACCTACATCAGAAGGTTTCAAGAGTTGGCTGCTTTATGTCCATATATGTTTCTGGACAATGAGAAACTACTGGAAAGTTTCATTGGAGGACTTCCAAAATGCATTCAAGGAGAGGTAACCTCTTTCGATTCGCAAACGATTGAAGAGACCATCAAGGTAACTCAAATACTCATGGCTCAAGTTGTGAGGAGGGAGAACTTTATCGACAACAACAACCGCGACAACCAAACTAACAACAACAAAAGGAAATGGGAAAATGACCAGGGAGGTTATAACAACAACAACCAAAGCCGTAACACTAACCATCACCAACAACACAATAGAAGACAAGAAGCCGCCAGGGTTCATGTTGCTGCAACAACAAAGGAAAGAACTTATACTGGAAACTTACCACGATACCATCAATGCACGCTACATCATAATGGTCCATGTGGTATATGCTTTATCTGTCAAACAATGGGACACCTTGCTAAGGACTGCAAGGGAAAAGGATATGTTGGGACTAAACCACTATGTAATCGATGTAAGTATCATCACACGGGTCCTTGCCCTACCAAATGCCGCGAATGCAAAAAACCGGGACATCTAGCCAGGGATTGTAAAGGCAAAACTATAATTACATGTTTCGGATGTGGGAAGCAAGGACACTATCGGAATCAATGTCCTCAAAAACCAAGGTCAACAAGTTGAAGGTGCTCATGGGAAGGCATACATGTTAGGAGGAGGAGAAGCTCGTCAAGGTACCAACGACGCGGAAGACTGAAGAAGTTCGGAAACTAACAGTCTTATTTCTCCTTATGTACTATGTCATACTAAGTTTATGTTTTCCATCGTATCCGAATCTTTATAACCTAAGATGTACTACTTTTGATAAACCACTCGTTGTAAAATATTCTCATCTATCGTACTTTATTTCCTTTCGATTCGATATCACTTACGAGAATTTTACTTCTTTTTACCTTATCGACCATTTTAACGACACGGTTTAAATCCTTGTAAGCATCGAGAGTTATAACAACTAAACCGAACGTCACATCATCGTTCCTTAATTATACATAGCCTAGCTAACTATGTCTAATTCTGGAGGGATCATGTTATGTTGGGAGCGGTTATTTATAAATCTTAGTGCAAGCAAAATGTTCACATATTCCACAGTCAAAGTATTACTCATGCGAGATTTATCAAATACGATGTTTTGTACGTCCTCGATCATCGACAACCGTAACGACACTTCTCCATGTTTTCTTTCCTCGATATTCATCACAAACTCAAAAATTCGATAGACCAACACGAATTGAATTCAGGGACTGAATTCCTTTTTGGATGGGCGAATGTGACAACCCGTACTTTCAGGTCATTTCTCGAAACAATTTATGCCTCATTATTTCAACATTTATCGTAAACTAGGTTTACGTGTTCCAAATTCGCGTAACCTTTATGGTTTAGCGGCGAATTCATGATCATAACATCACGTACATTTCATATGGACTAAGATTAGTCTACATTTCATTAACATCATTTGCATCACGTTAGTTCATTCATGACATTGCATTTCACTTGTATCGCATAATTTTTATATTAAATAAACGTTATCGCGTGAGTTATTATTTTAAATATTTAATCCGTTACTTTCAAAAATGATCCCGACACATTTTTATACTTACATTAGTTTATAAAAACTATATTTTGACTTTACCTAGTGTTTTAAATTTATTTGGTATATAAATCGTTAAAGTTAAATTATTACGACGTTTTCTTAAAATTTTCACGATAATTTTTTATATCACTCAAATTTCACAAGGAATGTATTTTTACAATTTTTATTATCTCATTACATTCTATTTTGATCTATTAAAAACTTACTTGTACCAAAAATCTACCATTTACCTTACAAGTGATTACTACTTACATATTTTCTTACACCTTTTAACAATAATTACACTAACAATTATATATATACAAGTTTATAAAAAAAAAATATATATATATATATATATCTTTGCCAAGTCCCTCCCCCCTTGGCCGACCAAGGGGGAGGGTTAGCATTAAATTGAGCATGGACTTGATTGTTAATAATTTTACACAATGCATAAAAGTCCTACTTCACTCATTTTTCTCATTCACTTCACCAAATTTTTCACCAAGTGTTAGCAAGTCTCTCTTGTTTTCTCTCCAATAAAACCGGTCATCATCAAGAGCTCAAGGGATCATCATTTTTTTTTTCAAGTCCAAGTGTTTATACAATCTAGTTTATACTCTTTATAAGGTTTTGAAATAAAAACCAAGAGTGTTTAGGTTTAACCTTGTTCTTTGCACCTCATCATATTAACTAGTAAGCATGTTTCTTTCATTTTTCATGTTTCCTTTTCATTTCATATGTATCTTTTCATTTTTGGTACAAACATGCAAGACATATGTGATTTATACCATTTTTTACATGATTTTAGAGTTATATATATATATATGGTCATCCTATAATTATCCCCTTGGTATTCATTGGTCTTGATGATGATTAGGAACCCATGACACCCTAAGAAAGTGTATGGTAGGATTAGATTAGCTTTGGAGTTGATTTGAAGGGATTAGAATAGGTTTTGTCCGAGAAAAACTATTTTCAATACGTATATAATGTATTCTGTCCTTGTTTTGATTTTCTGGAAAATCCGACTGTAGGCACGACTTTTTGGCCTTGATATTTAGAAAATATACTTTAAAACGAATCCGTGGCCGCTTGAACGGATAAAAACGGAGTTATAACGAAGAAGTTATGAATTTTTAAAGTTAGACGACGAAATATATACTTTTCAGAAATTTCAGCATGCTGTTTTTATTTTGTCCGAGTCAAAAACGAGCCTTAAGCTTCACAAATTATTTCGACTTATCAAAAATATATTAGTATACTTTGATACGAAGCTAAGGACATATTATACGTAGAAAACGGATTTGAAACGACAAAGATATGCACGTTTTCATAAAATTGCCGTAACTATTATTTTCTGAAAAACTATATTATTTTACGAGATAAGTGTTACGTTAGCTGAAACGACCATGTTAGCGGCTGTTTTTATCAATGATGTGGAACTTTTTGAAAAGAAATGTCTTCTAATAAAATTAAGATCACCGGGCATATTTTTCAAAACGACAAGTCGTTTGTATAGCGGAGTTGTAATAAATTAATTACGGATGTTTAAACTTGGCCGAAACTCACTTTTTACATAACAATTAGCCAAAATCACCATCTTTAACCCTTATTATCTTATTGTTCGAGACCTTTTTGACGAAAACTCCTGAACTGAAACTTCTAGATTTCGATACAAACTTTCCAAAACCGTCGAGTTCGTTTTCTAACGATCAACGTACACCATTTTACGACTAGTTTTCCAAAGCCATTTTTGTTAATTTCATGAAAAATTCCGACGACATTGTTTTGCGACGAAAAGTGATAATTTCACTATAAATCATTATAAAACCATTGTAGGATGACATTTTGACGTAAATACTTGTAAAGTCAGTTTTGAAGGGTCAAGACGTCAAAAGAGTATTTTTCGACGATAAGTAATATTTTCAAAACTCGCAAATGGTATAAATAACATACGAAATGCATGCATAACATTACATTGCAACTCATTACATATCATATCATTCGTAATAGGTCCCGGTTAACGCATCACATTATACCTCGGTGTACTCACTCTTGTCATCACTCCAGTTTATCAAGTGAGTTTTCATAGCCCCATTTTACAAGTTTTTACATTATTTCAAACCTACGGGGGAGAATACATTGCACAACATTTTTATTACGATACCAAGTATGTTAAATTCATTTACATTGCTTGAGTTACAAAGTTGCCAGTTAAAAGTCCCCACTTTAATGCATGAGCCGTTAATTTTCTAGAAGCGTGTGTGAGTGGATAGATCTATCGAGGGTGACACCTCCATCCGAGTTGGTGAATCCCAACTTGTCATACGGATGCATTTCATTCATAAACATTATTAGAGTTGTTTGGCAAGACACTCTGTTGGGGCGTACATCAGTCTGAGCTTCGGTATCATGCGCTTAAGCAATTGTAACATTTTTACGTGACATAATTGTCATGCCTGTAACATTTTTACGTGACATAATTGTCATGCCTGATCTATACTTGTGTAGCCGTATAAAACATTTACATAAACCTATGATTTCTCACCAACATTATTGTTGACCGTTTTAGCAATGTATTTTCAGGTAACTAAGGCATTATCATCATGGCATGGTTAAGGAACCACCTTTTGAGTCGCGGCGTCGACTTACATCATTGTACATCATGGCACTTTCTTTCAAAAAACATCGTTTGGACTTGTAATATATTTATGTTTCCGCAAACTTTGTAAACATTTGGGACCTATACTTTGTAAACTCTGATTGTTTTAATCAATCAAACGATGTTCTTTTCAAACGACACTTTAGGTCGTTCAATATAACTGTGAATGTGGTGCTATGACAGTCTATCCCCAGGAATTCCATTCCGCTGCAAAACAGGTAAATTGGGGGTGTGACACAAACCCTTTGAGAGATATTTTCACATACAGTGGTTTTAATGGCAACATAGGTTAGTCATGGAGTTATAAGGTAACTAAGGTTAGGAATAACCGTCCTATGATTCGCCAGAGCCGGAGGGATCTACCCAAGGACACTACCATTAGTTAGTGCTAGAAGTCCTTAGGAATTATTGTAAAAAGGAGAAAATGAGAATCGGAGAAAGAAGGAGTTGAAGAATCAAAAAGAAATGTAAAGTAAATGGTGAAAAGAAACAGCCCTCCAGATTATTCAACTTAGGGCAGACACCGGGTTCAATTCATATGCTACTGATTGTCACTTAGTGATACCGGTATTGAAGATTAAAAGTCGTCATGGACCCAGTGACGCATGCACTAAACCTTCTTAGCCACTCAAGTTTCTCTCAACAGAAGCTTGTTTCATTCTCACAGGGAACCCTACATAAACTATTGGCTTTCTCTTAGAGATCGCTGGTATTGAAGAAGGAGACCCTCTCCCTAGTCTCCGCTCAAGAAAACCAAAACGCACTATTGAGTCTAGAGCCACGAGATTCATCAAAAGATCTCTTAGGAACACTTGACATTTAATCACTTGATGATCAACAAAAAAGATCATCAGTGGTTCATATCGAGTCCTTCACAGATCTTAGCAATCTGTCGAGAACATTTATGAGAGGTTCACATCTGTGATCCTCAGTGATTGAATGGAAACTACTGCCAGGGTCAACATCAAACAGCCCTGACAGCAGGTCACTTCGGTAACTCCCCGTGGATTACGTGGAGTGTGTCTCAAACGGTCTACAGTCGTGAGGTGATGCTTCGGTGTACCTCAGCGACTCATCTGAACTGTAGATGTACTTCGGTACATCGCGTTATCTCACTTGTGGGACTCCAGTTCTGGAACGGCCTTTGTAAGAATTAGAGTTATGTTTTCACACTATGCTGTTAACACTCTCGAAGTTCAAACTTGTAAGTGCCGGAAACTGCTTATTACTAACCGTTTGAAATGTTTTTTTCTTATGGAAGCTCCGGAGCGGGATGATCGTGCTGATTCTTCTCATGCTCACGCCAACATCATCACTAATGGAAGTTCTATTCAAAAGCAACACAACCGTAAGAATGATTCTTCGTCAAACCAAAGAATCTACAAAGATTAAAGACTTAGAGAACTTCATCAGTATTGAATTCCAACGTCAAAGAGCGTGTGAGCATGTTGAAGAATGACGTGGAGACACTGGAGCAGCGAAGCAGACCTGAGGCAGACTGATGCATACAACAACATACTATCACTTTCACCACAAAGAACAATGATCAAAGAACAAAGTTAAAGATGACGTCAAAGCATAACTGTTCAAAGATAACTATCTCTCTACACTGGGGAGATTGTTCGAATCAAGACAATTCCTCTCACAAGAAAGAAGAATGTCAGAAGACGTCACAGCTACTATTACATCAACGCCTTCACCGTTTACATTCATATATACTTGAGGGGGAGATTGTTGGAATCACTCCTAAACAGTATTTCAAGTATTTATATTTCATATGTAATAGGTAGCTTTATTATGGCCTTTATGTTTGTTTAAGGTCAAGCTTATGTAGAAGGCCCATAAGCTTAGGCCCAAGCCCACATAAGAAAGGATGGGAACTAGGAGTGTTGCCCTAGCTTCCCTCCTATAAATAATCTTGTAAACCCTCATTTGAGGGTTGGTTGTTCAAGTTTTCTTTTCACATACTCTCTACGCCTAAACCGTCTTTAGTATATCGTGTGTGTGTGTGTGATACTTGTTCATCCGCCTTTATCTCTTCTCTTATAACTTGTGTTTGTAAAACTAGTGACCTAACAGTTTCTCTAACTTATCCTCTTCTACAATCTCACGGAGACATTTTAGACTATCCTTAAGGTATGAGCAATATGTTTGAATGGCAAGTTTGTTATTCCTAAGGTGAGGAGGAACATAATTCACAGACAAAGCATATTTATTACAACCATGCACCTTTGATGGACCATTCTCCCCATTGGTCATTGGCATTTTCCCTTTTACCTGACTCTTCAGATTCTCAATTTCCTTTTGTAACGAAGTTATTTGTTCATTATTTTTATTTCGAGTGACTTTTATTGACTCAAATAACTCATTGAAATGACGTTTAACCTTTTCATTTTCTTCGAGAAAACTCTCATTTTCCTTTTGTAAAGCATTGACCAAGTTTTGTAGATGAAAATTTTGAGAATTCCGAGAATCTAAATGAGGAGGCATTTGGGAGCCAGACACATTGTTCATTTCACCCTTTAATTGAGAGATTTGGGCTTTCAACTTTCTGATCGTGATACAATGAGCTTGAATCTGTTCATCACGTTTGCTAATTTCAAAAACTGCATCAAATTCAGGAACATCCAAAGATGTCTTGATATTTGAGGTTTTAACATTTTCTTTCAGATGTTGATATTTTAATTGCAAGGCAAGATGCTCAACTTCTAATTTAGAAAACTGTTTTACCAGGTTATCATGATCATCCTGTTCAACTTTATCATGCAGTTTAGAGTTAGTTTTTTCAAGCTCAATGATACGATCATGGGAGACTTTCAGAGCAACAGATAATTCATGAAATCGAGAAGCATTAATGGAACAATTCGTAGCAGTGTAAAACACATCTTGAGTAATACATTCAGAAATAAGAGTCTCATTCAATGTATGCAAGTTCTTCCTCTCAATCTCATTATATTTTAGTGCTCGCTCATAGTCACTAACCTCAACTATCATTGCATCAAATTCCTTTTCCATTCCTTTAATATCTGAATCTATCCCCTTTTTAAGACTCTCAAATTGATCTTTTAGTTGTTTAAAGAAAGGCATGACCTCAGTTAGATAGCATTCTTTTGTTTGCTCAAAACCCTTTTCCCCTTCAGTAATCCCAGTGGGTGTGATCCTTTTCTTACAAGTTTTCTCAAAATCGACAAATAGTTGAAAAATAACATATTGACTGATTAAGGTCTTGCTCTTAGTGGCAATAGTTCTAGGAACTAAATGCATTGGTGTATTTGGAGGATACACAGTCGCTGCAGGCATTTTCCTAAGGGGAGGGTTTGTTTCAACAAGATTTTCAGCTTTTTGCTTATCTAAGTCCCTTTTCCAGAATACTTGTTCAGGTGTTAACAACGTTTGAGGCTTAAATTTGTTTAAGGAGATCCAGTTTTCCTTCTTGTAATCATGGGGTTTGATCATTATGTTATTCTTTTTACATTCAGGATCATCTAGCTTCTTATTCATTTTCTCCCTAGATGCATCATCTAATTTTCTATATTCCTCAATGCACTCAATGCAACTAGGTTTCTGTCTAGGCTTAAGGATTTCATTACCATCATAGATTACCTTATGAGCACTTTTAGCCTTTTTAATGACCTCTGGATTTGGTTCCTCAACAAGGGGAGTACTATGCTTATCACTTAAAACTCAGTGCTTAGTGATTAAGTGAGCAGTTTGAATGGTATTTCCTTGTACGTACAACTTGTTTTCAAGCTTGTTTTTCAAGGTTTTAGATTAGAAAAATCATTCAAAAGTTTTGATTCCTTAGCACAGAATTCTTGCTTAAGCATTTTAACATTTTCTTGAAGTTCTTGTTTTTGCTTAGCAGTTTTAGAAAGCTTTTCTTGTAAGGAGTTTAACTCTTGTTTTAATACTTCTTCTCTAAACTTACTTTGTCTAATAGTTGTACGCATTTGGTCATCCATCTCCTGCTCACGAGTGGTTAACTCAAACTTAGCTCGTTGTTCATAAATAGCAACACGTTCTTTATAAGCATTAAGTTCAGAGATAACAGACTCATCAGGGGTACATGCAGTGTATTCGTCAAAAGCATAGTCATCATTGACTGCATAAGATACATCACATGATACAATCTCACTTTCACTTTGTTTCACATATTGATCATATGGGACAACATCGACATTGCCCATATTTTCAATATCTGACTCAATAATTACAGTTGATTGTACTTCATCATGTATCTTTTGCTCATCAACTTCATCGTATAGTTTAAGTACCTCAGAAATGATTTTGTCTTTGGATGGACCAGCTTGTGGTGATGAAACTTTTGGAGAAACCATAGGTGAGATGCTAGCCATGAAGATTGTTTGAGCAGTAGGTTCATCATCTACATCAGAGTCAAATGCATCACAATCAGCTACTTGAAAGGCATTCTGATGATTATGACCAATCTCATGAATTGGCTGTTCATCAACATCAGCATCATATGTCTTGGCATTCCCTTCAGCAAGAAATAGTAACTCCTCTTCATCCAAAGCTGCTCCGTTGTCCTAAGCTTGCACTAGCAACATCTTATCCCTGAAGTACTCGGCATTCTGAGGGCGTTTTGGTGATGTGCAGTTTCTTGCAATATGTCCCTCACCACCATAGTTGTAACACTTGATCGGCTTTACTTGTCCTTGATTTCCATTCCTTCCCCTATTCTGATTTGCAGCAAAACCTCTACCAACTCCACCTCTTCCTTGTTCATACTGTCTTTCTTGAACAGGTTGTACCATAACCTTTCCGTCTCTGACAGTGGCCTGATTGTGTAGATTAGATGCTGTTCTGAGGTTGTTGTTGGTGTGTGGGAGAGAGTTCATGTTTTGACTGGTCATGAGAGCCAGTTGATTAATGAAGTTTCCCACGTGTGCATCAGCATCAGCTTGTTTGAACATTGGGTCGGGAATGAGTTTGTGATTACCATTACCCATGGGTATGACTTGTGAGGCTTTGGTTGTGATTCCTATGTTTGAGTAGAAGGCAGTTGAATCATTCGATGAGCTTGTCTCTCCCTGGTTGGTTTTGAACTGATTAAGAATCCTTTTTTCAAACATAGCATGTCCCTCATTCTGAAGAAGGAACGCATAGAGTTGCTCATAGTTTGTATTCTTCAATCCTTTGGTTAGCTTCACAGAAGTGACAAACTTGTGCCATTCGGGATTCATGTTGTTTACAAATTTAGAGTTCAACTGAATGTTTGGCATGGTCATTCTGATATTCCTCATGTCATTGACAAGCTTGTGGAATCTCACATAATACTCATAGACGCTCTCATCTGGTTTCATCTTGAAGTGCTCAAACTCATCATAGAGTTGTGATTCTCTGTCTTCCATAGTTAATTCAGAACCAGACAGAAGCATCTTGACATTATCCCACACTGCCTTGGCTTCGGTGTTGTGATTGATTAGCTTGTAGATATCTTTTGGAAGACCTTGAAGTACGATGTTAGAATCCCTGATATCAGCATCGAATCTCTTTTTCTCCTTATCATTGAGCTCATCATACGTCTTTGGCCTGTCTAGTCCAAAAATCATAGTTCCATCTGCAGCAGTATCAATTATGTCTCTTGTAGTCTCAACCAAATAAGGTCCTTCATCAATCGATTTGAGAATGTTGACCCCATTTTCCTTTCCAAGACAGTACAGTCTGATTCTTTGAGCCCAAGAGTCGTAGTCAGTTATGTCAAGCATGGGTGGACGAGTATCTAAACCAGCTGCTTGAACATCCTCGGCAACAGTGGAGATGATTGTAGGTACGATGGTAGACATGTTTAAAGATTACACGGGATTTTATAACTCTATGATTAAACCGGGAAATAGATTCTTTCACGGGATTTTACTAAATCAAGAGAAAACCGTATTACAAACAAACGTTAACCTAGTCGCTAAGATTCCTTGAATCAAGTCGCTAAGAACCAAGTTGCTAAGACAAGTCGCTAAGTTCCAAATCGCTATGAATTTTGACAGCAAGTCGCTATGCACCAAGTCGCTACGAGATCAAATCGCTAAATAGCAACTCGCTACTGGTCAAATCGCTAACACCAAGTCGCTACGAAACTTAAGAACAAGTCGCTATCAAAATTGAAAGCAAGTCGCTACCTTACCAAATCGCTACCCGTAGTGGAGAATCCACCAACAGTACTTTTTGTCGGCTTGTCTCTAAAGGCAAGTCGCTAGGACCAAATCGCTACCACAATACACTACAACTCGCTACAGATTTACAAAGCAAGTCGCTACCAAGAAAATTACACCGAGAGCCAAGTCCCTAACTTGAAAAACTTCCAAAACACACTTTTCAATCCAAAAACAACCCAACCACAATGATTCAAGCCTTCCAAATCAAAACCTAAACACTTGTGATGATCCTAAACACAAAAGTACAATCAAAATCCAAGCTTTAACACTAGAAATCAACCAAATGATGCAAAAACCACTAAACTTTCTCAAACTCAAAAACCACCTAAAAACCACTAGAAATCCAAAGATATGTAAGAGATGATCTAACCATGGCTCTTGATACCATTTGTAACATATTGGATTTCACATACACATCAAACCATAATCAAAGTAGGCGTACACAAGAGTTTTAGAGAGAGAAAGTTAGAGGTTTGGGAACTTTAGTAAGAGAAAGAAAAATCTTATTATGAGCTCCAACTCTCTACCTTGGAAGGTAGAGAGTATTTATAGTCTTTACATAAATCGCCACCTATCGGGCTGTGGATCAGGCATACAGTGGGTAAAGACCCGTCCGTCCTTCACGGTGTTACTTAAACTAAATACTACTTAACTTATATTAATCTATGACTACGAGCTTACTAACGATTACATATACTTGAGGTGACCGACTCTTTAATACTTGGATTTACTAAATCCTAACATACTATGTAGATGATGAACTATCCATCAATGCTATTAACTTGAAAAATTGGGCATGCAATTTCTTTCTTAATAGTTCTATTATTCCAACAATTGTAAGTAGTACTTTTAAATGGTCAAAGCACAACAACTAGATAAAATATGCTAGTTTGTCTTTTACCAATTAAGCAGTAATTAGTCTAGCTTCTAATTTAATAACTCATAAAATATGCAATTTTCTTAACTATTAAAATTTGCTTACGAGTTATGTATTTAGAATTTAGACAATTTTAATTGTCCTATCATACCTTTCTCATTCATGAAAAGGAATAGGATTGAATCTCACTCTTTCTTATGAAAAAAGGACTAGGTTTATTCTTTTAGTAAAGTTGACTCTACCAATAACCCTTACAGGTGTAGATCAATTTAACAATACAGGAATAACCTTCGTTTACGATTTAATGTTGCATTAATACATTTAAAGAATTAGCAAAATTCAATTTTAGTATTTTCTATAATTAAATTTTTCAAGGAAATAAAATACCCAAGGTAATATCCATATAACCATAGAATTTTCTCGAAAACTAGGATCCAAATTATCATAGTTCCATTACATCAGTTGATCTGCTAGTAACGAAAGCATATAATAAGGTAATCTGTCGAACAATAATTGGCAAACAATTTCCAATTCCTAGATCATTATGGGATTTATATTTTCCAATGCTATTCAAATATAAACATGTTTCATCCCATCTTATGCCTTGAGTCCAGTTCTCACTTCCTACTCAACTTAAGTGTCTAACTTAAAGAACTGCAAATATGTTCATGTAAGGTCTGACTTTACATAAAGATTTACCTCTCTATCACAATCTAGCCAAGTACTGTCATGACGTAAATTGCAACTTCAAGTGTTCCTTTTAATTAGATGGCACATAACTTAATTTAAAAGGGTACTAGTTTTGATTTTATGTGGTCAAATCAAATATGTACATAGATGTCATGTATTCATCTTGTAGCATAAATTTAATAAAAAACTTTTTATTACCAATTCATAAAGATCAAATTATTAAAGTTTTGATTGAGGTATTGGGTTCACCAATCAAGGAATTTAGCGTTAATTATCGTCCATTATACCGTACTTTTGCATAAGTGTAAACACTTAGTGTTTCGGGTAATTACCACCGAAGTGGCGCATGAAATTAAAACTAATTCGCCCTTAAGATGAGTTTGTACATTTATGGCTTACTAAGTTGCTCCAATCGAACTCACAGGGGGCACAGGACCAGGTAAGCGCAAAAGCATAACCTTAGACATCCTTTCAGTGTGACAGTGCGCACTTCTTTATCAACCCCTTTATAGTTTGTTCTAGTGGGTGAGCCGTTCAGACCATTTGTACCAAAATCACAATCAATTAAACTATTGAAAACTTAACTCTTCAAACAAATCAAATTTCACCATTGTTTAGTCCGTTTTATTTTTCTATTCAAAATTACCCTTTGCTTAAAACTGTCGCACATAATAAACAAAAAAGTAAACAAATAAAAAATAAACAACTAAAAAATAATGCGCACATAACTAACAATTTAATATGTGTAAACAAGTAGCCACATGCAACTTATTCGATAAAACCCTATTAATAATCAATGTCTAGGTTAATTAATGTATATATTAATTAGGGCTTTCACTCTCTCAATTGAAAGTGAGCCACATACATCGACGAATCGATTGCGTAAACCAATAATTAATAATATACCAAATTGCACATAATTGATTCATTAATGTATATAATTGGAGTCTTCCCCAATTCAAGATTTATCATAAATAAACATGTGATAAAATATCTTAACAATTAAACAATAATTCAAGCAACTATCCATGACAAACATGCATGTATCATCATAGATATAACATAACAATTATTCAATTAGTCACAAGATCGCATATCATTCCATGTCACATAACATATTATTCATGAATTAATCACGTAACACATATATTAATTCTAGGTTTCGATAAAGTTAGCAAACAATTTTCAAACCCTAAAAAAAAATTAATATGTGTCGACCAAAAAAAATATTGGGTACGCCCCAAAAAAAATTAAAATCGACCCATAAAAAAATAAACCAAAACCCTAGATTAATCACATCAAACATCATACAATATACGTTTTATTACGCGTTTATGTAATTAATTACTCATTAAAACCAATGACTCGTGATGCCACTGTTGGAATTATATAACATGACTAATCATAAATATAAACAATAAATATCAAGTACACATGTGAATTACCCCTTACCGTTTTGTAATTCAATCCAAGAATACTAACAATAATGTGTTAGTATCACTTTCTTGTACACACGTACTATACCGAATTAAAGGAATGCTAGTTTTAATCAAACAAAACAATTTGGTTTGAAAAAGTTTATTGATCGACACCCTTGGTTTGATTGTCGACCGAACACAAGCAAAAACACACACAAACTATTTTAGGTTTTAGCTTATGAGTACAAGAGATAAATTACAAACACCCTTGGTTTTGTATTTATACCCAAAGTAACTTGGTGAACAAGTTGGTTATGGGTTGGGTTATGGAAACCCTTTAGACGATCGGTTATGGACTCCCAAAGGGATTCTAGAACCTTCTCAATCTCTAATTTCATATCTAGTCCTTTCCAATTACATTTAACGACTGTTAGTCCGTTACAATTAATTACTTAACGTCCATTATAATTATTTCGTTTAATTAATAAATAAATATAACATTTATATTTAATTATTAACTTTAATTCTCATACGCAAAGTGTGCAATCCCGTGGTCTCAAGTTCGATCCTAACCCACATCTATTAATATTTTGTCCATTAAACCAACACTTATATGCATTGCAAAGTATTTTAAGAGGATAATAAGAAAGAGTTTATCAACTTATTCGATTGTTTTAGTTGATGGAAAGTATGTTCTAAAAGATGGGTTGCAAACTAGCAAGATGTTTTTATACATTTTGAAACTGCTTAAGATATTAAAATGAAAAATAATAAGACATCCTACTTGATGTGCCTAGTAATTCTCTTATTCACATATGTATGTGACACTTCTAATCCAGTAATTCTCTTTACTCATATTATCCAATCATTATTTCAAGTGTTCCAAATGAATAGGAGGATCTTAAGAATTAAGATCCTTTATTTATATGGGTTCATTTTTATGATTTATCAACCTGGCTTTGGTCTAATCCAAAATAAACAAATAGAGAGGTTTTCAACAATCATATATTCTTTCATCATTTATTCTTACTAACAAAAAAGTAGCAACCTGTAAGTTTTTAATGATCATAAAGTTGAAGAATTCTTATGATGTGTACTGTGTAGTCTCATATGCAACCAAAAACCGAGCTAATTAAACACCGGGTTGTCCAAAAATGCAAACCACCGCAGCCGGTTTCCCAATTTTAGTTTAAGCTTCACATATTCCATACTTTTATTTTATACATTTTACAACATAGGATAAGTTTGTTTTAGAAAACTTTTGCTTGAAAGTTCAATGTATGTTAAACAAACTTCGTCGGTAGAATAGATTGATTCGAGGAGTACAATGATATTCTTGAAGTCATCTCCCCTTTTGAGAAGGGAGGGAACGGTTGTACTAGAAGGGCTTACTATACCGATAATAGTAAGACAAGAACGACTTCTTTTTGTCACTGGTCTAGTTCCAGCAGGGGTAGGACAAGAGTACCAGTAAGCAAAAGATTCAAAGGGATCAATCTTTACACCGATGCATGTATCGTACTCTCTCAGACCAAACGTGAATTGGTAGCATAGAAGATAAATGATCATAGATAAATATAATAAGAGTGCCAGAGAGGGATGGTCATGCACGTTAAACAAATTATATACTGTAGAAGATAAGATCTCGTTTATTAATTGGGCCATCGCCCAATAAGTCAATTGAATAAATAATGTCTAGCCAAGAATGAGGGTCCAACCAGAGTTGTACCAAAATTAAGTAATGGATAGACATCATATCACATAAATGATACTAGAACATGGGCTGGCAATAGGACCGAGGAGGCGAGGAGCTATAATTGGCTAACTAACAAACATCTCAAATTTCGTTTAATAAAATCATACGAGTGAAGTGTGAAAAGCTAAGCAGATTTAGCTACCTAACCGATCCAGAAACATCTGCTCGATCATTTATCACGTTGTGTTGAGCAATAATAAAGAAAGCAAAGTAATTATACTTGAAGAATATAAAAAGCTATACTTTTTCCAAGCTTGAATAATCTGCTAGACTTTTGTTAAAATTACTTTTACTATTTATATGCAAAACACGTTAGCTTAGAGCCTCAGAGTATGTCAGTATTCAATCCATAATCATGAGGAAAATGATTACATCAACAATGTAAAATAAATAGACGAATGTCTCATCAAGAACAAATTAATTTTTAGCAGATAATCTATTGTCTATATTAGGTCAAGCTCATGTTTTACTTAGTATTGTACTTTAAATCAAACTATTCTTATCAGTTAATCAAATCACATTACACTAAAAACGTACATATCATATTTATTTTTCCTTCAAGCCGTGCCTTTTACCTTCCTTCTTCAATCTACATAATATTTTCCTAAACCTAATTTATTTTTCATGTCACAATGGTAAACACTTCATCTATTCCCATTAACAACATCACTCAATCGGACAAGTTACTAGCCGTACAACCATCCATTAACACACTAATCCCGATAAAGCTTAATGTTATGAAAGCTAACTACTCGTCTTAGTGTTTCTATTTCTAAATTAATGTGAAAGGCTTGGAGGTTCTAGATCACATGCAACATAAGTAAGCATCTACAAGTGCCGAGCTCCTCTTACCATATAATGGTTAAAGGTAGATTCATTAGTCAAATCTTGGATTTTCTTAACTCGTAGTGATGTTATAGTTGTTGGACTTGTTAAGGCTAATCCTAAAACGCCATAGATGCTTGGACCTTTACTGAAACACATTTCTTGACAACAAACGACGGACCAAAACCATTATTTGTGGTGAATTAAGGCTCTTAACCATAAGTGACATGACCATTGATACGTATTTTGCTAATATTCGAGTCTATTGCACCGCTTCTAGCCAATCTAGGCTCACTCATGCATGATGATGACCTAGTCACATATGCCCTTAATGGCTTGAATGGCCGTTTTGCTCATGTGGCCGGAATTATTGCTCATCGTAAACCTGTTTCCCAACCTAGATATGGTTAGGTCAATGGTGACCACCGAGGACCTTCGCCTTAAACACAAAGCTACAACCTCGAATGACCTAACCCGCTCCTTGGCCCCAATTGTTTTACTAGCTGAGAGCTCAAACCTCGTGACACACGTGGTAAGTCCTCTCCAAATGTGTGTCGTCACTTTGCTTGAACGGGTCTTTGTAAATGAACATGATATACCACGTATATTCCATTTGAGATTTTTAAAGTTGAAATGAACATGATACACCACGTTCATCAATCACAAAATAGATAAACAAATAAAGAGTATACTTTGACTAGGTGTTATAGTCACCAAAACCACCACATCTATATCAGCGCTACATTAACACCACACCTACCACCATACAGGTGTAATGGTCACCAACAATATTTTTCTGTTTTTTAATTAAAAACTAAATTAAACTTTCTTTTATAATTGAAAACATTATATTAAAAATTAAAAACGTCTCACATAAAGAAAAACTTAAATTATATCTACGCCTCTTACATTTCACACAAAAAACAACCACAACCTCTTTTGTTTCTCACAACCTAACCTATGCGTTCGAGAACACGTTCAATCACAAATCAATACAAAAATTGTATTTATCTCTAGCAACAAACACGAAACACACAAAAACCACAAAGAAAGGCGCTATTTCTTTCTTGTTTTCTCAAACCTACGAAACACAAACACAAATTTTCTTGTCTTTGCACCCTTTATATTTTGGCTTGGAGGTTCCAGATTACATCCAATATAAGGAAGCATATAAAAGTTTCGAGGTTGTTGCTCCCTACGAAATGGTTAAAGGTACTTAACCATGGGTGACATATATTTTGACAACAAACGGACCAAAACCATTGCTCTTTTGTGGTGAATTAAGGCTCTTAAGCATAGGTGACATGACCATTGATGCGTATTTAGCAAAATTCGAGTCTATTGCAACACTTTTAGCTTATCTAGCTAGGTTCACCCAAGCACGATGATGACCTAGTCACGTATGCCTTTGATGGCTTAAGTGACCATTTTGCGCACGTGGCCCGGATTATGGCTCATCTTGACCCGTTTCCCAACCTAGACATGGTTAGGTCAATGGGGACTTCCGAGGACCTTCACCTTATACATGAAGCTACAACCTCGAATGACCTAACCACTCCTCGGTACTAGCTGAGAGCTCAAATTGTGACTCTAAACCACGTGACACATGCGGTAACTCCTCTCCAAATTTGTGTCGTCACTTTGCTCGAACATGTCTTTGTAAATGAACATGACACATTACGTATATTCCATTTGAGATTTTTAAAGTTGAAATGAACATGATACACCACGTTCATCAATCACGAAATAAATAAACAAATAAAGATTATATTTTTAGACTAGGTGTTATGGTCACCACACGCATCACTTCCACATCAATGCCACATGACCATTTAGCCTACCACCAACCCCACCTCCAAATATGTGTAATGGTCACCACAAAACTCACCACCAAACCCATATTTTTATCAATTTTAATTAAAAACTCAATTAAACTTTCATTCATATTTAAAATATTACATTAAAAAATTAAACATTTAAAACGTCACACGTAAAAAAAACTTACATTATATCTACGCCTCTTTGTTTTTACACAAAAAACAGCCACCACCTTTTTTGTTTCTCTCCTACCTAACCTATGTCCTCAAGAACATATTCAATCACAGATTTTGTTTTTCTCTAGCAACAAACACGAATCAACAAAACCAATTCCACGAAACCCATAAACAAAACGTTGATGTTTCTTCTTGTTTTCTCAAACCATGAAACACAAACAAAAATTTTCTTGTCTTTGTTCCCGCTATATTTTGGGATTTTGGCTTTCACTTTCGAACAGAGGAGGGTTATATCTCGTTTTGACTTTCGATTAATTTTTTTATACAAACATCACAAATGGACCGTTGGGGGTATTATGCCATTAGAAATGAAAAAGAGGGTGATGAGTGTTTGCTGGTAGCCACCACTGTACCCCCGCCAAAACAACTCAATCGCGCGCGATGGGTGTCTTGGTGTTACAGGGACCACATGCGGTGATGCCAACCACCAGATGGTCGATCACCACCTTAACACTTAGCCTTAACGAAAAAATAGAAACCACATGTATGATTACACTCATAAATCCCCCATGACCTATTATTTTGTGTTAAACATGAGAGAATTCTACAGTTCAGAACTAGCTTTTATTTTTGAGAAGTGATTGGCACAGTCTTAAAAATAATTTTAACACTCAACTGTATAAGCAGCTAAAGCAGGTTATACGTAAAATATAACTGTTTAATGCATTAAATGAAGTGTGCCAATAAATTTTAAAATTGTGCCAATCATTTCTTTTTATTTTTGGACAATTTTGACTAAAACTTGTAATAATGACTTTTTTATGCACTTAACTATGCAACATAAAGATGGACAATTATGCATTGTTGTAGTGTAGTCTATGCGTATACACATTCAAAGCGTGTTTCTATGTCTCAATACATAAAAATGTTGTATATAATCTTCTTCCACTACTTCATTTCAAGTTTTCAACTTATGTTTGTAAAGTAAACTGATTGTTTGTATTTGTCCTTTTAGTGATAGTATGAGATACAAGGAAGTGTGATTGTGGATTCGGAGCAACTATCTTTTTTTTTTATTAACTATATATAATTGTTGGCGTACGTGTCCGGATGACATGTGTTGGACCGAATGAATCTCCACGTGTCTGAAGGAACGTGTGACGAATAGCAAAAGCATAAAGGACCATCCTTTTATCCAGATGATCATTTTAACCAGCGGTCCATACTATAAATCGTGCCCACGCCGCCTATCCCACATGTTATGAGATTGTGCACCTCACGTGACCTGACACCTAGTATATAGACTAGGTGTAGACTGGCTCGCTCTTTACCAAGGTAAAAGGTATAATGCTCTTTGGGTAGTATAAATACCCTAAGCACATTCAATGCAATCTTTAATATTTTTCACGCATTTACTCTCACATTTATTGCTACACCCTTAGACCTACTGCCAATATTTATTTTCATGCCAGAGCTTAGTCTTAGGGTCGCACCTAAAACGAGGCTACTGCGTGTTTTCTCTTGTGTAGGTACTCGAAGAACGTTGTTCCAATCAATTCGAAAGAACTTACACGTGCTTTATCTTAAGAGCAGGTTTTACTCTAGCAATTATGATACAAGAAAGTTTGATGTGGATTTGGAACAAATTCTTTTTTTTTTTTTTTTAACCAGCTATTGTTAAACAAGACAATATGCAACATATATTATTTTTTATCGTCCAAACACTTTTTCTTGCGACTCTAGCTTTTAAATACAAGTAATATTTTGATTCTGATAATATATAAAAAAATCACAGAATAACTCACAAAAGAAGCCATCCAAATCTTTAACACCTATAAAATAAGAAAACACAGGCAGGTACTATAATATACGCCTATACTACACAAAATCAATTCAAATAACACCTGGCCAACGCTATAACAACTCATGAATCCATTTCTAAACACGTATATCATTAATAATTGAGAAAAACGCAAATTAAATTTAGTTTAGTCCCGAATATTAGATAAGAGAGCTCGTTAGAGAATTGTTTATATGTCAATCATTTTCTTTAAGATAACAAGCCAAATAAAATATAATCAAATCAACCTTTTCATACTCTATCGAGAACTGAATAAATAATTTGATTGACACCAACGTGGTTCATGCGTGGTTTGATCTAGAAACCTCAATTCTTTTTGTCATGTAAATAATTTATATTTCCTAATATTCAATCATGATCTCCTCAGATTACAAGTCAAGACAAACTTTGTATTTTATTGAGAAATAAAAATTAAAATAGCTACACTATGTCACTATCTAAGATAACTCAATAGTTGAATAAGCATGTTTAATTAGTGAAGTTAGACCGGTAGTAATAAGGGATGGAGCATGTGTCTTCCACCCACTGAAGACGCGTCTTGGCTATTAGCAGGGCCGGCCCTGGCTATGGGCTGCGCGGGCGACGGCCCAAGGCATCAAAAAGAGAGGAGGCATCAAGTTTTTGTTCATGTGAATCGGTTTATGTAAAAAAGAAGAAAAAAATGAGTTCTGAAAGTGTTACTAGCTTGGCTTCTTTGTGCCTCTAGTTTAATTAAGAAAAAATAAGAAAGATAAAAATTCAAGTCTAAATGTTGCCGGACATAGATGCCGGACTTAGGGAGGAAGAAAAAGTCGATTGTATTTATTTTTGGTGGGGCCATATGTATTAAGTGGTCCATTTTGAAAAAACCCCTCCAACTTCAACTAAATTTGCACTTAAGACCTTTTAATTTATATTAGTTTTATTTTTCATTTATCTTAAATGTGATACTATATTTTCATCTATTGTATATACTATATACTACGTAAAAATTGAACCACAAAATATATAATGTATTACTATTTACCTTTAATGAGATAGCAATATATATAAATATTTTATTTATTTTTTCAATTTTATCACAACTAAATAAGCTATCTCGCTAAAAAATATACGCATATAACACCGGCCGTAACATGTTTGCTACTTTTAATCATATATAAATTTCAAATATAACTCAAATTTGTTTTCTTTTTTAGTTATCTTTTTGTGTTATAATGCACTTCAACCAACCTACAAAGCAAATTAAACTTAATAGTTGTCTTATGATATTCTAAGTTAATACGCGAAGTTTGTTTATATACCAAACCACTAGGTAAGAGCATTATTGAACATCTCGCCCAGTGCATCCAAAATCTCTGGACCAGCCCTGGCTATTAGAATGACCCTCGGACGACGTGTCGTTATGTGCTAAATGAGAGAACTCGGCATTCCTAAAACCGAGTTATGAGAGGAGTCGTGTGTGGCGGCTTATGATAAAAAATCGTAGTTGGTGCGATATATATATATATATATATATATATATATATATATATATATATATATATATATATATATATATAGGGAAGGGATCCAATAAGAAGAATAATTAAAATGAGAAGGGTAAGAAGTAATTCTAGCCACACATTTTAATATGGGAGGGAAAATTTGAATGAAGATGCATCCAATTTTGTAGGTGCATCTAGAATGAGTGGTTGTGGTTACTTCCTATCCTTCTTATTTTTATTATTCTTCTTATTTGATCATAACTCTATATATATATATATAAAGAGTGCGGTTCTGGAGAAAAAAATAATTAGAGAGAAAGTGAGAAAAAAAATTATAGTGTCTAATTTGAAACATCTCAAACTTCAAAGGCAAGTTTTGAACCCCCGCCCCCCCCCCCCCCCCCCCCCCACCGCAAAAAAAAAGAAAAAAAAAAAAGAATTGGGCAAAATTTTTTTTTTTTTTTTTCTCGCCAAAAATTTATAACTGTGATGCACATTTTTTTTTGCGCATCTGAGTTATAAAAATTTGTGCATCATAGTTATAACTACTTTTTTTAGCTGTGATTCACCAAAATAAAAAGGTGCATCAGATCGCATATGTTATTAACTTATTCCAGAAAAAGTTTTGAATTAGAACCGTCAACCTTTGTGTATAAAAGAGAGATTTTTCAACTGATTCAACACGCTTATTTTATTAATCACATGGTTAAATATACAATGAAATCAATTATCCTAACATGTTTCAAAGTCATTTTATTAATCACATGGTTAACTTACTTTTCATCAATTCACGATTGTTAATATATGCCCTAGCGTTATCCCAATGACAAAGCATGCGACGCTACCATGGATAACATAGCTCCGTCTCTTGTTGTATAACTAATGCCCCTTAAAGAGCATAGTATACTAAGTTTTTGCAATGTTATTGAAACATATAAGGTAACAATCGTTTGGTGCATCTCCGTTATAAAATTTGGTGCATCATAGTTATAACTAATTTTTATAACTGTGATGCACCAAAATAAAAAGGTGCATCACAGTTATAAAAATTTGGCGGGAAATTTTTGGCCCAAAAAAAAAATTTGGCCCCTAGAAAAAAAAATTTGGCGGGATTTTTTTTTCGGGGGGGGGGGTGGGGAGGGGTAGGGTGCGAATTTACAAAACTTCCTTAAAGAATGAAGGAAAATACAATTAGGTCCCTGTAGTTTGGTGTGAAAAAAGGGAGGGAAAGAGGGGGTGATCCAATTGTTGAGATTACTTTTCTCACTTTTTAAATGATCCAAGCTCTCTCTCTCTATATATATATATATATATATATATATATATATATATATATATATATATATATATATATATATATATATATATATATATATATATATATATATATATATATATATATATATATACTAGCTTCATAGCTCGCCCGAATGGGCGGGCTAGCTTCATAAGTTTACTTGATAATGATAGAAAATACCATATAAACAATCATAAAGAATATCAAAATATGAAGATTGAAATAAGAAACCTCAAATGTGAAACATATGTATGATAATTGTGTAGCAATAACAAAATGGCCATTAAACATTTAAAGTATGTAAGGAACTTTTATGTAAAGCACGTTAGTAGTGTAGTTTGTGTAGTTTATGTTTTTTCCTCAAGCCCGCAACATAGAACCTTTCATCAATTCTTTCTCTTCATTCTTGAAATGGCCACAAAAAGCTGTGTGTGGAAAGAAAACACTCGAGTCTTATTCTTTTAAGCCCTTTTAAAATTTTCATGTCTTTAGCTCAATCATAAAATAAAGATACCATGGAGCATCAACATAGTAAAGTCACTAAAAAATAGCAACGAAATGAATACATGCTTCAGCACACAAACATCACAATCAACATATACAAATTTAAGGAGTTTCACATAATTGCTCAGGTATGCAAATATATTAGACTAAAATATGATTTTGTGTAGCCACGTAGAAAAGTTGGCTTATAGTCCAGCCCAGACATGTAGTGAGATAAAGCATTCTGACATTGAAAAAAAGTTTACCTGCTAGACCGGAAGGGATAGATCAAATGGCATATAGCTTCACAAGCTACACCCACACACAACCATATAGAAAGAATCCACAAAACCACAGACACCAAAAACCATTATCACAGAAAGCGCACATACCCAAAATCAATATCAAAGAAAACACACATACCAACAATGATTACCAAAGAAAACGCATAGGACCATTGAGGATAGCAGTGAAATACATAGGACCTAACAAAGCTTTGATTAGCTAGTGACGGCAGTGGCTAGAAGACGACGATGGCGGCTGGAGGATGGTCGCCGGCGACGACGGTAGAGCGAGATGAGTGGAAGAAAGTGAAGAAAATCTATGCAAGTTAAAGTGATAAATTGGGTAGCATCTTCTATTTTTCGAGTAAGATGCATTAAGACAACTCATGTATCTCTTTCTGATTAAGATCTTGCTACCTCTTACCGCGTCTGATCAAAAAGAAAAAAGCAAACGGTCTAACGTCTGACCGCTGACCGCGTCTGACTTAGTTAGAGTTAAGAGGTCATTCAGATGTTTTTTGTAAAAACAAACAACACCTTATTAAAAGTAGATATAATGTTGTTATTTATGCATTTAAATTGTCTTACTCAACATCTTCCAAACATAAGTCAGCGGCTTTGCCAACCAAAAGATGCCAGTGGTTTTACTAAATAGTATCATAAACTAAACTTTCTAGGCTCTTTATTATTACAAAACAACGAATCTAAGGTGACAATTACATAAAGTCTACTCAATCATATTCAGCCTAAGCTATGTTCCAAATAATATCTTAACTAATGCACCATAATTTGGTCTTTTCTACAACATTCAAAAGTAGTTATCTAAATCAAACTTTTAGAAAAGCTTACTTTAACCAGAAAAGAGCGCAGGAGCTTAGTTTTTGGTAATAAACATATATTTTTTCATGGTGTGATGTTATCCACAAGGCTCTTTAATAGCACGTTCTTCAGTTTACAGTTAATTGCCATCCCAACATCCCTAAGCCTTGCTTATGTCCATCTTGGCTTAAACTTCATGTTTGTCATTGTGAGATATGATGTACGCCTGGTGAAATGAGCAAAGATTGACCACCAAACAATAAATATACACAGAATATTATAAGATTAAATCAACTTTGGTCAATGAATAGAAGTAGAACAATAAATATAGCTCATTATCAATTTTATATTATGAAGACTATAGAATAGACATACCTCAGCAAGGACCAATGAAGACTAAATTGGAGAAGTACATCTGCTTTTGATTTTGCTTCTAGCTTTTGACGTTTTTTTAATAGGTGCTTATACCTATTTTTAGTAGCATCCAACTATTGAAGCAATCCGTATTTATCTTGAACCACATATATATTTGAGAATTATGTTTTTGTAACGTTACCATGGAAATATTTCGCTCGTCAATTACACATCTATATACATCAAAGCTTCAACATTATTGGACAAAGTAGAAAGTAGCCATTTTTACACATTACCTATGCATGGTTCGATACAGGTTATTTATTCTAAAAGATCAAACGGGTAAAAAGTGAAGAAAACCACTCAAGTAGTTGCACATTTACACGGGTCGAAAGTCGCCCTATAAAAGATACTTGAATAGCAAATTCTTAATATTATATTCAAGAGTGGTTGTTGATCCTACTATGTTATAAAGTTTAGATTTATGAATATTTTATGATATAAATAATGCTACTAAAATATAAGTTGGTTCCACTAAATTAGCACATAAGTAATCGATCATGAGACCCTTCTCCATTGTATATATAACTTTTGATGTTTTTTGCTTCTAGCTTTTGATTTTGCTTCTAGCTTTTGATGTTTTTTTAATAGGTGCTTATACCTATTTTTAGTAGCATCCAACTATTGCAGCTATCCGTCTTTATCTTGAACCACATATATATTTGAGAATTATGTTTTTGTAACGTTACCATGGAAATATTTCGCTCGTCTTTATCCAGGTACGCGTCCCCCTCAAAGTCTGAATGCCACTAAGTTCAATAGAGAAGATATATTCAGTAACGTACTAATAAGCAAACAGATAAATGTTTAGACATCCTAATCAATTAAAGTCTTATTATACATACTTTTCTTCAATGGTGGACTGTCATAGTCTTTTGACACATTATGACGGATTTGGACTCCGACTGCTCCATACATCTTCTCTTCAACATATGATTTTCCAACCTAAATTCAATTCGTTCTATCCTTTTGATGCAAGAGTATGTAACAATGAAATCCGTTTTAACAAAACCCAACACCCATGTGATTTTCATGAAATAATTGTGAAACAGGCTAAATAGGTGTTATGTAAATAAACTTACTACAATAAAAAAAGTGATAGTCCTCGTCACGGCAGCGGTCAAACAGTGCATCATTAATATGCACATCATAAACACCAATCATATAGATATAAATAAAGAATTGATCAAAGATATATTCTTTAGTTTCATTGATTCTTACAGATTTTTTGTCAAGCATATTCGGAGGCGTCTTCTTCGAAAATACTTCCATCTTCATGTCTATCAGACTCTACCAAAATCACCACAAGATTTGGGGTCAAATACTTATTTGGAAGTTCATCCAACATAAAGGAAGTAGTACAAATTTTAAATTTATAAATAAGAGCAATTATAGACTACTTACTATCAAGGGAGTGGTTGCCGATATGTTTCCGTCAATTATGAGATTGTGCGAGAGAAAAGATGAAAGTTCATCTTACACCCTAGTTATTCACAACTCCAAATAACGCAGAAGCAGAAATTGAAGATTGTTTTCTCGGTGAGTAAGAATTTTCTTTCTATACTTTTTAGACGCCAAAGAATCAAATGTTTACATTTACCCGTTGTGGCCCATTACCTTACCCGCCCATTTTGCCTCATGACAATAGAAAAAGGATATAAATTAGTGTACTCACAATAGAATGCAATTGTTGCAAGATGCTAGCATTCTCTGTTGGATCTTAGGGTCTCTTTCAGTTGTTGCTGCAGTTGCAACTGCATCAAAATTAATATAGTAGCATGTTAGTAGCAAACATAAACAAAATCATGAAGCAAATAACCTAGAATTAAACAAAAGAAACACATATCTTAACATAAGAAGCGAAAATAGGATAGTTTCGTTATGTCAACAACTCCACCAGCTGCTACAACTAATTAATTCCATACATGCCTGGGCAAACTAATTATCTAGCAAATTAATAAGATCACCTAAATATACTTTCGTACCAAACTTAAGAGATACTTACTATGGTGCACGACATATGTAAACATTCACACTGGAACTCCCCTGCTGCAACAACAAACCATACATAAGCTGTCAGTAATTTCACAAATCTAATCTAATTAAAGCATAAAAAAAATTTACTCGCTTTTACGTGCATCATTTAAAAACAGGGAGTAATACCACAATTGTGACATTAACTTAATATACAGAAGCTGACAGTAGTAGTGTGAATTGATATTGACTTTTAGTTCCAAAGAAGCAATGCAATGTGTTTGAAGTACAAAATTACCACGAATACAAATAAAGTGGACAGTTCCTTAATCCCGCAGAACCTGAATCCCGAATAAAACGTGCATATAACATTAACATGAGAAAGCAACCAACTTTTTAACTGACTAACCCATGAACCAAAGTCAACTTACCGGGATGGCATCGAAAGGCAAAGCACACAATAGAAAAGAACTGCAACAACCATTAAATGGGTCAAATCATACAAATTTTCCAAAGGACCAGTGTTATTACAACGTTAATCTGCTTGTTGCATTATAATCAATTAACCACAATACAACTTCAAAATTTTCTAACTAAACAATTAATCATCAAAAAAAAATCATACCTTTTTATCATCGATGAACTACTAACCTTCAATAGATCCCCCATTTTAGTTGAAAAGAAACCTATTACATGAACAAACAAACAAATCACAATGAATTAAGTGCATCGAATAATCACAATGAACAATAAATAAAATATATATGTTTCAAAAAGAATATTAACATGTAGATAGCCAAAATATCGTTAAATACCATTGTTTTATTCTGTCAATGGAATGAATTTTTGGGCAAGCAGGTTAATATCAACAACTTGCATTAAAAAAGATCATATGCCCACTTGTTTCGCCTAATGGGTTTACCAAGCTGAACTTATTGCTTATTTAAGTTCTTAACCTAAACTTGATAAGCTTATAAACTTAAAAAAATGTGACCTTTCAAGCTTTACTAAAATTAAATAAGCGCAAATGCTTAAAAAATAAGCCAATCTAAACACTCCTAACAGTAAGATCGCAAAGTGTGTTTCCAAGTGTCCATACCATAACAAAATATAAATTGAACAAATGAAAGGGATTAAAAAAGAAAAAACATGTAACATAACAAAATCTATATAATATGTTAAACAAAAAATTGCATGACAAAAAACTCAATCGCCACAATACATACATCTGATCACTTGGTCAAAGTGTCAATAAACAATTACATATGCAGTAGTTGTTACTTGCTATTATCAATATCAAAACATGAACCAAACAGAGAAATACAACTTCATGTAAAAATGGATGATACAACTTTGATTTGAAAGTGAAAAATCAATTTATAAATTGCAAAAACTTACCATGCATCATTAAAACCTAAATTTTTGGAAAATAATGTTTCATGGGATCGAATGAAATTGAGAATCAAACATACCTTACAATGATATTTGATTGTGAATCATCAGTTCGACCTATGAATCATCAACCCGAAAATTGTTATTTGAGATCACATCAATACATCCCAATAAAATAAATCAATCAATTTAAAAATTAAATCAAACAAACCTGGCTAACATCATTTGAAATCGTGATCATATGTATTGTGGCGATTGTTTTGATGTGGGTGGAGGCGGTGGATTGTTTTGATTGTGTTTTTTTTATTAGGGGGATTTTGAAGTTGGAAATTAGGGGAGTCGGTTTTGAATTTGATTATTTGGTTATTTGGTTTAGGTTGAATTACGAAGCTGATAATGGTTGTATCAGTATATCAATTTGGGTTTGCAATGGTATATCACAACTGATGGCTTGGTCTAATGGTTGAGGGCCTTAATTGTGAATGGCAAAACCATGGTTCGATCCTTGCCTGTGAATTGTTTTTTACTTATTTTACCGGATAATAAGCCTCGTCACCATTTCCAGCTCATCAAATGATACGCCATGTCAACATTAAAATGCCTAGTCAGCATTAGTGACATGTCATATGTAGTCTCATATATATGTGAATTGTTTTTTACTTATTTTACCGGATAATAAGCCTCGTCACCATTTCCAGCTCATCAAATGATACGCCATGTCAACATTAAAGTGCCTAGTCAGCATTAGTGACGTGTCATATGTAGTCTCATATATATGTATAGATATATAGAGTCCGATTCTAGAGAAAAGTGTAATTAGAGAGAAAAGTGAGAAAAAAAGTTACAGGGTAGATTATGTAAACAACTAAAAGTTTAGGGTAAAAATTAAAAATAAATAAACAAAAGAGGGATATCAATCAATCATCATTTTCAGTTCATTCACAAACCATGGAGATGAGCTACTCCATCTACCATCTGCACCGTCACCACCACCACCATCTGCACTGTTACCACCGTCTCCACCGCCACCGCCACCACCATCTGCACCACCACCACCACCACTGTCCCCACCGTCTGCACAATTACCGCCTTCACCATTAAAACCAATAAAAAGCCAAATCTTATAAAATTTCGATCAAATTCATATCCAAATAATCGTGAAAGCAGAAACTCTGTATTTTAGATTATCAGAAAAATGAGGAAATATGTTACACCATCAGTTTTATGTTATTTATATATATTCAGGACTTGAATGTGAGAACTCAAAAAATAGTAAGTCCATAATTATTAATTGTTCAATTTTATGTTATTTTGTGCATCATTGAGTATATTAGATCATAATTAGTATATTTGTGAATATGTGTAAAATTAGGGCATCTGTGTAGATTCAGACCTGTGTGTATAAAAATGACATTTAAGTGAATATGTGCAAAAAATTATGTTACGGCATTAGTTGGTTCGAATTAATGCATCATGATTATACATTATGTAACTATTGTACATTTTAAAGCATCAGCAACTCATGTTATGGCGTCGCGTGGCACGTTAAGGCATCCCGAGTGTATGAGTAAAGCATCACGTTACACGTTAGGGCATCTGTTTTTTTTATTATTACATATGAAATAAGCGTTAGCGCATCTGTTAGTATGATTAGTGCATAACTTGTCTTGTTACAACGTCCAATTGTGTCGTTAGTGCATCAAAAAATGTGTTACGGCATCTGTTAGTTTGACAAGAGCATCATGTTATAAGTTAGGGAATTTTTTTGCTTAATTATTGCATCTATAATAAGCGTTAGCACTTGTGTTAGTATGATAGGGCATCACGTGACTTGTTACAACATTTATTTGTATAATTAGTGCATCAAAAAAAGTGTTACGGCATCTCTTATTATGATAAGAACATCATGTTAAGTAAGGGCATATGTTTGTTTGATTAGTGCATCACAAAAACGTATTACGACATCTGTTAGTATGATAAGAGCATCATGTTACAAGTTATGGCATATGTTTATATGTTAGTGTATCGTTAGAAATACTTGGGCATATGTATGTATGTTTAGTGCATCGATTAACATATTAGGGCATCGGTGAGTATGATTAATGTACCATCAGAAATATTAAGGCATGAGTGTGTATGTTTAGTGTATTTGTTTTTATGTTCAGTGCATCTTATAGGTCATACATATTAAGGCATCAGTGTGTATGTTTAGTGTATCCGTTTGTATGTTTAGTGCATCATTGGTCATAGTAGGGCATCCATTTGTAAGTTCAGTGCATCGTTGGACAAACTTAGGCATCTATTTGTATGTTTAGTGCATCAATGAACACATTAAGGCATCAGTGAGTGTGACTGGTGTAGTGCGTCGTGTTTATCTTTAGTATATTGGTTTGTGTATTAGTGCATCATTGAACATATTAGAGCATCAGTGACTTTTATTAAGGCATTCATTTGTAAACTTGTTTGTTAATACATTTTTTTATATCAGAAAAGCTTCCACTATGTAACGTAGAGTCCAAGCGTGATCACCTCTATCAAGTAAAAATTTGTAGTAAAACTTCCATTCAAGCACTTCGCATATCTGGATTGTTTTTCTTCAAAATTTATTGCAATTTTGCTCAATTTCATTTTTCTGAATATACAACTCATTTTGGTTCTATGTGTAAAAAACAAAATATAGCAATCTTTTATAGGCTTATAAATTTTGATTTTTTTTAAGTAATAAAGCTACCTAACAATTCTTAATTCGACCAATACAAAAAAATTACCTGTTATGGCCGACCCAAACGACAAAAAGTGCACAAGAAAGACTATACAGACTAGCATATAAAGAATTAAATACTTATGTCCCAAGCTGTTCAATATCTGTATCAGGCTTTGTATCAGAAGCTGGAGTATTTGTTAAGGCTGGCATTAAAAGACTTGCAACCTAATCTTGTAATTCTAGCAATTACTCGCATATTTTTACCTGGTTTAAATGGTTTTTTCATAGGATGACATTAAGGAGATTTGATATCAAAGGTAATTAAATGGGAAGAAAGTGAAAATCTAATGGAAGTTGCTTCCAAATGTGATGTAGTGTATCAAACTCGCATTCAGAAAGAACGATTTGGGGAGAGAATTTACCTTTGTGACGAAGCTCATGGAAAGTATATTGTTAATCGTGATGTCTTGAGCGTCATGCAAGAGCATGCACTCATCATACATCCTCTCCAAAAACTTAATGAGGTAAGGCTAATCATCACTTAAAATGCGCTAAATGTTTAGAAATATATATGCACTTGCAATATTGTTTTATAGATGCTACAAAAATACGTTTTTTAGGTATGCACCTCTTGACTTGTCCTCCCGTAATTAGTTGGTCCTGTTCGGACAGGTAGAATTAGAGGGGTAAATTCAACCTACTTCCATAGAAAATGGTCTATTTGTATGTTTAGTGCATCAATGGACATATTAGGGCATCAATGAGTATTAATTAGTGCATCGTGAGACATATTAAGGCATCAATGTGTATGTTTAGTGTATCCGCTTGTATGTTTAGAGCATCATTGGTCATAGTAGGGCATCCATTTGAACGTTTAGTGCATCATTGGAAAATACTTGGGCAACTATTTGTATGTTTTTCTTTGGTAACCATGGTGTCCGACTGTTGGCTGAATTGAATATGTCTAAGAGTCTGAACCCGCCAGAAGTCAGGGCACATGCTCGAAGCAAGTAATGCTCTCTCATATGGGAAGTTGGTGTAGCCCTTACAGGATACGACAACATGAGTCTGAATTTGCTGTTATTATATTAAGAATCACCCTCAATGTTGGAACTACTTGGGCATTACGTCATACATGTATAGCCATTAGGTTATACATGTTTGGATAGTTGGTTATTTGCTGAACTTTCTGTGCATCTGGCTTTAAATATGATATATCATTGTCTTGACTGTTTAGATTCTTGTGTGACAATGACAGCTAATTGGTGCATCTGTTTTGTTTAATTGGTGCATTTGTTTTGTTTAGTTGGTGCATCTGTTTTATTTATTTGGTGCATCTGTAAACCTTAATGCGATTGGATACATTGACTCCATTTCAATTGAGGAGATTAGCGGTGCTAGGGTATATAGGTCAATTTTTTTCTTTCTGGTTGTTTTTTCATCTATTACCTAACGTAACTGATTTGAATATTTATTACATTTGTTTAGGTAATTGTTGTAAGAAATGAACAAGGTGGTAACTCGGTGACTACCGTTTTGCTGCGAGCAAATACTGATGACGGTGTCAATACTCGTGGAATAGTTACAGTTTTAGTTTACAACCCACCCCTCAGTTTCAGGTACAAAATAGGTTCTCCAGTATCGGACTGCTAACTCAACAAGTGTAGTCAACTCCAAATGGTCAGACATTTAGTAATGAAAGAGACAAGCCAGGAAAATTTAGTTCGTACAGTTTACAACCACCTGATCCAGTCACTAGTTCAACGTGGAGCCCCCTAGTTTAATGCTCCAGGCTTATATATTGTCAAATTTGAAACAACAATTGGGATTTTTTGAAAAGAAAAAATCAAGATTGATCCTGAAGATCCTGTGGTTGTAATGGTTTTGTTTTAGATCAGGACCTTTGTAGAAGAGCCATTGGCTCAAGAATAAATATATTGTCAAACTTCATTTTGGAACCTTTCTTATCACCAAATTTCATAAGAGGTTTGTAAAAACTGTGATACTACTGGTTTGGTATACAATGGTTTTACCAGAGCAAAAATATTGCTCCCCAAATTTGTTAGATGGCTCTTTTTATTTTAGTGGTTTTGTGAAAAGTCTGGATTTTGTGTACTTCTAATAATAACTATGCAAGTTGCAAGAAATGTGGTAAAACGCTTAACATAAAGGTAGATGGAGTATCTATATTTTCTAAATTTTGTTTCGCATAAGTGAATTTTTAAACATTATACATTATTGGGGTGATTTACAGACCCCGAACACTAGATTCATTTGTGTATTACAGCCTTAATCGGTACGTTAAAGTCTTTTCTTACTTTATGCATTTTAATTGTTTTCCATATGTGGAATGGTTATGCATGGAATGCGTTCAACAAAGTTTTTTTTACTTGAATGACCTCAAAAACATACAAGAATTACCGAGTAATATAGTATAAGAACATGTTTTACAAAGTAGTTGATCGCTACTATTATATTACGTAAAAAGAAGTAAGACATCGAGAAAACCAGATAAACAAAATTTTCAACCAACATAATTCAAAACAATGTATATCTGCTACGAGAATCAGTTTCATATTGGAAAAAAAATCACATTTTTAGTTAATTCCTCGGTCCTATATTGAAGAAGGTGGGATTTCAATTATTTGACCACCTTGAATTTCGGCCAAACCGATTAGCCTCTGGTGTTTATAAACTCTCCTGCTTAATGCAATCTTCTCACCATTGCTGATGCACACGGGGTTAACCAGTTCTAGTGTTTCTTTTTCCGTTCTTATATTAACATCCAAAACTCGAGCTCCATGCGTTCATTGATCTTATGTTGAACATTAGCACTTCTTTGTTTGTCAGATGTGACACCCTTCCTTGTTGATCTTCTCCCGTGGTGTTTACACCTAACAGGTGCTCCAAAAGGAAGAAGTTCACCTAATGTAAATGACACTCATAAAGTTAAAATTCAAACCCAATGAGGTGTTTTTTTTCCATGCATATGATTTGAAAAAAAAGGCAATAAGCAAGCAATCCTAAACACCCTCCAAATATGAATAATCAAGTTGCTTACCTTAAGTTCAACATTAAACATCAGGAAGTGATCCAACTTCCCCAAGCACATGGCCCACCAACCTATCAGATTTGCTCAACGTAAGGTCAATGGTTGTTCTTACTCCAATTAGTCCATCATGGGCGGCAAACTGTAATTCATTATATTCAGCACACAAAGAAACTATTCTGGTGTATATCGGTTTGCCCTTTATGTCTCAATTCTTCTTTTTTTTAAAACGAGTTGACATTGGTTAAGTTCAAGAATGCATAATCAAATTATATTAAGATATGTTTAAGCATGAATTGAAACCTGCAATTCATCTAAAACAAATTTTCAGTTGCAATCTTTCCTCGAACTCTCCACGGTACTTTGTGCCAACAACAAGTTGACCCATATCGAGAGTAATCACCTGAAAATCAGAAGCATAAACACAGTGCAAAATTAGTGCATCACAGTTATGAAATTTCATTTAGGCATTTTATCAAACACCTTGTGTGCAGGTTTTAAAAACATGTTTCCAAGTCTTTTTTTTTTCTCAGATTTGTTTCAAATAACTCATCTATATAATGCATCATATCACAAACTCTTAAAATCGATACATCTATGAACAAACATTATGATTACCAAATCAAAAATTGTAAAAAAAAAAACCATAACTCATAACAAACAATAATAAGTACAAATGAACTCAATCAGACACATATATCATCTTTATATTTGATATTAGAGAACAAAACTAACAAATATATAAGTTAAGAAACTTACTTTGTTCAACAATATAACAATTATAACAAGATGATTTGTTGAACGAGATGATGGTGAACGGTGGGGAATGGTGGTGAGATGATGGTGAACGGTGGGGAACGGTGGAGAGCGATGGGGAGATGATGGTGAACGATGGCGATGGTGGTTAAAGCCGGTGTATGTGAAGGTCGGTACTGAAAGAGGAGAGAAAGAAGAAAAAAATGAGAAAAAAAAATGCATTATATATGATGAATTTGGGAATTTGTAAAAAGTTACGAAACAAATCTTATAAAATAAAAAAATTTACAAATAGACCCCTTGAGTTGTGGGGAAAAAAGGAGGGGGAAATGGGGGTGATCTAACGGTTGAGATCACTTCTCTCACTTTTCTCTTGAGATTAACTTTTTAAATGATCCAATATATATATATATATATATATATATATATATATATATATATATATATATATATATATATATATATATACATATATACTAGAAGGGTACCCGCGCAATGCAGCGGCGGGTACCCGATAACTATTTTTGTGACGAGCAAATATTTTTTAGTAGATCTATGATTGTGGCGGTGGAGAAGGCGTCGGAGGCGTTTGTGGTAGTTGAGGTGATGATGCGTGTTCTTTTACAAATAATGAGAGAGAGGGGATGATTTTGGTAGTGTGTGTTTTCAGAGTGAGAATGAAAAATGAGATTTCTTTGTGTGTTTGTGGGTACTTATATCCCATAGGTTAGAGTATAAATTAAAAGTACGAATTTAATGAATTAAAAAAATATTTATGATAAAGTTTTGTAGTTTGCTGTTACATCTTAAATGGGCATAATGAATATTGGAGTTGTTACAAAAATGTCATAACTTTTAATTTATGTGTGCAAGGTATTGAATTTTTCGCAAAAGTCAAATATATTTATGATGAAGTTTTGTAACGTAATGACCATTTTTATTACAGGGCTTTAAAAGTTTGGTTATAAAGCCTTTGTATTACTATTGACTAAATGAATTGTTATTTCTTAATAAGGAAATGTTTTTGGTCTTACAATTTTAAAACTACCTCTTTTAGCAAGTCCCAAATCTATTATAAAGTATTATATATATATATATATATATATATATATATATATATATATATATATATATATATATATATATATATATATATATATATATATATATATATATATATATATATATATACACTAGGCGAGTACCCGTGTCTAGCGGCATCGGTTTCTAGCGGCATCAATGTCTAGTTTTCGACAATAGTTTTAAGATGCGATTAATTTTACTTCGACAAACGGTATTTGTAGGGTTACATAATCTTGCTCGGAAAATGTTTTTTCGTGATCACGTGGTAGCGTTTAGTTATTGACAAAATCCGGTTGCGTTGATATTTGTGTGTGTTTTCTATTGTATCCTCAAGTGAGGTTTACGACATTGTATATTATGCGCATAACGCTAGCGGCTAATAAATTATGTTAGAATCAATTTAGCAGGTATCAAATTTTTCCTTGGGCACAACTTTTGTGTTAATTTAGGAAAGATGGTTAGGTGATTAGGATATTTTGTCTTTGATACATTGTTTCAAGGCTTCTTTTATAGTGATACCAAAAAAAGAATAAGATGGATAAGCTTAAAAATGAAGATGTTCAACTTTTGTAAATCTTATTAATAATATGTAAATTAAGAGCCATTTTTTTCCTATATGTAAAAAAAATATATTTATAAAAAGTTACATGTCATAATAACAATCATACAATTTTAAGTTCGGGTCATTCAATTAACTTTCAAGTTTAAAATGTATTTAATATATATATACATTTTTTACTTTTATATAAAAGAGGTTAAATATGTTGATGTAAAAGTTACTCAAGTATGGGTACTTTAAATGAATATATAATTTTGAACAAACTATCTTGTTTTATTCTTAAGCAACAAAACAGCCTTATGTCAATTACTCCGTATTACCTACTCCGTGTTAGATATGTAATATTATGGTAAGTGTTTCGTATAATGTTCAAAATAGAACGTGAAAAGATCAAAATGTAATTACAAACGGTTGTAACATATGATAATTCAACTCTAGCAAAAATTCTTAACATGTATCAAACGACATATAAAAATCATCAATGAAACTTAAAATAAAACATTACATCAATATAGGGCGATGATCAAACCCACTTTCAGCATAGGGTGATGATGCTTGACAACTTAAAGCTTAAAAAGGAGTACAATTTTAAGAAAGACTTTATCGAGCCTATCAATTTTTGCTAGCACCGAAATATTCAAATATTAACAAATTCGAGCTTCCAATTTACACCAAAACATCTTTGTCAAATATTAGTTTATTAAAAAGAAAAGTGTGAACATGAGAGTTTTAATATACCTAACATTAAAAAGCTAAAAAAAGTTGGAATTAGCGGTTGTTATGAACTTCAATCATTTTTTATACATATAACAGTGGCTACAACATTATATAGTTATTTTCCATGTTAACTAAATACAATGCATGTAAATTCATTCGATACAACCATAATTTATATACTTTGTCCTATCTTATTTTTCTAACCTAATTATGAAATTCAATCGTTTTATCTTTTGTAGTTATGACAATATAAAACATATATAGCACTGTGCAGAATTTTCACATCAAAAAGTCTAAAGTCTTATAACTGAGATCTTTTAAATGCAATATATATTATCCCTATAAATTTTTGTCTTGGTCCCCTAAAAAAGTTTTCATAGCCATCCCAATGCAATTCAAAACATAACACCAAGTCAGTCTCGAGACTCAAAATGCTTTAAAAAACCACACGGGGATTCTACATTTTTGAAAACCGTTCCCAAGGCAAATCAAAAAATTTTGAAACCATTAGGCTCGGTATTCTTTCATCTTTATAAAAAGAATATTTCTTTTCTCATAGTAACTTCTATAGAATACAATATTGCAACATTTTTAAAAAATTCAAATTATTTAATTTTTAAAACTATTTCAAAATTTAAGAAAATATCAAATTCCAAAGTCAAAAATTCAAAATATTTCAAATTTCAAACATATTTTGAAATATTTCAAACTTTTAAAATTTCAAAATATTTTAAATTTCATACAATTCCAAAGTATTTCAAATTTTTAAAAATTTCAAAACATATCAAATTTTCAAGTTTCAAATTTCAAAATATTCCACAAAAATTTGAATTTCAACTATTTTCTAAATTTACGCAATAAACTTTATAACAAAATTTATACAATAAACTTTATAACAAATTTACATAATAAACTTTATAACAAAATTTACATCATAAACTTAATAACTAAATTTACACAATAAACATTATAACAAATTTATAAAATAAACTTTATAATAAGTTTACACTACAACCTTATAACAAAATTTATAAAATAAACTTTATAACAAAAAATTTAGACCATAAAAATTATAACAAAATTTACATCATAAACTTTACAACATGTTTACATCATAAACTTTATACCAAAGTTTAAACTATAAACTTGTAACAAAATTTACAATATAAATTTTATAACATTTACATAATAAACTTTATGACAAACTTTCACAATAAACTTAATAACAAAATTTACACTATAAACCTCATATCAATATTTACACAATAAAATTAATAACAAATCTACCCAACAAACTTTATAACAATGTTCACAATATAAACTTATTACAAAAATTACAATATAAACTTTATAACAAAATTTAAGGCATAAACTTTATAATAACAAAATTTATACAATAAACATTATAAACTATTTACATAATTGATATTAACAATAACAATTATAAAAAAATATTAACAACAATTTTAAAAATAAATCATACTATTTCCGGCGATATATACTTTTCCGGCAGTGGAAGTGGCAGTTCCGTCAGTACTTCCGGCGACAGTTCCGGCAACAACTTTAACACCAGTTTCGGCAACAGTTCCGGCGAGAGTGACGGCTACAGCGGCGGTATGAGGGCTGCAAGCGGCGGCACTAAAAAAAACAAAAACGTTAGATCTACAAATAAAATATATACATCAATAAAAAAAACTTGAAGATCTATAAAAAAAAAATAGATATATAGAGAAAAAAAAAACTCTAGATCAACCAAAAAAATATTTAGATCTATTAAAAAAACTCTAGATCTACACAAACAAAAATAGGTCTATAGAAAAAACTATCTCAAAATACCTCAATCGGATGGTTGGGGTGGTGTCCGGTGGTCGAAGCCTAGGGAGGTCCGTGGTGGCGTGGCGTGGCGGGGTCGCAGCGTCAGGTGGTCCGGTGGTCGCAGCCTAGGGTGGTTGTGGTGAGAGTAGGGTGGTTTTGTAGTGATGGTTTGTGAGATGAGTTCTTTTTTAGAGTAAGATTTGTGAGATGAGTTTTTTGGTGAGAGTTTTTTTAAAGAGTGAAATGAGTTTTTTGTTTTTTTTTAGATTGAGATGAAAGGATAGTGTGAGTTTTTTTTAGTGTGAGATGAGATATGAGATGCTTGTTTTTTAGGTGGGAGATTATAGAGTGTTTTATGTGTGTGTGTGTGTGTTTTGTTTGGTAAATAAAAAAGGTGGATGGTAGGTTTATTGGTTTTGTGGGTTGGTAATTTTTTAGGGTTGGATGTTGGTTTGGTGTGTGTAAATTTAGGCTTTGATGTAGGTATGGGTGGCTGAATCTTAAAGATGGAGGGTTGGGTTCTGGTTGGGGATATGCATGCTTTATAAGTAGTATAGATATATATATATATATATATATATATATATATATATATATATATATATATATATATATATATAGGATGACGTTAAAATAAAAAGACAAATATCCGTAAAAAGAATAAAAAGATTTTTGTTTTAAAACATTTCTCCAAAAATTCCAAAAACATTCCACAAGATCGGGTATGTTGGTGCATAAAACTTTTGTAAAAACATTTTTTTATAGTTTTTAGTTTTGATACGTTTTTTTTAATGCACAAAAAACAAATTTTGATGCGCAAAAAAATTTTGATGCACAAAAATTTCAACTTGTTTTAGTTAGATGCGCAATGTTATTTTGATCAAAAAAGTCAAAAGAAGTTGGGTGCAAAAACCAATTTTGATGCACAAAAAAACGATTTAATGCGCAAACGTATTTTTTCATAATTTTGTTTCGGAAAAAATATCCACTTTTAAAAAAAAGTTTTTCACAACTTTTTCATGCACCATCATACCCGACCTTGTGAAATTTTTTGGAATTTTTTGAAAACTTTTTTTGAAAAAAAATCTTTTTATCTTTTTACGGATATTTGTCTTTTTATTTGATCTTTATCATATATATATATATATATATATATATATATATATATATATATATATATATATATATATATATATATATATATATATATATATATATACACTTTATAAACACCCCAATACTATTTCATTTTTATACACACTTTCAAAACAAATGTCTCAGTAATAAAAATACATATTTCTCATTTCTCGCAACAAATGGATTCTAAACAATTCATGTTTACATCCTTGGATAAAGAAGAAGAAGTTAGCAGTATCAAGCTGGAGATTTTAAAAGAGGCGACGACATATTATATGAATTATCAAGCTACCACCTCTAGAATTCAAAAAAAATCGATACCAAGAAACACAATACATTTAGATCGTTAAAGAGTTCATGATCGTCTAGTGGCCGCTTACTTCTCTGAAAACCCAATGTATGACGAATAAATATTTTGTACGCAGTTTTGAATGAGCCGATTACTATTCACACACATTATTCGGGAAATAACTGATCATTCGTCATTGTACTTAATTGTTTTTTGGAGTAATAATTTATCGGGGAAACCCTTTACCAAAAAAAATAATTGATCATTCGTCGTATTTTCAACAAGGTAATGATTGTTCGGGAAAAGTTGGCATTTCTCCATTGATGAAGTGTACCCCTGTAATTCATCAATTGGCATATGACATTGTTCTTGATGCTCTAAACGAATATTTGCAAACAGGTATAAAAACTTTCAGTGATGCTTTCAAAATTACTGTAAGGCAATTATGTACTTATATGGAGAGGAGTTTTTACGAAGACCTACTTATATTGATGTCAAAAAACTCCATGGTTATCACGAGAAGAAACATGGGTTTCATGAGATGTTAGAAAGCATTGATTGTACGGATTGTCCATCGGTTAATTGCCTAATGCATATCATGCTCAATATTGTTGGGTTGATCATGATCCACATCTATTCATTTTATTGAAAGTGGTTGCAACACAAGACTTATGGATTTGGCATGCGTTCTTTGATGTTCCGGGGAGAACAACGACGTCCACTTTATATGTCAATCGCCTATTTTCAGGATCTCAAAGACGGGAAAGCACTAGTGTTTCCGTTGTGGCTAACGATGTGCCGTATAAATGGATATGTTATCTTACTAACGAGATATATCCGGAATAGTGTGTTCTTGTTAAGTCTATTTCACCGCCAGGTGCGAATGGTACAAAGCGAATAAGATATAAGCAAGCGCATGAAGCAATAAGAAAAGATATGAAACGAGCGCTTGGCGCGATAAAGAAAAAATGGTCTATAATAAAAAAAATCCCACATGCATCATATTACGTAATATGATTATAAAATACAAAAAGAAGGCAATTTCTTCCGAATTTTATCGATAGGAGAAACATCGAGATGATGATCTCGTACTAATGCATGAACACACGTTACAAGTTATTAGCAATTTAGTCAACGAGGAAACTCGTCTAAGCCCTAAAGCCGATTTAGTGAAAGTCTGAAACATATTTAGCGTCAAACAAATGCATAATAATTTGTAATTTCATTTTATTTTAATACTTATAGTAATTTTTTTATTTTATTTAAATTTTAATGTAGGAAAATTTCATGCAATAGTAATTAAGTTTTATCATCGTTTCACTAAAGTTACTTACACTTGGTTTTAACTACAAAAACCACTGAAGTTTAAAATTGTTTCACTAAAGTCACTAAAAGTTTTTTAAGAACCGTCAAAATTTTGTACATGATAAAAACAATATTTTAAAATTATCCTTAAAGTGTTTAGACATGTATTATACATTTGTACTTTGAATAATAATCATCCCCTTAATTTAAATTCTCCCAACTAACTTTATATACAACAAAATAATAACCAAATTTAATAGTTTTAGGCTGGTCCCAATCACAACCCAAGCATCGGTTGGGCAACGAAAAAATGCATGGATGACCGATGTTCACATCGGGCGAAGCGGTTGTGGAGGTCGGTTGTTACATCGGGCGAAGGGAGGGAATTGGGGACATCGGGCTAAATCTTGACCTACTTTTATGCCACTCTTTCCCAAGCTTTTTTGCCCGTTTGGGCTAAATTCAACCACATTTTAAATTTTTGACTGTTTGGTCATTAAAACTAAAAAAACAACTTTTTTTTAAACAATTTTACAACTCTATAAATACCAACTTCACCTCAAACACAAATCACCACTCACCATTTCTCATCTATATTCAATCAACCATTCTAACAAAATACCCACGAAACACAATTTTTAATATGTCGTCATTCGAGCATTTATTCGGTTCTTCTTCGTCTTCCGACGATGAAGAAGTTTTTAGTGAGTTTGTGGAGTTTGCGGATTTTGCTTGGAAGGCTTACAAAGCATCACAGCCAAAAACCCGATGAAGGTACATACGTAGGGATCATGAGGGTGCTCATAATCGTTTAGTGGCGGCATACTTCTCCGAAAACCCGCAGTTCGACGCAAGAACATTCCGTCGGCGGTTCCGTATGAGCCGAGAGCTATTCACAGAAATTGTTCGAGAGATAACCGATCACTCTACTTATTTTCGACAAACTCTTGATGCTAGGGGCGTACCTAGTATTAGCCCACTGGTCAAGTGTACTGCCGCCATTCGACAATTGGGATACGCGGCCGTTCCTGATTCTCTTGACGAGAGTCTGGCACTCGGTACATCCACATCCCCGTGAATGTCTTCGTAAGTTTTGCGAGGTTATCATGGAGTTATATGGTCGTGAGTATTTGCGAAAGCCCACGTATTCTGACCTTGAAAGAATATATGCTCATCACGAGCATAAGCATGGATTTCCTGGGATGATGGGAAGCATTGATTGTACAAGTTGGGAGTGGGAGAATTGCCCGAATAGTGTGAGAGCTCAACATTGTAGGGGTGATCACGGGCCACATCCATTCATTTTGTTGGAAGCGGTCGCTTCCCAAGATTTATGGATTTGACATGCGTTCTTTGGTGTCTCCGGAATGAATAACGACGTAAACGTTTTACGTCGTTCACCTGTTTTCAATGATATCAAATCTGGGAGATCAACAGACCTTGAATTCGAGGCTAACGATGTGGCTTATGAAAGGGGATATTATCTTACTGATGGGATATATCCACAATGGTCCGTTCTTATGAAGTCGATTTCAAATCCTCCCACGGGTGATCGTAAAAGAATATTGTACAAAAGGAGGCACGAAGCAGCAAGGAAAGATGTGGAACGGGCTTTTGGTGTGTTGAAGAAGAAGTGGAAAATGCTTAAAGTTCCTGCTCGAGGGTTTTATAAAAATGATATCCAAGATATTATGTATACATGTATCATATTACATAATATGATCATCCGACACAAGCAGCGGGCGATATGTCCTACATGCTTTGAAGATGAGGGACACCAAGATCAGGATCCCTTAAGAACGCATGAAGAATCGTTGGTGGTTACTCAGGAGCTAATGGACTCGTCAACTCATCAAAACTTAAAATCTGATTTGGTCGAACACATTTGGAGAAATCGTCGACATCATGTCGATGAAGTGAATCAAGTCGATAGTGACGATGACGAAGACGATGAAGAGTTTTTGTAATGTTTTTAACGTTATTTGAATAAGTTACGTAATATTTTTAATGTTTATTTGAATTTCGTAATGTAATGTTTTTTTTTTAAATTTTAATGAATTTTAAATTTGTTGTTTAAAATGTTTGAAATAAAAAAAAAAGAAAAAAAAAAAAAAAAAAAAAAAAAAAAACAACAACAACAACTTTGGTCATAGACTGTGGCATCCGGGTCATGTCTGATCGCTAGAGAGATAAAGCTGACGTGGCGTTGGTGACCTGGGTCATCCCAGGTCACGATTGGGACCAGCCTTAGTCCCTTTGGTAAATAAATGTTCAAAATTTCACACTATTAGAACAATGTTTAAAGTTGAATGATTTATGTATTTAAAACAAAGTTTAAGCGACTTTAGAGAAACAATAATTAAACTTGAGTGGTTTTTGTATCTAAAAATAATTTGAGGGCCTTTAGTAGAACAATACTTCGTATATAAACTTGATTATTATTTCATGATTTTCTATTAATGTAGCGTTTTTTTAATTATTAATGAGATTTTAATTTTAATAATTAAAATAAAAAAATGAAAACATAGAAGTTGGTGTTGATGTTGTTGTCTTTGTACACTATTTGGTGGCGATGTTGGTTGTGAAGAGAGAAGCTAATGTGGCGAAGATGTGACGGTGGTGATGTTGGCAATTGTTACCACTAACTTTACAATAATGGTAATTGTCGTGTTTTGACTTATTGAAGTCAATATTTTTCAACTTTGTGTTATACGGAGTATAATACTTGATGAAAATTACATTAATGTAAATACATTTAAAACCTAATTTATTTATATATTTTGCATTAAGTATCACTACGTATGATACAAAATAAAATAGTTAAAGTCAAAGTAAAAAAAATTAAAAAGTCAAAACATGACAATTATTTTAAGACATATAATTATTTTGAGCGGAAGGAGTAGAATTAAGGATGTACTTAATTCGTTTTGACCTTTTAAGGGAAACTTATGAATCACGTTTCACGATCTGTTTTATCACTTCAAAAGTTTGAATACTCTCGGAAAACATTTCACCAACCACGATTCTGCGTGTTAATAAAAATTTAATTATCAAAATGAAGTTTATGTTTCCCCCAAAAAATGGTCACCCTCGTTTATTGCATATGCACTTATATATTAATTAAAATTTATATATAAGTGATATAATTTAATTGAGAGTTAATTGCATTTTTTGTCCTTGTGGTATGGCTAAATTGCAGATTTAGTTTTTAAAACTTTGAAAATGCATTGGACGTTTTCATTTTGAAGTTTCTATTGCATTTTTGGTCTCTGTGGTATGGCCAAATTGTAGACTTGGTCTCTGTGGTATGACCAAATTGCAGATTTGATCCCTGAAACTTTAACGTCGTTTGGGCCAAAGGGACCAAAAATGCAACGGAAACTTCAAAATGAGGACGTCAAGTGCACTTTCAAAGTTTTAGGGACCATCTCTGCAATTTGGCCATACCACATGAACCAAAAATGCAATTAACTCTTTAATTGATTTCTTTTTTCAAGTAGTAATATTTTAATGAAGTACACATGTGTGAGAGATATCGAACTTATAACATAGAACAGTTTACCAATGTTATCGACAAATTTTTGCTAACCACGTACATATATATGCATATCATGATATCTACTTTCGAAAGTAGATGCACAAACAGGGCAAAAAAAATGCAAATTTCAGTAACCATTTAACATATACAGCTCGTTAACACTCTCATTTTCATATGATTAAAAGCTATAGAATAAGTTCAACATAACTAGTTTATTTTGTAGCCTCACATGATTTTGTCTTTTGTCTCATCTTGAAATACATTAGACCATGTGTAATGATTAGTCCCTCATTCGGTCGACCTCCACAAAAGGACCAGTTCCAAGCAGTCGCAATCATTACACCTCTCACATAAGGACGCGTCACATAAAAAAAAAAAATTGTCGGTGGCTTATGCAACCAAGCTGTTTGTGTGTGAACTGTGAAGTGTGTGTTTATTTACTTATTTTTATGAGGTATATTGTTTTGATGTCGTTGATCATCTTATACACTAAGGGGTGCTTGGTTGGGGGGTTAAGGGGGGTGGGGAATGGGTAAGGTAAACAAATGGGCCCACTTCACTCATTAGTAGGTGCTTGGTTGGGGGGTGCAAAGGTATTGATTACCCCGTAATGGGTAATGAACCATTATAGAATAAATTGAGGGGTAATGGATTGATTACCCACCTCACTCATTCCTTTGCATTCCTTTCCCTTTCCTTTTCCCTTTCCCTTTCCCCACTTTGAACCAAGCGGGCCCTAAGTTAGTAATAATTTTGTACTAAAAAGAAAAAACTGATATAACAATGATATTCTTAGTTTTTTTTTAGGTCATCATTACACGACTAGGAGATAATATTGTGTATCGGTAAAATATTTGTTTCAAAATTCAGATTTTCATACATGTTATGGACGGATCATAGTGGAGATTAGGGAGGGTCATTGCTCTCTCAAAACTTTGAGTTTTTACTTATAATTGCTTAAAGAAAATACAATTTTAGCCCTTCTAAATTAACTGATATAGTACTCAGTCCTCCTAGTAAATTCACTTAAGTTCCGTCTTTGATGCACGTTTATAGGTAAGGATCCAGTGTAAAAAAACTTAAAATGAGAAAAATGAGAAATAACTATAAACACACATTTGAGATGTATCGACTTGATTTAGATGCATCTATATTCATTTTGATGCATCCAATTAGTTTCGAAAGTGATTTGAAAAAGTGAAAACGATGTAAAGTAGTACTAACAACAAATTTCACTTGCAGAGAACGAAAAATATATATTATTTGTATAACTTGATGAAATGCATATAATATATGTATATGCATCTACGTTTTTGTTAGAAAATATATTATGATGCATCTAAAATATTTAAGATACATCTAATTTAAGTCGATGTGGTTATTGTTATTCTACACTCTTCTCATTTTAAAATTGTTTCGCCTGTGATTCTAAGTCGCATTGTTCAATTACTATAGATGATAAGATTCCAAAATTATTGGGCATGGGTCTCAAACCAGGCATTAAACATTTGTGTGTAGCCTAAATTGTTAAAATAAGACTAGCCGAGTATCCGCGCGTTGCGGCGGCGGGTACTCGTGTGATTATATTTTCCGACGATTGCAATGTTTTTTCGACATATTGCTTTTGTAGAAGGAAAAAAAGAACATCCGACAGAAGTTATGAATTAAAAATTAGCGTGTTTTCATATTTATGCATTTAGTAACATTATATAAAGCTTACATTTCGATTGATTAGAATTAAAATAAGTATCATCTCTTGATATATAGTTAAAATGCAATCAGGTAAGACATACTAATTTACACAACACAAGTTGATCTCGCTAAATTTTCCACCAAAAGACATAGTAATTTATACCAATATGATGTTTTACGTTATCACCAAACTTTCTAAAATAATAAAACCACCAACAAAGATCGTTGGCCTCAAAAGTTTATCATCATTCTCATAAATAAAATCTTAAAAACAGTAAAAGTGCTACAGTGTGGGTTCAAGACTATTCACACCAACCTAAAAAAGATTTAACCTTATAATTTCAAGACAAACCTAAGCATTATCATCACCTATCCGTAGCTTCACCTCTTTAAACAAAACTATCAACATCAAAGCTAGTTACACTACCGTCCAAGTTCGTCTAAACATGCATATTTTACTAAACTTTTTATTGCTATATGGTTGTATAACATCATTAATAATTAATGTATGAATTCATAAAAAACTAAAAATTTGATTTTAAACAAATGAAAGAATATTCACATTCACCAAATCCAACAACACCAGCCAAAACAACGCAACCAAAAATTTGATTTTAAACAAATGAAAGAATATTCGCATTCACCAAATCCAACAACACCAGCCAAAACAACGCAACCAAAAATTAGCGAAACCATATTTCGTTGGAGCATAATCAGAAACCACCAAAACCAAAAACTACATAAATCAAGAACACCATGCTAAAACCAGATATTGAAAATAAAAACAGATCTTAATGCATGTCACGATTCATGATACAACTAAAACCACCAAGTCTCCAAAACTACCAAACAACGTCACCAAAAGTTTGACCAAGACCTATTAGATCTGGTCAAAACACCACCACAAAACATCCTCCAAATGCTACTAAAGCCGCTGAAACCACCAAAACCACAACGAAATCACCTAAGCTCAAAACACCACCAATGAAAGGCTAAATGATGGTGTTGGCGGCGAAATCAGTTTTTGGCGGCGAAATCACTTGATGGTGGCAACAGAAGAACCTAACTGTAGGTTCGGTGATGTCGATGGTTATGTGTATGTGGCGAGGGAGTTTGAGATAAAGCAATAGAAAGAATTTATGTGTGTGGGTGGTCGTATGATATGCGTTTATGTTTGTGCACTAAAAAGACGAATTAAAAAGGTAGTAATGGTAGAGACGTTTTTTTTTTATTCTGTATAGGGTTGGAGGGATGTTACTCAATGTTGATGATACTTCAAATGGGCTGTTGATGAGTGTCTAAATACTCATCATTTTTGTACCATTTAAACTGCAAAAACATCTGAAAACACTCAGAAATGCATCAAAATGATAAAAATATCACAAATAAGTGTTTTATATGTTTTAAATGCAAAAATATCAAAATCTGGTGAAAAACGTATAAAGTTTGCATAATTGGCAGTTTTAGTCCCCCAAGTTTCAAAAGTTGTCAAAAACAGTCCCTGGTAAATCTAAATAAAGAAAAATGTTATTCAAGGTCCCTGAAATATTCTAATTTGTCAAAAATGGTCCTTGAATAAATCTTTTGTTAAATGGCAGAAAAGGTCCCTGAACTTTTGAAATTATCAAGTTTGGTCCCTGGAAAATTGAAAATGTCAAAACTAGTCCTTGTACTATTGGAACTTGTTAGTTTTGGTCCTTGTTACATCTTTGGAGAAATTACAGAAATGGTCCTTCAAGAAATCAGATTTGCAATACAAGTCCTTGTCATTTATACAAACCTTACCTTGTCAAAATACCTTTTGACCCCCTGCCTTTAAACCATTTTGACCCCCCTTTCCTTTTGGACCCCTGGTCAACAAAACCAGTCAAACTACTCTTTCCCTCCCACACTGGTTTCCTTCCCCCACTTGCCTGCTCCTCTGCATACCTTCTCCCAACACCATCCCATCACCTTATCCCAACACCTCTCATCCCTCCTCATCATCACACCTATCCACCCCCTAGTGCTAGTTCAAAGTCAACAGAAGTCAAATTAGGCTTTCCCGCCAAAAACTAATCAAAAGGCAAATATAGTCTCTGCTCAACCATTGGTCAAATGGAGAGGTGGGAAGTGCTCAGAAACACGTGGCAAGACTCTGTGAGTATAAAAGAGAGAAGAGGAAGCAAGAGATAGGCAGTAGTTAGTTTTAAAAATTTCTTTGTATGTCGTATTTTCTTAAATTAGCTTAATTAATGTTTTAAGATGTAATATTCTGTTCTAATGTACTCAAGTTGAGTTGTTGCATCAATATAAACTGTTTTCAAGTCATAATTCAAGGTTGCACTTAAGTTTCAAATCTTCATGTTACTGTTGCAAATTGCAGTCTCAAATTTTTATGTTTAAACTTCTATTAGCTTCTTTGAAAGCTTAAACAAGTTTAATTAAGCTCCATATAGCTTTTGGCAAGCTTGAAGATCAGTTTCAAGCAAATTTGGTTAATGGTCAATGAAAGTCAAACTAGGCCAAGCATTGGACATGGTGATGAAATGGGGTTGATGCAGTGATGGATATGGGTTGGAATATACTAGGTTAGAGTAGTTTGGGTTTGGTTTTGGCCTGCATAAGCTGGACACATGTGAGTACTTGTTTCATTTTTACATTTTCAATCAAATTTGCATATTTTGCTTGTAAGTGTATCTGTGGTCACAACTTGTTTTTATGTGTTTAATTAGCTATAATTAGGTAAGTTCAACTTAGTTGGATCAATATCTTAAGTTGGTTCAGTAACTATCTCAGTTTTAGTTGCAATTTAGATGTTTTAAAGGGTGTTTGGAATTGCTGCACCCTCTGTCTTTCAGGTTATTGCAGTGGTAGTCTCTTGTTGGTTCATGTTTGTTGAGCATATTCATGATCCTATCTGTCTTAATTTTGTAGCTACAAACCACCAAAGTCAAAATTACTCCTTAATCTGTCTCATTGCTTAACTGTTGGTATTTTAGCAAATCAAAAACTTGTTTTGTGCCTCAAATTCATAGAACTAGCTTTCCTTAAGTTTATTTCATCATAACATATCATTTCCAGTTCATTAATTAGGATTAAAGTTCACAAAAGTCAACTTTTCTGTTTTGCTTAAAAAGTCAAAAGTTTAAAAACTCAGTTTTGGCCATAATAGGTGGATTTTTCATTCACTCATTTCTGAGTCAATCTCCATGAAAATTGTAGTTTTAAAAAGTCCTACTGGTCTAATTTCTTATGGTCATTTTTATAGATTTTTGTGATTTTTTTATAACCATCAAAACAGCTTGTCAAAATGGGACTAGATGCCCTGTGCAGGGCATCAAGTCTGCACAGGGCTTGTGCAGATTTTGTAACTCTTGCACAGAGCTCATCTGAGCACCCCAAGGTCTAATTTTTGGTTTTAAGGTTCTTGGCCAGGTCTAGATTAGGTTCCAATCTTTGGTTTGTAGTTTCCAGCTTATCTAGTAGCTTATTAGTAGGTTGCAAGTAACCCCCCTCTCAACTGTTTTAGCTCAAAAGCTCAAATATCAAATCTGAGCAATCTGCCAATACAAAGGGTTTAGCTTGTTGTTTCTCATTGAATTTTGGTTATTTTAGCTTATTGTAGCTTCATTATCAGTTTGGTGCTCTTTGGTAGCCATTTGCTTATTCTAGTGCTTATTTCAACAAGCACTTGCACATCAGTTCCTAATTCCTCCACATAAGCACCTGTTTTTCCATTTTTCTTAGATTCCTAATATTATTTTAGAGTTTTCCTGAAATTTTCATATTTTTCCAAGCTGGTTTGCTATTTTTCTGCATTTTATTTAGTTTTTAAGCATTTTTAAATAGCTTTTAATACAAAAAATTAAGAAAAGGTTCAAAAAAATAATTTTTCATTTTTCTTAAGTTAAGATAAATATAAAAAGTAGAAAAAGTAATTTTCCAGATTTTTCATAGTTTATTTTGTAATTTTTAGTAATTTAATTAGTTTTAAATAGTTTAAAATTCATATAAAATAGAAAAATAATCAGAAAAATACAAAAATAGTTTTGAAAATTCTATTTTGATATTTTAGATTTTTCTAAGTCTTAATTTTATTTTTCTAGCTTTATTTCATATTTTCTTGCATTTTAGGCTAATATTAAATAGTTAAAAATAGTTTTTAATTAATAATAATTAACTAAATAGTTATAAAAATAATTTTCTTTTTCTATAAATTTTCTTTTATCGTTAGGTTTGTAAAAATGTCATTTTCATATTTTTAGGATTTATATTGTATAAGTTTCACGTTTTTATTTGTACGTTACGTAGTTTTTAAATTCAGTTTTATAAAAACAAAAACATCATTTTAAATATAGTGATAGCGTTTATTTAATATTTTTTATCTTTTTAATTTTCTTTAATTTGCATTTAAGCCCTTGTAGTTTATGGGCTTTCTCTTTAGGTATAGATCAATCACAATCCTTTCCCGTTCAAATCCTCTCGATCACTTTACGTTTGACTATTCTCGCACAGCTCGTTGGGACTTAACGACCTGGGGAAACACTATACTCTCCTGATCTTCATTGCATTCGTGCTTAAGCAGTTTTAAGCTGATTACGGTCTGCCATTCACAAGTGGCAGGCTTGAGTGATTTAGCTTGACTGTTTGGCACGCATCAAATTTTGGCGCCGCTGCCGGGGAGCAGTGCTAATAGTCTTACGTTTAGCAGATTAGTGATTTGACATCACTCCTTGTTTATACCATCTATAAAATCAAAAACCCAAAAAGATTTTCATTCTTTGTTTTTGCATCATGTTTTTCAAAAATACCAAAAATATTCCTCTTTACCCTCTTACCCTTTTGATTCTTCATTTCTTACCCTCTGTAAACCTTTGATTCTTTCTATGTCTTATCCTCACCCTCTTGGATTTCAATAGTGTGGTGGTCCTTATAATGGTGGCAATTGCCCCAGTTGTAGCATGGTGGAATCAGGAAACGGGTCTGTCTATAACCAGGATCCCTATTCCTACCATAACACAACTGATTTATTCCATCAGCTACCACACTGTGAGACTCAGCAGTTTTACTGTTGTGAGTACTGTGGTGGTTCACACTACAGTTCTGATTGTCAATCGGGAAACACGCTTGTCTATGAGCAGGTTCCTGATGACAATTATGACTACAACACATATGACTCACAGCCACATCAGTTTTACTGTTGTGAATGTTGTGGAGGTCCTCACTCTAGCTCTGATTGTCAAACAAGGAATCCATTTCCTTGTAACAATTACGACTCTTCGTATCATGACCAACCTCCACAGTACCAAGTGAATCAGGCACCACCTCAGCCTGAGCCACTTCCTCAAAATCTTCTACTTGATCTTTTGGATTTAGTGAAAGATTTGAAGGAATGTAAACATCCCCAAGATAATCCAAATGAAAAATCCATGGAAGTTTTGTTAGCTGAAGAACGGACTGCTAAATTAGATTCCCAGATTGCCTTTGAAAAATCTATTAGGGAATCTATTGCAAAAGAAAAAGCAGCCAAATCTAGCTCTCGATTCCGTTTCATTCCTGATGACGATGATGATGAAGTTACCCTTGATATTAGTCAACTTTGTACAGGTTCATCAAGTTCATCAGTTGAAATTCCTTCCATGAAAAGTCAGGGAGAAAAGACTATGATGGAATTACTAGCAGAAGAACAAATGGAAAGTATAAAACATATGTATGCTAGTCCTTCTAAACTCCCTCAGTCTGTTGATATCCCAGCAGTTGAGATTCCATCTCAAACAACTGCTATCACACCCGAAGCTCCCACTCACTCTCTGAGCATGGGGGACGAGCATCTTGACACTGTTCCTGAAAAGGAATCGGACGAATTCATAAAGTCTAGTGTTGAGAACCTTGTCCCAATACCAAGAGAGTCACAGGGAATTCTTGATCATGTGTGTGATATCCCTCCTCCTCTTGTCTTCCAAAATGATCATGTTGAGATGTTCTCCGATTCTGATGATGATGATTCGTTATCTTGTGGAGACATCATTTATGTGGAAGATTCACCTTCTGAGCTTGTTAGCTTAGAAGAAGAGAATGATGGAGTTACTGACACTGAAATCAAAGATGAAGCACTTCGTGCAACATTACTGAATGTCAGACTTCTCATTTCTAAAATCGAGGCTTTCAATGAAAAACCTATTTCATCTCCTATCCCCATTAAGGATAGTGACATTCTTTCCGATGATTCTATTCCGGAAATGAAAGCCTCCTGTTTTGATAATATGGGAGAGAAGATTAGTGGCAGTACCACTTTTCATTCTCATAATTCTCTCCCCGATTATGAATCATGTACATTGGAGGAGTTCACCAGTGAACCCACTCATATCAATTCTGAATATGATTCATTCACCTTCATGGAGTTCTCAGATGAACTCACTCATATCATATCTCCGCCAGAGTATGATAACTTCTACTTTGATCTAGACACACCCATAATATGTCTTGATCAAGTGAACTTAACTGAGGAGATTCATGAAACTATGAATTCTCCTATTGAGGATGAAGAGTTAGTCATGATTTGTATCATGATTTTCTTTCTCTTCTTCACCTATCCCGTGGCTTCTCCTGTTCTTCACTCCTTCGGGAATGAAGACATTATCTTTGACCCAGGCATTTCCATGTACCATTTGTGAGCCGGGTCTGTCTGTATATCTCGTCGGTGTGGAACTTTCACGTACTTCAATGTTTATCCAAACATCTTGAATGAAAGTCCGATGGAGATTGTCTCTTCCACTTACTTCCCCATGAACCAATTAATCCGGGGTCGAGTCAAGCTAGCGACTCGGTAATCAAAAACAGTAGCTTAACATGGGTTTTAACCCGTGTGTACCACTCTAGTGTGGGGGAGATGCCCCACATGTTGTATATAGATCTAAAAAATGAATGAAAATTGTAAATATTAAAAAAGAGAATAATTGTTGTGTTTCCACACTTAGCTAGTAATGTTATCTTTTTACGTTCTAAGTTTCGGCATTACAGCCGGTACTTTGAATATTGAGGACAATATTCATTTCTAAGTGTGGGGGGGAAATTCTGGCGAATTTTGATCGTAAATGTACCCTTTTAGTCCCTTTTTCCCCCAAAATGGCCAAATTTAAAAAAAAAAAATTTTAGTGGAAGTACTATGTACTAAACACAACAAATGGTAATCAGTCCACCATGTCTTAACCACATAAGGATTGGCTAATCCAGGAGCAAACGGCTCTTGGTAAAGATATCTCAAATCCGTTGACGGTTTACAATTTGCCCAAAATTGTATGGTATTCAGCTCACCATATCCTTAAAAGTGAAGAGTTGGCTAGCCCGCAAGTTTATGGCTTGTGGTAAAGGCAGTGGAAAAACCATAATTGGTAATCAGCTCACCAAAGATAATATTGATAATTTATCTAAGAGTTGGCTAGTCCAGAGCAAACGGCTTCTGGTAAAGACAAATCAAATCCGTTTACAGCTTATGATTTGCTCAAAATCATTTGGTTATCGGTGTACCAAGGTTCTTACTTGAACTGAAACATTTGGCTACTCCAGAAGTAATGGCTTTTGGTAAAGAGATAAAATCCATTAATTTTTCTCAAAACATTGCTAGGGACTAGCAATATCTTAGTGTGGGGGATTGATGAGTGTCTAAATACTCATCATTTTTGTACCATTTAAACTGCAAAAACATCTGAAAACACTCAGAAATGCATCAAAATGATAAAAATATCACAAATAAGTGTTTTATATGTTTTAAATGCAAAAATATCAAAATCTGGTGAAAAACGTATAAAGTTTGCATAATTGGCAGTTTTAGTCCCCCAAGTTTCAAAAGTTGTCAAAAACAGTCCCTGGTAAATCTAAATAAAGAAAAATGTTATTCAAGGTCCCTGAAATATTCTAATTTGTCAAAAATGGTCCTTGAATAAATCTTTTGTTAAATGGCAGAAAAGGTCCCTGAACTTTTGAAATTGTCAAGTTTGGTCCCTGGAAAATTGAAAATGTCAAAACTAGTCCTTGTACTATTGGAACTTGTTAGTTTTGGTCCTTGTAACATCTTTGGAGAAATTACAGAAATGGTCCTTCAAGAAATCAGATTTGCAATACAAGTCCTTGTCATTTATACAAACCTTACCTTGTCAAAATACCTTTTGACCCCCTGCCTTTAAACCATTTTGACCCCCCTTTCCTTTTGGACCCCTGGTCAACAAAACCAGTCAAACTACTCTTTCCCTCCCACACTGGTTTCCTTCCCCCACTTGCCTGCTCCTCTGCATACCTTCTCCCAACACCATCCCATCACCTTATCCCAACACCTCTCATCCCTCCTCATCATCACACCTATCCACCCCCCCTAGTGCTAGTTCAAAGTCAACAGAAGTCAAATTAGGCTTTCCCGCCAAAAACTAATCAAAAGGCAAATATAGTCTCTGCTCAACCATTGGTCAAATGGAGAGGTGGGAAGTGCTCAGAAACACGTGGCAAGACTCTGTGAGTATAAAAGAGAGAAGAGGAAGCAAGAGATAGGCAGTAGTTAGTTTTAAAAATGTCTTTGTATGTCGTATTTTCTTAAATTAGCTTAATTAATGTTTTAAGATGTAATATTATGTTCTAATGTACTCAAGTTGAGTTGTTGCATCAATATAAACTGTTTTCAAGTCATAATTCAAGGTTGCACTTAAGTTTCAAATCTTCATGTTACTGTTGCAAATTGCAGTCTCAAATTTTTATGTTTAAACTTCTATTAGCTTCTTTGAAAGCTTAAACAAGTTTAATTAAGCTCCATATAGCTTTTGGCAAGCTTGAAGATCAGTTTCAAGCAAATTTGGTTAATGGTCAATGAAAGTCAAACTAGGCCAAGCATTGGACATGGTGATGAAATGGGGTTGATGCAGTGATGGATATGGGTTGGAATATACTAGGTTAGAGTAGTTTGGGTTTGGTTTTGGCCTGCATAAGCTGGACACATGTGAGTACTTGTTTCATTTTTACATTTTCAATCAAATTTGCATATTTTGCTTGTAAGTGTATCTGTGGTCACAACTTGTTTTTATGTGTTTAATTAGCTATAATTAGGTAAGTTCAACTTAGTTGGATCAATATCTTAAGTTGGTTCAGTAACTATCTCAGTTTTAGTTGCAATTTAGATGTTTTAAAGGGTGTTTGGAATTGCTGCACCCTCTGTCTTTCAGGTTATTGCAGTGGTAGTCTCTTGTTGGTTCATGTTTGTTGAGCATATTCATGATCCTATCTGTCTTAATTTTGTAGCTACAAACCACCAAAGTCAAAATTACTCCTTAATCTGTCTCATTGCTTAACTGTTGGTATTTTAGCAAATCAAAAACTTGTTTTGTGCCTCAAATTCATAGAACTAGCTTTCCTTAAGTTTATTTCATCATAACATATCATTTCCAGTTCATTAATTAGGATTAAAGTTCACAAAAGTCAACTTTTCTGTTTTGCTTAAAAAGTCAAAAGTTTAAAAACTCAGTTTTGGCCATAATAGGTGGATTTTTCATTCACTCATTTCTGAGTCAATCTCCATGAAAATTGTAGTTTTAAAAAGTCCTACTGGTCTAATTTCTTATGGTCATTTTTATAGATTTTTGTGATTTTTTTATAACCATCAAAACAGCTTGTCAAAATGGGACTACTGCACAGGGCTTGTGCAGATTTTGTAACTCTTGCACAGAGCTCATCTGAGCACCCCAAGGTCTAATTTTTGGTTTTAAGGTTCTTGGCCAGGTCTAGATTAGGTTCCAATCTTTGGTTTGTAGTTTCCAGCTTATCTAGTAGCTTATTAGTAGGTTGCAAGTAACCCCCCTCTCAACTGTTTTAGCTCAAAAGCTCAAATATCAAATCTGAGCAATCTGCCAATACAAAGGGTTTAGCTTGTTGTTTCTCATTGAATTTTGGTTATTTTAGCTTATTGTAGCTTCATTATCAGTTTGGTGCTCTTTGGTAGCCATTTGCTTATTCTAGTGCTTATTTCAACAAGCACTTGCACATCAGTTCCTAATTCCTCCACATAAGCACCTGTTTTTCCATTTTTCTTAGATTCCTAATATTATTTTAGAGTTTTCCTGAAATTTTCATATTTTTCCAAGCTGGTTTGCTATTTTTCTGCATTTTATTTAGTTTTTAAGCATTTTTAAATAGCTTTTAATACAAAAAATTAAGAAAAGGTTCAAAAAAATAATTTTTCATTTTTCTTAAGTTAAGATAAATATAAAAAGTAGAAAAAGTAATTTTCCAGATTTTTCATAGTTTATTTTGTAATTTTTAGTAATTTAATTAGTTTTAAATAGTTTAAAATTCATAGAAAATAGAAAAATAATCAGAAAAATACAAAAATAGTTTTGAAAATTCTATTTTGATATTTTAGATTTTTCTAAGTCTTAATTTTATTTTTCTAGCTTTATTTCATATTTTCTTGCATTTTAGGCTAATATTAAATAGTTAAAAATAGTTTTTAATTAATAATAATTAACTAAATAGTTATAAAAATAATTTTCTTTTTCTATAAATTTTCTTTTATCGTCAGGTTTGTAAAAATGTCATTTTCATATTTTTAGGATTTATATTGTATAAGTTTCACGTTTTTATTTGTACGTTACGTAGTTTTTAAATTCAGTTTTATAAAAACAAAAACATCATTTTAAATATAGTGATAGCGTTTATTTAATATTTTTTATCTTTTTAATTTTCTTTAATTTGCATTTAAGCCCCTGTAGTTTATGGGCTTTCTCTTTAGGTATAGATCAATCACAATCCTTTCCCGTTCAAATCCTCTCGATCACTTTACGTTTGACTATTCTCGCACAGCTCGTTGGGACTTAACGACCTGGGGAAACACTATACTCTCCTGATCTTCATTGCATTCGTGCTTAAGCAGTTTTAAGCTGATTACGGTCTGCCATTCACAAATGGCAGGCTTGAGTGATTTAGCTTGACTGTTTGGCACGCATCAGCTGTTACAAATCAATTGGCTTTGTGAAAATTAGATGGGTGTTACAAGTTTATAATTTAAGACATTTAATTTTTAATTATTGACTATTGATTTCCGTTTTCCACATTAACCAAGTTAGAATGAAACCTCTTTAGGCTGATTTTTTATTAGCAATTAATGCATTTAACTTTAGGTTGAAATCTTTTTATGTGTAACTTTTTTTTATAGAAATGTTTTTGGTCTTACAAAGTTTAAGACTTCTTTATTTAGCAAGTCCCAAACCTTTTATAAAGTAGTATAGATATTGAACCAGAAATCAATAGGAATTAATATCCACCTACGCATCTCAAATGAAATGCATAGATAATTATGAGCGGATCGAGATTGCCTTATTTTAGTATCTGAATACTAATTGAGGTTGTAGATGTTATTCTTTTTCGGGTAACTATGATTTTTGATTTTTTGTTTTACTAATATACGAGTTTTAATTGAATTTACTGTCATATAAACTAGCTCACTCGATCTGGGTAAAGCTTTTCTCTTTCACGAGATTGACATGATCATTTAAAATCTATTCACATTTAACAAGAGTTGAACTTTAGACCTCTCATATTTTACGATAATAATCTATGGGCCTTTTGTCGCTAACCAATCATGAGTGGTTGGTTGCGAGTGTTATATTACATGAAACAAAAAAATGTCTATCAAACTATACTTATACGTACAACTATATATAATCGAAAGACATAGATTTTGTAAGATGACAACAGTCTCAACTTGGGTAGTCGTAAGTTGTAATTAGTCGGATGTATTACGTGTATATAATGTTTCATAAACCACAAGGGGTGATAAGATGGTAAGAATATCGGTCTTTCAAAGCGGACGTTAAGGCTTTGAATACAACGGGGATAAAATTAATCCACTTGTGGTCATGGAGGTTCACTTGCGCCAACTCCAGACTATCCAAAAAGATAATCACCCTGAAATTAGTCGACTCGCAATGTTTAATCAAAAAATCATATAAATCAACTATGAAAAATAAAATAAAAAACGAACTTCATAATTTTGAATAGGCATTTAATTAAATGGTTACAAAAAGTAGGGTACACGGACAACATGAATTAGCTTAAATTAGCTTAAATAATGTATGTGTTGATTTGATTGGGGTTTCGTCTTTGACGTAACTGGTATGGTTGATTTTGTGTCTAGTCGTGTGGTATATGTGGTCGCACAACGTAAACGCGTCAAGTATGAGACCAAGTGCGCGGATATTGGATATGGGTTTCTCCCCTTCTCATTCTCTTCTTTTGGGGAACTTGAGAAGGATGTTGTGACCTTACTGAAGCGAATCCGAAAGTTCTTGATGACCCAAGACATTGGAGCACGTGATGCTTCTCATATCTTTAGTAGGATTAGTTTTTCTATAGCTAGAGGAGTGGGAGCACAGTTAGTATTCGGCTTCCCACTAACTTCTTATAAATCCTTTGAGTTTATAATAAAGTGATGTTTATAATAAAAAGAAAATAAATAAATAAATAAATAATAATAATAATAATAATAATAATAATAATAATAATAATAATAATAATAATAATAATAATAATAATAATAATAATAATAATAATAAGATAGATTGACTATAATTTTTGTAGCCAATTGGCTATAATCTTTTATAAAAAATACACTAGCAATAAATCAGGGAACCACAAAAAAAAATCAGAACCCACAAAAAAAAATCAGTGACCTACATTATATAGTACAAAATTATATCCAATTGGCTACAATAAATTGTAGCTAATAATAATAATAATAATAATAATAATAATAATAATAATAATAATAATAATAGCTTTAACTAATTAATGTGTTTAGAGTGTACAATGTCGGGGGAGTTTACCCGCCATTCATCCAAAAAACAACCAATGGCGCCATTGTTAGTGCACCATCGACGGCGCCATTGGTGCACCTTCCATCCTTTAGTTAATCCACCAACGAGTTGTTGTTCCTCTCTCTCTCTCTCTTTTATGAGTGAGTAAGTATTTTTGACGAGGTTTTTTGCGATATCCACATGCAGTGGCGGAGCCAGATGGTTTATTTTGAGAGGGCCAAAATGTATATAGATTACTTTAGGGGCCAACTAGTAAATTTCTGTACAAATTACAAGTACTGCATAAAAAAATGTTCACTTATATGCATAGTATTTCAAGTTGTGAGGCCACCATCCTTTTTAGTCTCCTCATGAAGGCCATCATCCTTTTGTCCACATGCATTAATAATAGTTATTGAATTTATTGTTAAGTAAAATGTTTTAGTTATTGATGTGTTATAGAGAAGGTGCTGAGGTATAGTAGCACACCAATAAGCGATTTAAATATGTTAATTAAGTGATGTATCCACGTTTTGAGGTACAATGACGTGTTATGTTTTAAAGAGCATGTGTGTTGAACGTGCTCATATCTAGCTATATATACGCGATAGTTCATGAAGCTGTAAGAGTAATCTAAAAGAAGTAGTTCGCTAGGGCAACGATTATAATGGCTCGACCAGTAGTGCTCCTAGCGCTCATCGTGTTGGTCAATCTCGTGTTCTTGGTTCAATCATCCGTCTTTAACCGAACATCATTTCCTCCTGATTTTGTATTCGGAGCTTCATCAGCAGCTTACCAGGTAAACTTACATTAGTTTCGATCCAATCGATCTGGTTCTCTTTAAATTGATATATTACTTAATTAGTAGTCGGGTTAATTAGTAGTTTTTCGATTTGTGTAGTATGAAGGTGCAGCATTTGAAGATGGAAAGGGACAAAGTATTTGGGATACATTTGCTCATCAGTTTCCAGGTTTTCTTCTAGCTATAAATTTGTTAGCTTGCGTCTTATATATATTTGATATATATCTCAATGTTAGGAGTCCTACTTTTATCATATTGAGCTTTAACATTGGTTAAAACATATTGCATATATTATCAAAAAACTATTTTTAACATATAAAAATACGAAACATATAAAACTATGATAAAAGACAATGAATCCAAATATATGCCGTGCATATATAGAAATATCATCTTTTCGAACCTACTTATGATTCAGGTTTTGGCAAAGGTGATTTCTAGTTATCGATCGGCTCTATTTTCATTTTATACGTACTTCCTTAGTTTCTTAGACTTTTGTATCATTGTATTTGCAGGAAAGATAACAAACGGAGATAATGGTGATGTAGGCGATGACTTTTATCATCGTTACAAGGTATGGCCGCATGTTATTGTTTTTTTTTACCTTATAATTTCCAGTCAATTCATACATTCACTAAAAAAAACTAATTGAATTCTCCACATTTTAAAGGCTAATTGGCTACAGTGAAGAATGTGCAAAATTATTGATTCCACACTTTTTCGTGTGCGGTAATAATGGGTGTGACAAATTTTTCTACATATATAAGTGTGGAGATATCATCCAAATTTCTATAGTTAAAAAAGTGTAGAAATGTTTTTTGAATGTCCACACTTAAAAGTGTGGTAAAATTGCAAAAAATGTTTATAATAAAAAGTGTGAAAACATTTGCTACACATATAAGTATAGCTTTATTGGAATTGTACACACTTATATATGTGGATTAATTTTTAAAATATTTGTGACACATATTAGTGTAGCAAAATTATTATCTATATAAAAAATGTCCACACTTGAGCATACCGTAGCAAAATAAGTGTGGAGAATAGAGATATTTTTTGTAGTGATTATATGCTCATTATGAACGATCATCTAATCTCAAAAAGGATACAGACCGAACTATTTTGCATTATGCATGCAAAACCTTTGTTGAACAAAGTACATAATCATTAGCATTTACGTTATGCAAAAAGGAATTAAGTTTATTTGAGAGTCAATACTACACTTTGTTTTGAAACACAAAATGTATCAATACTACAGGGTGATGTTGCGTGTTAATATTGTTTACTTCAAAATATTTTCTAGAAAAATAATGATGCCTTAGTTTACTCTCATTAACTGACAATACCCGGTGTACATGCTGTAATTTGTGGTGTGTGTGGTCCTTTTTTTGAGGACTTCCCCGTTTAGTTTTTTATGAAGTTCTAATTTCAAAAAAAAAAAAAAAAAAAAAAAAAAAAAACTGACAATGAACCCTTAGTTTACTCTCATTGTTTAATGTCTACTTGTTCAAAAAAATATTTAACCAATGTATAAAAATCGTTTGTTAGGTGTAGTTTTCAAAGACCCCAATAATTGTTTTAGTTTTGTTACTATATCAAGTCGGTAGGGTTAGTTTGGTATATTTAAGAATTGTTTTTGAGAAATAAGTAATGAATTCAATAATCGCTTTTGGTTAACGGTCGCTATAACAATTACAGTAAAACATCTATAATTAATAGTGTTGGGATTGATATATTTTATTAATTTAGCGAGATATTATTATATCGATAAATTAATAATTTATTAATTTAAAGAGGTTTTACGTATGCCTTTAAATTTTCCAGTCTAATATATTAGCTAGTTACAATGTATGCTCATTAAAGACGAAAAATAAATTTGAAAAACAAGTTTCAATTAATATTTTATCAATTCACATTCACACTTTATGAAAATAAGATTAACATTTTTTGTTGCAATACGAGAAGACAACGCACCAACTATTTAGTGCAATAAGAAAATTTTATGATAAACTCAATATAGATTTGAAATTTAATAAAAAAGCAAGTAACTATGATTTATTTTTTACTAAACAATCTTAGGATTTTGAAGTGTATCTCTCTCTCACACACACATATATACATATATATGAAATTTTTAGTAATTATTAATTTATAGTTTCGTTGGGACTAATATATATACATATATACTAGGGTTACAAAAAAATTATTATCTTATTATTTTATCGATTTGAGTCCAAATTTTTACTGGTCCCAAGTCGAGACTGGACAATTTATTAATTTTATCGAGGTTATTAATTATCGATTATTAATTTACAGAGGTTTTACTGTACTTATTAAGTAAGGTTTTTATTTTGGGGAAGGGTCTCTTTCTACTCACAAGGAGTGCATGTATGGTGAGTTTTCTTTGCTAATTTTAGAAATTTTTATATCTTTAATTCTGTTGAAGAGAATGGTACGGTTATTTTAGGGAAAAAAAGAGTAAAGAATTTAAATGAATTGAGACATAATTGCCGTAACATGTCATCATCTCAATTCTCAAGTAGTCATCTATTATCTTTGTAACTGTCGATCTCCATCTCTGTACATACACTATACGTAGATATGCATATACGTGAACATATGATACTGATATTTGTTCTATAACTTAAGGATTTTTGGGAGTCTTTGTTATATGCAATCAATATCTTTGTTGTTGATTAATCGGGTGCCAAAAGAAATTAATTGGATCATGTGTTAACACTTTTTGTTTGTTGGAGTTAATCCAAATGGATATATTGTATAGTCGCGATAATTAAAAGTTACTGAAAATTTTGATAGAAAATGACTCAACAAAACTCGATATTAATCTTGTTTTAAGAGAAGACCGATCACAGTACGTAGCTTAGTGCCTGTGTATCTGTGTGTCCCGTTAGAGTGCTAGGTGAAGCACTTTAACAATAACAGTTATTGGTGTGTCATATCATCGTCACCTTAACACCTCCTCAATAACACATCAATAATTAAAACACCCTCCCTAGCAAAAAAGAAGTAACTGTTATTGATGTCTGTAGGTCCTGCAAAAAAACCCATAAAAAATACTCACTCACTTACAAAACAAAAAAAATAAAAAAACGAACAACGGCTCGTTGGTGGAACGGCTGAGGGATGAACGTCACACCAGTGGCGCCGTCGATGATGCAGTAATGGCGGCGCCATTGATTGTTTTTGTTGACGAACGGCAGGTAACAAGCCCCTACACCGTGTTCTCTTAGTGTTCGTTATTATCGCCATTTTGAAAAGGTTTTGTTATGATAGTTTTCGGACAGATTTTACTTTAGATCTTCTATTCATCACATGAGGGTCGAGGGACAAATGCTCGTGGATAACCTTAGACTTACTGTCTATAATGTTACCAGGGTCCCCTTATACATATAAAAAACGTATATCTAGATTGGATAACAACCTGTCATTGGCCGACAGAATATATAGGGGATCCCAAATATATATGTCAAGGTTAGTTTGTATATAATCATTCACTTTCCTCAGGTTATGATTGACCATTATGTGTAACATTCAATCAACACTAAAGGAGTTTAAAAACATAGTTATGGTAATTAATAGGCCAAACATCCACAAGCATAAAAGGAATGCTACGTAAACATCCACAAGCATAAAAGGAATGCTACAATTAAAGATCAAAGTTTTATCTCACTCGTGGATTGTTCATAGGCTAGATAAACCGGCTCTCGGTGTTAGATTGAATAGTTAATCCTTATTCTCTTGTAACTTATCCTTTCTTTACTCTAGCATCTTGCTATTGCCCTTCAGAGAAAAAAAAAAAAAAAAAAAAGTGAAACCTAAGTGAATGTACATGAAGAAGATCGTTTGTGATCCTTTTTGGATCCACGAAACAATTAATTAAATCTCTATACCATTTCTTTCATTTCTAATTTCGATTGTTGCCTATAATTTGTCCCTCACGATAAATTTATATTTGAATTCAAAGACCCTTTGTTTAAATAAGTGAAAAAAGGATTAATTTTTAATATTAACAATGCAACAGGAGGATGTAAAACTAATGGATTATATAGGCCTCGATGCTTTCAGATTCTCCATCTCTTGGCCTCGAGTGTTGCCTCGTAAGTAACTGCATTACGATGTTCTATATGATTACTGTCACTAACTAGCTTTATGTGTTCGTTCTTGATATAAATAAAACCTTGTAATGTTTTTATTTGTATTGGAATCAGGTGGAAAACTAAGTGGAGGTATAAACAAAGAAGGGGTAGCCTTCTACAATAATCTCATAAATGAACTCCTCTCCAAAGGTATTAAACCATTTGTCACAATCTATCATTGGGATCTTCCTCAAGTTTTACAAGATGAGTATGGTGGCTTTTTACATCCCCAAATTACGTAAGCTACCGTTTTCTTTCATGTGTTACATTAACTGTATATACTATATAGTATATAACTACAAAGTCACTAGCTGAACTTTTTAGTTACATTCGCTCATTGTTCTTGTAGGAAGGACTTTCAAGACTTTGCGGAATTGTGCTTCAAGGAGTTTGGGGATCGAGTGAAGCATTGGATTACGATGAACGAGCCATATATTTTCATTACTAATGGTTATGAAAGTGGAGCTCTTGCACCAGGAAGATGTTCTTCATGGATGAACAACAGTTGCCCTGCTGGTGATTCTGCCACCGAGCCTTATATAGTCGCACATAACATGCTTCTTTGTCATGCTCTTACGGTTAAACTCTACAAGCAAAAATACCAGGTAAGAAATATGTTTACATTAAATAATACTAACTTTAGGTTAGGATCATATCAAATGATAAAGGTTTGGTGCATTTGCGTATGTAGGCTCTACAAAAGGGTGTGATTGGAATAACACTGGTATCCAACTGGTTTGTCCCATATTCGCCTAGTGATGCCAATAAAAAAGCAGCACAACGAGCCCTTGATTTCATGTTAGGATGGTAAGTTACCTATAATACATTACTTTTTTCACCACACACATGTTTCATAAATCAACCAATTATAAGGGGAATCCGTCCTGGTTGATTATTGAATAGGTATATGGATCCTTTAGCATTTGGTGAGTACCCGCAAATCATTCGTACAACAGTGCAAAAGAGATTGCCAAAATTTAGTGCTGAAGAAGCAAAACTGGTTAAAGGATCATATGATTTCATTGGTATCAATTACTACACTGCCAATTATGCTGCCAATCCTAACAATCCTCCTAACACCGTCAATCACAGTCCTTCCTCCGATTCTCGACTTAATCTTACCTGTAAGTTCCAAAAGGCCAAAATTACTAACGAGTTTGTAAGCTTGCAAAAAAGAAAATTTAGGATCCATTAAGTAGCTGACCACTTGTTAAAAGCATGAAAAGGGTACTGATTCACAACTTTGTTTTTGTAACAGTAATAAGAAATGGCAGACCTATTGGTGCACCGGTAAGTCCATTTACAATTCTTAAACATAACAATGGTGCACAAGTAACTTACTTAGAGTTTTGATCAACGAAGTAACGATATTTTGCAGACTGGAGTCAGTATTTTTTATGTTTATCCAAAAGGTCTACGTGACCTTCTCATCTACATGAAGGAGAAGTACAACAATCCAACCATCTATATAACGGAAAACGGTATATATTGAAACATTTGAATGACCATCCTCCTAAAAAATGATATTAGCCAAAACCCAAGATAATTCTTTTTGATGAATTCTCTAACAGGATTTGGTGAAGTTGACATGGGAATAGCGAGCAAGGGCGTAAATGATACAGAAAGAGTCAGTTTCTATTATCGACATATATTGGCTGTTAAGGATGCTATCGAGTGAGTTCATATTTTTTATGTCTTTCTTTTATAGTACCTATATGTATGCTAATAATTGGTTTTGAGTCTTGACACATAAACTATTGCAGGAAAGGAGTAATTGTGAAGGGTTTTTTCCCATGGTCATTTCTTGACACATTCGAATGGGGTTCTGGATTCTCCCAAAGGTTCGGGATTAATTTTGTAGATTACAAAGATGGCCTAAAACGATACCCTAAACAATCGGCTATGTGGTTTAAGAAATTCTTGGGTGTTCATTGAAATGTGCCTCGAGGGAAGTGTTGAGTAAAATTCTATCATTGTGTGGAATGTCTCTTTATTAGAATAAGCAAATGAAACACATTTGTACTGTACATTGATGCTTGCTTAATATTTGTTCATCAATAATGTATGTTCAGTCTCCTTTCTAGTTTGATGTCCATAGATATCACTTATATGCATGCAAGCATTTATCCTTTGGATGTGTTGCACTTTTTTATGGGGGATAATTTGCACACATTATGTTTTGATTTGCACACTCATATGTACAGCCGGTTAAAGCAGTTAATACATATGATTGAGTATCCCGATAAAAAATGGAGGGTGCAAATCATTTTTTTTTAATCCTTTGGAGTGTGCTGTATTTCTTTTAATACCCATTTGAACATTTGATTTCCCTTTTTGGGCCTAGTTTATTGACTTCCATGGTATGGGGCTATGGGCTGTAGGCCACAAGAATTGGAGCTCAAGTTCATTAGAACAATTCAATTATCTCAACTCAACCAAGGGTTTTAGGACTTGTGCTAATGTTTTGATCATAACAATTAAGCTTGATGCATAACCATTATATGAATTATTTATAGATGATTCATATTTAGTTGCGTGTAACCCTACTAATTTGGTGATGGATGTTATTAAAACTCGTCTCCTTGGTGATAAATTTGCCGAACATATCTTTTCAATAGCATTAGAATTTGAAGCTAGAAGAAAAAGGTGACTGTCATCTACTACTTGATGGGCATGCATACCAAGTGTTTACATGCATTGACAATCATCTACTACTAGTTGAAAGGAAAAGAAACAGACCAAAAAAACATCGCCATGCCATCATCATCGTCGTATCACTTGCCACATATGAAATCGACATTACTCTAACTGAGCATATGGCTCGAATCCGGCAACGGGCCTCGAAGGGCCCGCAACCGTTGGATCTTTCATAAAGCCACCAATGGTAGCTGGCCCAAAGAAACGATGTCCCATTTGAAAAACATCATTACCAAACGCCTTGGTAGTAGGATCAAAACCCCTAGCCGATCCACGTTCACCACCTTCAAGCTCCCTATAGCGGTGAAGGTAGACAGTCAAGGGCTCGATATAATCATCAAAGCCCAATTTGCTCATTGCCCAAAGGATATCTTCAGCCGTAATAGTCTTTCTTTGCTCACGTTGGCACCTATCATTAGCTTCACCAGTCACAAAGCTAATGTACTCAGAAACACATTCTTGGATTGTTTCTTTAGCATCATCCGAGATCTTGGCATGCGAAGGAAGGATCCTTCGCATAATACGAATCACGTTTGCTATTGGCATCAAGCGGTCTTGTTCTCGAACTAGACATTCGTTGTCCCTTGTGACTGATTTGCTAGTGACTTCGGGTGGTGGCTGCATCATTGGCCCTGACCATGGACAATATATAGTATCAGAATTTTTGTTAACTCTAAAAGAATCATGTCAAATGCAATATGATACTGTCAAATTCAATATGATAGTTTCTTCTTAGCAAAATACATAATAAGGGCGAATCATGTCATCAAATGCACAAATTTTTTTAACGAGTATAAATAAATAAAAATAAATTAAAAGGTACGATTTTTAATTAAACTTATAAACAAATTAAGAAAACATGAATTTCTTTTAATATATTAGTTGACTAATTAAAAATACATGTATTTGTGTGACACAAATTTTCTAGATCAGGTTCATTTCGAAGAAATCGAGATTTTTAACGAAAAACAATATGCGATAAACATCCATCGAGTTCCCATGTACCCGAAACCCTCTAGATCTGCCCCTAATATAATATCGTCCAATTAGCACTAAAGGATTTCCTGTCTTTTTTTTTTGGATGAATAAAGAAATGCATAATTACCAATGTGACAAACTAGACATATCCAAAGTTTCAATTTCCAAACCCGTCAACCAACACGTATTAAAATGTGACATTTATACTCATTTTTACAATTGTTATCGCCTACCAACCACTAGTCACTTAAATTCTGCCTTCTTCTAAAATATACGTAAATGATATCATATGCCTATTTTAGTCATTGCTTTTCTTCTTTACACCATGTGTTAGCGAAACAAATTAATGTTTTTTTTTTTTTTTTTTTTTTTTTTTAAAATCAAAAACAGAAAGTCTACTTAGGTTTTGATGTTATATAGCTATAGGCCTATAGCTATAAAATTAAGTTAGATGTGGTTAATATATTCATACGTAGCTTATTTGTGTAAAATAAAATGGCCACTTAATATACTGTTTAAAGTTAAACTTTTGAGTATACGTATAACTTAACCATATAATTAAGATTGATGCACTTCCAAGTTCACATAAACACCGAAACAACGAATTGACAAAATTAGATAGAAAGTAAAGAATAGAGTAACAAGGTGTGTGGGGTCAAATAGAGAGCATGCATGAATGCCACTTGTTTCTTCATACTTGTATTTCTTCCTCCCAATCAGAACCATATCATGGAAAACACACTCATTCATCATCGATTCTCACTATGTGTAAGTAAAGTTGGCATATCTCAAAATAGATAATCATCATGCCCAAATTACTAATTCCAAAGAGAAAACTAAATATATGACTGTCATAATTACTTAACCTTAAGGATACAACCATTTTAAAAGTACATTGCGTTGTTTCAATATATGACTTTTTATTGATAAAACGATGTTAAAAATGAGCTTATATATCATTTGATTTATGAACAAAACTCACATTTTTGCTATGCACTTTGCATACTCTAAACTATTTTTCTGCAGGTAGTAAGTTTCATGTATATTTTAGTTTTTGAAAATGACAAAAGAATTATATAAAACATTTTAAAGGCTTTGTTTTTTAACAAAACCTAATCCTGATATATTTAATACTTAAGCTTACATACATACATACATGACAAGCACAGATTCATTATGATTAATTCAAAAATATATAAAAAGCAAAAAAGAGTATGTAATGTTTTAAACCAAATAAAATCAATAAGATCAAAAGAATTCTGCTAACATTATAGTAAATGTATTCCTAATAAGCTCAAATATTCCTTATATTTCTCAGGAAATGCTAGTTCTTAATCATATTTTCACCTTTCTAAAAAGAGATACACAAAATATATGGTTTTCTGCAATTAAACAAAACCTCAATAAAACATTATTCATGAAATTATCATAACAAGATCATCCACCTTACTATAACTATGCAATTGCTAGAGAAACTAATTATGTAAATTATAGACTTTGAAATCTTTTATACCTGATATAGGACTAGGACGAGGTCTTTGGTAGCCATGAAAACCTTCACCATTTTCCATATTTCTCAATCCTTAATTTGTGAATGTGGTTTTTAGGAGATGAGAATTAAACAAGAGTGTGTATAGGTTGATGACATATAAAGAAGAGGGCGTGTTGATTTGGTGCAATGTAGGCAATTGTCAAGCGGACACGTGGCATTAAAGGCGCGGTGAACAAGAACTGACTAGTGTTCCAAACACACTTCTTCTATTGGGTTTGTGCTAATCCAATGTACATTGTATCTATCTACTGTTTTAGTTTGTGCTAATCCAATGTACATTGAGTGTGAATAAAATTTAAAATGAGAAAGATGCTAAACAAATATAATCATATATTTAATATGTATCGATTTGAATTAGATACATTTTTATTCATTTAAATGCTTCTTGATTAGTTACGAAAATGATTTTGAAGTGAAAATAATGCAAAATAGTACTAGCACACATTTGACGCGCAGAAGACAAAAATTACATAGTATTTATCTAACTTGATGAAATGGATCTAATATATGTATATGCATATAATTTTGAACAAATGTATGTAGTGAGCGTTAATAAAGTGATAAGACAATGTCTATTCTCAACACCTAATAAGTTTAAAAAAACATTAAAAGTGTAAATAAAGTAAGTTTGTGATTTATAGTACATGTGTGAATGATGATATCGAATAATCATGATATTTATGTGTCAATTTCTCCCTATTATGCTCATTATTTGTATCGTTTATATGAATATATGCTTTGATTTCTTTATATTTCGTTTCCAGGTTATAAATGAGCATGAGAACTGAAGACGCGGAATTAGAAAAGACTTACGAAGATACACATTTTAGTATGCTGACTGAGAAGAGGTTACGTCGTAGTTACACTCTCCACTTACGCCGTAACCAAGAATTCAAACATAAAGACCAAGTCAACGTTAACAATGGATTGCGGCGCAACTACCACATTGGGTTACGCCATAATATTCTGAAGACTTAGAGAATTTTTATGGCTAATGATAGCAGGGGTTCGGGGTAAAAAAAATTCCTTTTCTACGATCAAGTTTTTCAACCCTCTAGGCATTGTACCTAATCGTTGTAGTGTAGTATGGGGTAGCCCAGGGGGTTGATTCGTTCTCTAGGGAAATAGAGATGCTAGAAAGAGATGTATGACAAGAAGGTAAGGTTGAGGGCGATTCTTTTTAGTCTTTTTTATATTTTTGAAAGCAAATAAATATCTCGAGGTATAGGATTGGGGGTGGTACTTCTACCAATTTTGATTACTTTTAATTAAACTACTTAACTAATTAACTACTTGAACTATGGATAGCTTATGCTTAATTGAGGTATGCTCGTATGATGATTAAAGATATGTTTACTGTTGAATACAGACAGACCTTGACAGATCTTCAGCACTCGTAGATCGTTAGTGTTGCCTATGTAATCATAAGCAAACTAATAGAAAATCTCTACAACTCGTATTCTATAGCGGAATGTAAATACAACCTGTTATAACTAAGAACACTTAGATCCTCTATGGATCTTTTATTAACTGAAACTCTATGTTTCGAATTGCTTCTCTATTACATACTATGAAGTTCCTTTTATAGACAAGGAACCCTAAACTATTACTACTCAATCGACTAAGCATGCAAGCATGCATTTAATGACTAAACACTAAACAATATTGAGCAGTACAATAATACCCATGCTAACCTCGGGCAGTTCAAGAATAATGATGGGTTAGCATTTAATTAATAAAGCGTGTGCAGATCCTAGTCAGCTTCCACTCTTCAGCAGAAACACGGCACGCCTTTTAAACTTCAACAGAATCTCTTCTTCAGCAGATTCTGCTTCTACTTCAGCAGAATTGACAGTAGAAATCCTACTTCGCATAATTCCCAACAATCCTCCCCTAAACTGGAATTTGACTTGGTTAAGTTCCAGTTTCCTAACCTTGAAAGATCTTAGAGACTGCAGTACTAGAGGATTGTTCTCAAACATCAGTAGCAAAGAACCAATAATCATCTCATCTCTATGATGACCAAACTTGGAAACGCCAGGTCTTTGCAGCAACAAAAGACATAGTGTACATCAATACTCATTAGTTGCATACTATTCTCATCACATCCAGGTGTGTTAACTCCTGGGAGAGGTGAATCATTGAAACTAATGGATTTGATGTCTCTTTACCAATAGCCATCACTACTGGAGTAGCCAGATGTTTAAGTTCGAAAACTATGGTACATTGATAACCATCTGATTTATGAGCAAATCAGCAACTATATAAACGGATTTGATGTGTCTTTACCTGTAGCCGTTTGCTCAGGACTAGTCAAGTCTTAGAATTGGTGAATTGATAACCAAATATGGATTCAGTTGCCTTTACCACAAGCCATATACTTGTGGGCTAGCCAATTCTTGGATTCCAAAACGGAATATACCATGGTGAATTGATGACCATACAACTCTCAGCAATTAAGCATGGGTGGTTGCAGACCCTATGATTTTGAGCAAATCATTACAGCTATCAACAGATTTGATGTGTCTTTACCAAAGCTGTACCCTTTGGACTAGCCAACTCTTTGATATACTCAAGGTATATCTGGTGAGTTAAAAACCATCAACAAAATACAACAAATCTGCAAGAGAAAGTTAGTTTTTTTTTTTTTTTTTTTTTTTTTTTTTTTTTTTTTTTTTTTTTTTTTTTTTTAACTAAGAAACTAACAAACAAAACAAAGAACATAAACAACACAAAAGACAGTACATATTACAAAAGACAATTTAGATTACCGCGTTCATGATGAAGATGCAACTTGAGCTTGCAGAAGTTGAGTCTTGATCAATCCAACTAGTCGTTCAGCTTCTAGTCTTTCATTTCCCACTGGATCTGGAGGAATTTCCAACTTCTGACAAAGCATCCTTTCCATCAGTCTCTTGGACAATGGATAAGTTCTTTCAGCAAACATGCAGACAGTGATTCCACCTTTTGTCTCAACTACATGCACACGAGGTAGGGGATAAAATCTCCAGGACTCAACCCGCCAAAGATGTGAGTTCTTCCAAATGAAATGCCCTTTACCATTGGGAGATTGAGAGTTAAACAGGACATGAAGATCTCCCAATAAGCACATCCCAGAACCTTGTGGTGCAGTATTGCAGTAATGTTTGGTGACGAGAGTGTACAGAGTAAGTATATCTGCCATGTCTACCAAATGGAGTATTTCCTTCAAAAAGGTAAACTCGATTGAAGTTTTGTCCAAACGATGAATGACATTCATCTCACCATTTATCAGAGACCACTTGACCAACACATTTTGATATCCCTCAGGAAAATCAGTAGCAGATCCTTCTTTAATAAAGGTTGAGTCATCAGCCTTTAGGTCCAAAGGAACATGCTTGGGTGATGGCTTATTCTTCGATGCATGAGTCCTAGCTTTTCTCACAGATCTTCTCAGTGATATGTGTTTTCTCTTGTCCATCCTCTTCATCCTTCTACCAGGTGAATAGATTTCCGAAGATGGAATATCTTTGGTCTCTTTATTAGCTTCTGTAGTAGGACTTGAAGAAGTAGATGTGGATTTAGGTGAGACATCATCACGAAGGGCATGCATTCTTTCCAGAACCTTTCTTGCCTTTTTAGCTTTGACAGTTGTGGTTTTAGCTTCTCTAATCGAACCACCTCCTTCTGTATCAGCAGATCCCACAGATGGAGCAGAAGCTTGTACATTAGGTGCCCAGAGGAAATGGTGGTCGGTTCAGTAGATGCGATCTTTTCAGTTGAGCTAGTGACTTCTGTAGAAGCTTCAGCAGATACAACAGTAGGTTCAGCAGAAGTAACCTGATCATCTTCCCTAACCAAAGTACCTTCTTTTGCAGCAGCAGATGCCACATTTGGGTTAGATGAGGGCATAACTGGTGCTTCAGGGGAAACAGCCGATGGTTTAACAGAAGGAACCTTGTCAGATGAAGGAGTGGCTTCAGAAGTTGCTTCAGAAGAAACCATTTGAGAGATCGTCTTTGGTGGAATATCATCAAAATTATCCACTATCTCAACAAACTTGGGTCTTTTGGCCTTTGGTGCAACTTCATTCTCAACAATTCTTTTCAAGTTGGAAGATGGTGTTAAAGCAGGAGAAGAAGTCTTCATAATCATATTGTATAGGAAATACAATCTTGCATCAGGTAAAGCCAAGACTTGCTTCATCGTCAAACCACGGTTAAGCACCGAAGAACTTTGATTTTTCACCGCAATCCTCATCTCTGTTTTCTTCTGAGCTTCAGTAAGAGGTCTCTCTCTCTTTGCCTTATTCTTTTCAGTACTAAGGGCTTTCCTTTTTGCAGCTGCTTCTTGTTTCCTTTGTTCTCCAAGTGCCATCATTTGAGCCACAAAAGTTTCACTATCAAAGTCCGCACCTAAGATACTTTGAGCAAGTGTAGGAATTGAAGTGGTTTGCTTAGTAAGAGCATCCCATTGTGCAGCAGGCATCTGAGTAGCTAAAATATCCAATTCTCTTTGTCTCGCAGGAGGTAAAACAGAAGAAGAATGATCTGCAATTTGTTTAGCCACTTCTTCACTTTTCTTCTGATCTGCAAACTCAGCAAACCTGCTTTCTTGTCCTTGCCTTTCTTGTTCAGATACCAGATCTGGACCAAGCTCATCATCAATCATTACACCTTTCTCTTTATTAGTAGACTCATGAACAACATCAGCTGGAGGAGAATCACCAATTTGAACTTCAGAAGAAACATTTTGAGAGAGATCTTCAACAGGTGAGGTAAGGATATCAGTTGCAGGATCCAAATCAAAATTTCTTTCAACATGAAATACTACTTGATCATCTGCTGAAGGGGTGGGACATGATGGTTCTTGAACAGGTGCAAGATGATCAGGTTCAGATGCAATGTCCTCCATTTGAACCTCAGCAGATGTAGTATTGTCAACACTTGGTTTCTTGGAGACTACAACAGATCCCTTATCCAAATTAGATCGTCTCCTCTTCCTAGTGAACTGAATTGGTGCCTTATCTTTTGATGATCCAACATCATCTGAAGAAGGAGCAACTATCTCTTGAGCCACATCAACTAAGATTTTTAGAGAAGCAAGCCGAGAGTCCTCATCCTCCTCATCAGAAGAAATGACTAACTTCCTTTTGCTACTCTTTTCAAGTCGGACCTCTAGGTCCTTAACTTTATTCTGCAGTTCCTCAATCTTATCACCAAGAGAAGACTTGGTCTCTGTAAGCTCCTTTTTGAGATCAGTCACCACAGCTGCATACCTGTTAACAAGAGCATAGACAGAAGTAAGAGTAATAGGGTCCTCAGCTCCACCAGCAGATTTCTCTGTGGTAATGGGAGTTTCATTGGACCTTTCAGTGGAAATATGGTCATGCTCAAAATGAGGAGGTACTTCATCAACAGGTTCCCTTTGAGGACTGGGTGTAGTCATCCTGTTCAGGTCAGACTCAAACATATCAATAGAAGCCTGTGCAGGTGGTGGACTTGGTCTGGGTGATGGTACAGGTGGAGTATGGTCAGGAGCAATGTGAGATGCTTCAGCAGAAAGAGAGGGACCCTCATCTATATTAACTGATGGATTGCCATCAGTAGCAACATTTGAAGAGGGTGGGATAATAGCAACATTATCCTCATCAGTAGCCTCATTGCCTTGAGGCAACATAGCTGCTGTCAACGGATGATGTGCCCCCTCAAAGTTAGTTCTCATAGAGGCAAATAGTTTAGCTGAAAGAGCTCCTATGGGATTAAAGGCTTGGACTTGGGTAGAGGTGTCTATTATAATTTGTAAGAATCTAGGGTACATTAAAAACTTATGTTGTTTCCTATTTATATTTTCAACCATATTATCAAAGATAAATTTATAAAAATTATAAGTTATCCCTTGAGATAGACACACAATACCACAAGCCAATTGTGTAGAGAATTGATCCCACGCTCCAGATTTGTTGCTAATGCACTGAAGCAGAGTGTGAACTAAAAATCTCCACATAGGGCAAAAATGCTTTTTCAACCATATGTCCGTTCTTGTACCTTGATACCCAATGGCTCTCAGTCCAGAGAGAATCACCTCTGTACTTAAGTGATAAACCCCATCAGCATCATCCAAACTGAGCTTTCTCCTTATCAGGTCCTCCGTCACCACGTGCTCTGTTTCATCAATCAAAGCAACAATCTCTGTTTCACTTCGTTTTTCAGCAGATTCCCAAAAATTTTTAACCAACGATTCATAAATCGCATCAGGGGAATGTGTTAGGGCAACGTGAATCTTAGACCGCTTCAGGAATTCCACCATTGGTTCATACAATTCATCGCCCTTTGCTTTACCCAGAAATGCAACCTTATTGTGATCTTTCTTGAATTGAAGAGCCATAAGAGATATGTGATTTTAGGGTTATGATTTTCAAACTGGGGAGTTTTTGGATGAAGGAGAAGAGGGAATTGTTTCTTTTGAAGTGGAAGAAATGTGATTAGAGGAATGGTAACCGTTACCAAGAATATAGTCAAAAGTATGAGAACTTTAGTTGACCATATCCTACGTGTATTTCAACTTGACCAACGACAACATAACGCTTCAGCATAAACAAATAATCAATCTGCTGAAATAATATACTTTGGCAGAAACCACCCCAAGACTAAAATATCTTCGGTAAGATTCTAGAATTACTGTGCCAACTAACTCGCATTAAATTACATTAACCCTTGCATCCGTCTATTTAATCATCCCAATGCATACTTCTCTTCATCAAAAACCCCCAAATATCATCACAAACCCTAATTTCATCAATGCTCCAAAATTAACCACAATCAACCATGAGTACTAAACCAGAGATCATAGATCTCACAAAATCATCCTCATCCTCATCATCATCATCAAGTGATGATTCAAACCCATGGCTTCATTACTTTCCTCAACCATATCCACGACCAAGCAAATCATCCTTTCTCCCTTCTTCAGAAGATGTTAGTGTAGAGAATCCAAGTGAATCTGCTGATGATTCTGATGACTCATATAAGGAGAGAACATCTTACTCCCAACCTCCAACACCTCAACCTCAACGAAGGCCACGAGCCAGAAATCCTCCACTCCCTAAGGATAGAGAGGTGGTTCTTGGTCTTTCTGCACCATGTTTTGGTGCATCAACACACATAGTATAAGGGAAGGGCTTAAGGAGGGTGGATGGATTGCATTTTGGTTGAAATCGATAGATGAAGCACAAATGAAACTTTATGTTTCTTCATCATCATGTGTGGTCATCGTCATCATCATCGTTTGCATAAATCCATCTTTCCATTTTGATCCTTAGCATCTTCGTCGTACCGGTCATGCATATCCAGCCATCGAGATAGAAGGAATGGGTGGTTATGCAAGATTTTACAAACGCATATCCAGCATTTTGATCAGAAGATATGCGTGGTCATGGATATCCAACAGCTGTTGGAATAGATGATATGAGCTAGAGTAGGTTTAGTAGATCATGTATAGTACTTTTCTTGTAGTTGCATTGAAGTTGATTGTAAGTTGTAAGCTGTAAGCTGTAACTTAAATGAATGAATGAACAATTTGACTTCAACTTCTTCTCTTCAGCACTTTATTTTCAGAGGAATCAAATTGCTTACTTCAATACTAAGCTTTCAGAGGAAACAAGCTTTAAGCTTACTTGACCATTTACTAAAGGACCACACTTGATGAACTTGAACTGAACAGGGCATACTGCAAAACAAACTCAGAGAAACACAAGAACAAAACAGAGACAAAACAGACTAAAATATTATTAGTAAGTTAGTGTTTAGCAAACAGAATATACACAAAGTTTACTACAAAATCCTCCCCTGAGGCATATGCCTCCCCTGAGGCCTATGCCTCCCCTTAAACTTTGCAGTTAAGGGTTAAGCATTCCAATAGGTCTAGCAGATGAGATAGATCCTCCATTGTTCTTGGGTTTCCATTGAAATTTAGGTCCCTTATCATTCCAAGAACAACCTGCTGAGGACTTGACAGCAGTACCCCAAACACTACTAGAAAATCTGGCATCAGCAACGAAAGTTTGCATCGCTACTCCGTCACTAAAGCCCTTCAACGATGGAATGGTGATGGATATATTCCGTCACAAAAAAAGGCCTCGCAAAATTTTAGCTACAAGTTTAGCGAAAAAAGTTGTAGAGCTTCGGCGACGGATTGTCGGTCTCCAACCCCTCGCTAGAGCCTTTATAAAGTTACCTAAATTAAATTTGATTCGACCATAAAGTGATGGCTTAGTGACAAATCGTTTTTGTCGCTAACAGTAACGACGAAGCAGTCACTAATCCATTTCTAGTAATCGGCCTATCATTTTGTTGTTATTCCGTCACTACTAGAGACGGATATATGTGTCGTTAATCCGCCACTAAAGTATTGTCTCAAAACCGTCACTAACAATTTGTTGTGTAAATCAACACCATTTCATAGTATGTTTGATCAAATCCGTCTCTAATTTCTCACAATTTAAAAATCTTTTAAGGATAAAATATGTCGCTAATCAGTCAATAAATGGCAATTTATTTGCCATTTAATAAATGGCAATTTATTTGCCATTTATTCAAAAATGTCACACAAACGGATATCACACCGATAATAGTTACAAAATCTGAATCCAAATTAAATAACAAACATATCCAAATCAAATAACAATCAAATTTGAAAGAAAACTAACATCTTTTCTTCGACAACATAAAAAGAAATCTAAACCAAAGATTCTCTCTTACAAAAGTTAAGAGGACCTATAAAGCTCTTGAAAGTGTAATGGTTGACTTTTAAGATGTACGGCCACTTGCATTACCTTGCTTTGTTTTTGCATGGCGGGTAACTCGACTCTTGATACCATACTCAACAAGCATGTCTTTAATTTCTGCACGCATTTCTTCCTTGAGCTCTTCACGCATTTATTCTTTTAGCTCTCCGCGCATTTCTTCTTTGAGCTCATTCTTCATTTCTTCCTTGACCTCATTCTTCATTTCTTCCTTGAGCTCGACTTTCATTTCTTCCTTCAATTCTTCCTTTAACTCCCCACGAACGCTATCAAGATAGTTCTTTAACATAACAAATTCAAATATTAGTTTCCTTGAAATAGCTAAATGCAACTTGATTGGGTCTTATATGTAAAGTGAGTTATAATTCAGTCATTGCATTGATCTGTTAGGTAATAGTGTAAGTTTTTATGTTACAGAAGTTACTTTTCTACAAATTCACAATTCCATGCATGCACTGCTGTACCAAACTTTGGACATTGTTGTTGCTATAGTAGTGCCTAAAAGTTTACAGGTTTTGGAATATTTCATGGCTAGCTGGTGTTGACCAAGGGTTCTAAGCTAGCATGTACTAAAATAAAGATATGTGATACTTCTAGCAGTAACAAAGTAAGGATTAAGAAACCTAAAGCTATTTGTATATAAAAGAGAGAAACACACCTGAACATCTTTGGATCCTGAGGATGGAGCACCAGTGCATCTTGTAGTACTTGGTGTACCAGTCATAGTGTACTAGTGTACTGTGGATCTGACATGGAACCCCACCCAAACACTCCACCTTTTGTATCATCTCTGGCACATTGTTTCCACAGGTCATCATCATAGATGGGATGGTTAGCAGGATCTGATCCATATTTATCCACCAGAGCGCCATTATATGCAGCCTGTAGATAGTTACGCGAAACACAATAAGAATAAATATGGATACAAAATAATACTTTGAAGCTTGAACTAAACATAACAGATATTGAAAAAATAAAAACAGAAAATGCAAATGGAAATATAAGTAGAATCTTACAAATTTCCTTTTATGTTGAGAAATTGTAATTGAGCCAGCACAATGTTTCGACACAGAACCTTCTTTCAAGGTGTTCCGATTATGGCTACCCGATACTGCTTTATTTATCCATTTTGGGGTGTTCCAGACACGGTTAATCATGTCTTCCCAATGGCTTGATTTTATCCATTCCGGGTTGTAAGGCTTAAGAATAGTACAATCAGCACCAAAAAATTTAACCCCGGCCGCCTGTGCCAACTTCACTGACTCGCTTCTTGCCTTTGACATGATATCTGGATAACGCTTCTTCATACTCTTCTCCCACGCATCATGGACCAACACATCACTCAACCCTTCCCACTTGAACAATTCCTACACATGCATAAGTTCTGATGTTAGTTAATTAGATTATAAAAACAAGTTCTGGCAGATATGGTTACAGCTTCAGGTTCAGGTTCGGCTTCAATTTCTGTGGGAGTAGTCTGTTGTGTTTCAGAGTTTGGGGTGTTTGGTTTAAAGGTTCGACTACAACTAGTGTTTGGCATATCAAGATTAAGGTTAAAGTATTTTCATTGGTCTAGTGGTCATGACAGTCTAGTATTGGTCATAATATTTGATGATGTTCTTGCCTGGTAGTTGATTTAATTAGCAGGATGGTCATTTGTTAGTATGGGACAGTTTCTAGTTTGTAAACTTAGTGTAATCTGGTTTTAAATTTGGTTTTCTTATGGGGGTGCAGGAAAGGCTGGTAATGGCAGAGTATGTTGTTAGTGGGTGTGTCCAGTAGTATTTTTCCTTCTTTCAATTCCATATTTTTCTAAAACCGAACATACATACAAGTATATTTACTCTTAGTACAGCTAACTAACAAACACACATCTTTAATTTTGACAGCAACAAATTTATCTTTGATTTGATTTCATTTATCAAAACAAACAAACACACACTGTAGCTGGTATGCAATGCATTGCCTTAACAGCTAAAATAGTGGATTTTGTTTTAAGCAATACCTGACCGGAACAATTTCAAAATTTTATTGCTTACAAAAAAATTTGTACTCGATTGCCCCCTCTAACTAGATTTTTTTGGCTCCGCCACTGCTCGGTGGTGATAAAGTACGGATGATTCACGAAGAATAACTATATGCTAAGTTGTTAGGCAAATTATATTGCAATAATTAAACAAAAAGTAAAACAATAAAGAACACCATGATTTAACATGTTTTAGATGATATCAACCAATGTCTATCGACATATAACAAATTGAGAGAAAGGATACTATCCTTATACTTACATATCTTGACATCTGAAAAAACTGATATTTGGATGCACACAAATAATGAGTAGAAAAAAACATGATATACTTTTTATGTTTGTATAAGTATAAGTAGACACAAAATATAGGAAGATATAAGAAAAGCTCGCAAATAAATAGCCAGCCACAATTCAGTTTTCCATTTTCAAAAGTATATATCAGTTAAACAATATCAATATCAGTACTATAATATACATGAAACCATAACTTCATCACCGAAATATCGTAAGCAAAAACCATATTTTACGGCTTATTTTAGATACTGATAATTGACTGTGAATACCTTTCACCAGTAGATACTACTGGACACACCCACAATTCAGTAAAGGCTGGTAAGGGCAGAGTATGTTGTTAGTAGGTGGTCATAATATTTGATGATGTTCTTGCCTGGTAGTAACAGTGTACATACCTTAAAATGCACCCATAATTCATCACGAGCTGACTTGTCAACCTCCTTCCATGTTGTCCAGGAACCTTTAAACATGGTCTTCAAGATAGAAGTTATCTTACGAGAGACCTTTGGGTCAGTAAACCTACAAAGGGAAACATTGCAACAAAATGAACACTAGTAGCAGATTATCAAAAAACAATTAACACTAATATCACAAGCAACATGTAGATGTATTTAAATAAATATGCATACTCTCCGCCATCCAAACTGATCATCGTCCTCTTTGATGGGTCATGTGGGACTTGTTCGATAATGTTTGAACCTCTTCGACGTTGGGATATGTCCGTGTTTGGCTCATCCTGGCCTACAGCTTCTTGAAAACATGTATCAGAGGACATAGTTGCATTTTTCTCAGAACTGGTATTAGCGGTGTTAGTCTGTATACTTTTATGACCCCAACCACGAGCAGCTGCATGATCACTAAGGCCACGTCCGCCTCCACATCCACCTCTACCTCCACGTTGGGATATGTCCGTGTTTGGCTCATCCGAGCCTACAGCTTCTTGAACACATATATCAGAGGACACGGTTGCATTTTTCTCAGAGAGGGTACTAGCGGTGTTAGTCTGTATACTTTTCTGACCCCAACCACGAGCAGCTGCATGATCACTAACGCCATGTACGCCTCCTCGTCCACCTCTACCTCCACGCCCAACATTAGTGCGTCCCATAATCACTGTAAAAAATGTCAAACCAAAAAGAAATAGAATATTATATGAGAAATGAAAGATGAAGAATAATCAGATCTTAATTAGCCCTCAAACAATCATGTATATATGGACTATCAAGCATAAAAAAACCATATAATACATTGACCACATAATGTTCACATATGGCATTCATTCAGCTGAGAAATGTACGTGTTATATACAACCAAAGAGTGTACAGTTGTATTGTAAAATAATCAGAATAATCAGTTAGATGTACTAGATGACCATATCACATAATTAGTTTAAACATATATTGTTTGACTTCAAAAGTCAAATTATCAAATAAGAAATAAGAAAGATAATTTATAGTACTTTTGCAAATTCTGAATTAATACTTAGTGACAATCTAGTAGAACAAAATGCTACAAGAAGAATGAAGTCAAAATAACAAATAATCAAAAAACTATCCTTTCTCCATGGCCGGCTTGATAGGGTGTGCAGCCTGTGCAGTGGCACAGGGCCCCCTATACATAGGGCCACAATTTTTTACTTTCTTCGTTATATACATGTATATAATATAGTATAAAAGGCCCATTTGTATTTCCGTTTAGCCATAAAAGTATGAGGCCCATATTAATCAAGGTATACATGATTAGTAACCACTATGGTTTGCCATCAGGAGAAGAAGAAAAACGGAAGAAACATATTGTAAGTCAACTTTGTTATTCGGGTTTCTACTTTCCAGGTCTTTAAAATTTCAAATACTAATTAGCAATTAGGTTTTCATCTACATTTGACATTTTAATCAATATTAACAGTACCTAACCACCTACATCAATATACTAACTACTGGAATGACTATGAATCTTAATATGATAGACGTTAATACTTTTTCCAATCGACATATTAAAATAGTAGCAGAAACTAAATTTGCTTAAGTTTTTTTTGCCTAATAGGGCCAATTCGTAGTTATGGCACAGGGCCACCAAAACCCATGAGACCCCTTGCTTTTCTCCATACTGCTACATAATCAAATCAACTATATACCTCAAATTCTTACCTTATCCTATTTCTAATTGAAAGAACCCTAGATTACTAACATAAAATTGGAAAGTAAAAAATTACCTAATTAATTATAATCATGCAATCAAACTCAATGAATCAAGCACCCTAACATTAAATTAAAAGGTAAATTAAAACTAATTACCATAAATAATGATCTAAAATAGTGAATGGTGTATGAACATACCTTGTTCTACTGCATCCAAACCGCCAGATAAACCTTATGTGGAAGGAGTGACTGCTGCTCCACGATCCCCACATATCTAGGGGCGCCAAATGATTTCCCAGAATGGCGCCAAATCTTTTCACAGGTCAATAACCGTATGTTGCTCTAGTGTGAATATCAAGTGGTGTTCTAATGTGGATATCTTAAAAGTTTTATAGATAAGGCTATAGTTTTTTATTAGTGGACCTTATACATTATGTATAGTGTAATGTACTAATGTACTCCGTAGCATACAAAATTCAGAATGTTTTATATCCTAACTAAATGATGTCATTATATTTTCTATTTCAACTATATAACCACAATACCGTATTAAAATCTACTACTTAAAATAATAGTTATCATGTTAAGTACATACTAGCTTTTGGGGTTATAGTACTAGTCAATGTTTTCAAACCCGGGTCGACCCGGCCGGTTCAACCGGTCGGATCGGTACCCGGCCACTAAAAAGGGTAAAAAAAACCCGGGTTTCTAAAACCGGGTCAGCCGGTTAGACCCGCCGGGTTTTGAGCGACCTGGGTCAACCCGGGTCATGAAACCCGGCCGGGTTTGGTTTTTTTCAAATTTTTTTTATGAAAACCGGGTTGACCCGATTAGACCCGGCGGTCGAACCAATTGACCCAGTGATCAAGCTGGTTGACCCGGTCGGAAAAAATAAAATAATAAAAAATGGAAAACCGGGTTGACCCGGCGGTCGAACCGGTGCCCGGTAACTCAACCGGGTCGATTAAAAACCCGGTTTTTAAAACATTGGTACTAGTTGTATTCTCTTAATATCATTATCAATATTATTATTATTAGTGTTTTGCTAAACAATAACCACTGGACAATGCTTATGACATATTAAATAATTTATTTTTTTTCATATATAAAGTAATTATGTATTTAATGCACAATAAATAAATATAAAAATTAGCTTAAATATATATCATTTTTTATTTTACAAAGTACAAAGTCTAAGTTTTTTTTTATATTCAAATTAATTGTTGCTTTAAATATTGCCCAGTAGGCATTGTTTATCAAAACCCTTATTACTATTATTGTTATATATATACCTCTTTATAAGTATTTTTGTTATTAAGAACTAGAATTAGTCACGTCAATCTAATTACCGGGTCTATAGGATGTTCAAAGAAAAATAGGACCTATATTAAGCGAATTTGCCGAGTTTAGGTCAATCGGTTTATTAGGTTACTTAGTAACATACAAACAATTGTTGTTGATAGATATTTCTTCTTTCACAAAGGGATTATCTCGTTAGGTTTTTATACATTTACCGAGTTTTTTTTCACATTTTTTACAACATAACCAAATCCGGAACATAACCAAATCTGAAAACAGTATGTCTTAAATAGCTTAACTTAAAGTTTCGTATAAGCATAGACATTATAATAATCGACACAAGTAAAATTGTAAATGAAATAAGCTATTTGTAAGATAATTGAAGTCAGCTTGTTAAAAGGTCGAATAAGCTCCACTTGAGCTTTAGTTAAACAAGCTCAACCCGAGCTTGACTTTTAACTTAAAGTTTAATTACTTTTCGAGCTCAAGATTAACTCAGAGCTTCATCAATTTAATTTTTTTGAGCTTTAGCTTCATACAGCAACCCGTTAGTATTATTATTATTATTATTATTTTATTGTTAATATCAATTATTAAATAAATCTGCTATCTTTTAGTTTTACAATCACTTTTGAACCTACAACCCACCCAACTTAACAATCAAATAGATTGGTTTGGTTGGGTTGAGGAACAAACATCATTTGTATATACTTTTCTTCTTTTGCAATTGGGTTGTCTTGTAAGGTCTTTATGCACACTTACCGAATAATTTACTTTTACATTTTTACAACATAACCAAATCAAAAACTCTATGTATTGAATAGCTTAATTTCAAGTTTTGTGTAAGCATAGGCATAATAATAATCGATACAAGTATGAGTATAGATGTTCAAAGAGCTATTTGTGAGTTACTCTTAAATTCAACTAGTTAAAAGGACGAACCTTTAATGCAACACTCACGGGTCAATTAGTAGTAAATGCACGGAAAAAAATGTCTAATGGTTATAAACGAAAAATGATAAAAGTTTGAGGACTTGAATATTAAACAATATTTAAACTATTAAGATTAAGAATTTGAGGATTCGAGGATTTTATTAGTATTTTTAAGTTTTTCAGGTTTTAAGAAAAGTCATCCGCCCTTGACATACATGCTCGCAAACAAGATTATGAAGCTCGATAACAACTCCAAGCGTACTTAGGTCGTGCTTTTGATTATTATAATTAAGAATGACTCATTTTGCAAAATGTTTGTGATGATGATTGGTCTAAGTTTATCTAAATAATGAAATAACATAGCTATTAAGATCTCGATGTAGCTCTTATGATTTTACGATTTTACGATATGGTTAAGCAAAAAAGAGTCGATCCTTTGTAGGATCTTAAAGGGCATAGGATCTCGATCTTATCGTAGAGTCATAAGATATGTATCTGATTCGAACCTACTTCCCTTAAATTAACTAACTTCATTTATATAAAGTCAGTACTAAACGCCCCTGCTGCAGCAACCAAATTTCCCTTGCTGCAATAGTAAGTCACGAACCAAACACCCCTTTTGGTAGAGGCATCACTAGATAAAAAAAACCAATAAGCATATTTCAAACTTCCCTTTTGGTAGCCAAATCAGTAGGAATACCAAACGAGTATACTTAAACGGGTTCACGGGTTGACCTGTTTAATATTTACTCAACCCAAACACGACCCATTTATTAAACGGGTTAGACGGGTTGACCTGTATTTGACCCAAACCTATTTATCCTCAACCAAAAACTGTTTAACTTCGTATCGGGTTCGTGTCGTTTATCGTGTCGTGTCGAGAATTGCCACCCCTAATAACAAGCCCATATAATATTAAGATGTAGACTAATAAAATTGAACTCATTATGAACACTTAAATGTAAACAAGAAACTGTAATCCTAGGGTTTGTTTGGTTGGTCGGAATGAAATGTCAAGTGAATGAAATAAACGATCTAATGGAATGAAAAGTGTAATGTAATGATTCATTGTAGTCATTAATTATGTTTGGTTTGTATGATAAGACGATAATAAAAAGACTAAAATATCCATTAATGATACAAAGTTAATTTAATGTGGTTAATTAATGATGTTTTTGATTCCATTACAAGAAGTAATGAAAAAAAGTAAGGGACCCTTAAGGAATGGTTTGGTGTAATGGGTCATTACTTGTAATGAATCATTACATTCTATAAATGTAAACAAACAGCATTTATTCATTACATTGTAATAATCTTTTCCATTACGGCTTTGATTACGACATACCAAACACTACGCTAGTATGGAATTGCATTCCGATTCACATTCCATTATAATCGCACAAACCAAACACATCGGGTTTTACAATGACAAATGAGTATATTTACAAGTTACTGTTTATGACTTCAAATACATTGTGAAATATAACATTCCATCTCACAAACCAAAGGCAACAGCTTAACAGACAACTTATTCGAGACAATGAGGAGTTTTTGAGTTTCATGTCATCAACCTTCAGAACATGAATCTGTTTTTGATTTCTTTTCTCTTCTGCCTATCTAAAGAACAAAATAAATAAATTTTACTGCCATAATCACTGTAAGAAAAATAAATGCAAAACCAAAAAACATAAAATATCCGCTTGCAGACGAACCATAACCCATTTGCAGACATAATCCAAACAAACCCTTTATCCTACTCACAATAGCATACCAAAAGCTTGTACCCCATAACCTTTTAGATCAGACCAACAAAGAACACAACTTGCAGACCAACAAAGAACACACATTGCAAACCACATCAAACCATACTTTCAGACGAGACCAGACCAAAAACATGTCAACCATAAACTATGTGTTCTAAAATACATAGTTCTATGGTTATTGAAATTGATCACTCGTTTTCAGATGAATCATCAAATATGTCATCACTATCGTCATCTGATTCATCCGAGTTATCAAGAAACTCTACTTCATCTTATTGTTCTGCCTCATCACTAACTTCTGTTTGGGTCTCATCACCATTGTTATTAACTATTTCTAATTCCCCTTGAATGACAAGACAAACAGGTTCCTCGATCTCACTTGAAGATCTAGATGTTGCAGGAATTAATGTTTCACTCTCTTGAAAGAATTCCTCCCCATCTCCATTATCATCACCATCTTCTTCATTTTCATATTCTTTTAATTCATATATGCTCCTTGACTTTGTCTTGACAACAACCCACCAATCTTTCAAATCTTGTTAGGAATTGGAAATTCTATAAGTGAAGAGTCGGTCACCCTAAATATTATCTAGCATAAGTTAGCTCGTAGACTTGTTATTAGTTACGTTATTTAGCAGTTTATTAGTTAGTTTGTAGCGTAGCTTAGTCTAGTGTAACACCGTGGAGGAAGGACGGGTCTTTACCCACTGTATGCCTGATCCACAGGCTGATAGGAGGTCGTTATGTCTGTAGCAAGAACACCCTCTTTATCTTTCTCTCTCTAAATATGGCAAACATATATTTTGATCATCCAAGACCACCCGAATCATCAAAACAATAAATATATCGATCCTAAAAATGGTACCAGAGCCAAGGTTGTTGTGTGTTGTTGATTTATGTGGTTTAGTATCATGAAGCTGTTTTAACATATTTGTCGGAGCATAAATTTTTGTCTTATCTTTTTGTTAGCAGTCTCTTTACATGTTTGGTATCCTCTATTTGGTCAAAAACTTAAAGTCATTTGGTTTCAATGTCAATATCAATTTTGTGTCAACTCTTGTCCAAACGGTCCTTTTGAGACTAGCCTTTTTGTACCAAGTTATATCTTTAATACATTTGTGGGTGGTCAGAATTTTAACAGTCAAACGGAGTCAATAATGGGTCAAAACTGATGCAGTCTTGATTTTTTTTTCTGGGTTTATTATGAATATGGTCGGAATATTGGTCGGAAAACTCATCGGAAAACATAAAATATTTTGCTAGCGACTTGATAAAAAAACTGTCCAGATGCTTTGTATTTTTTATAGCGACTTGTCTTTATAAGTCGTAGCGACTTGGCCATGGCGACTTGGCTGTGGCGACTTGGCCGTGGCGAGTTGTGCTTAGAAAGGGTAGCGACTTGACTAAAATTGCTACTTGACTGACAGAAATGATGAAGAAGAGGTACGACTTGACCACGACAACAAACCACTATACCAAATACCAACAACACGACCTCAGTTACCATTAACCATCATCAGTCAAAGTTCTATTATTAACGAATTGGAATGAATGTTTCAACAGACTTGACTCAAACATCTTCAACCTCTAATGACAGCTAAATCCTATCACAAATTCAATAACCTCTTCACTTACAAGAATGAAATGAAATATTACCAAAGGTCTCTGATTATTTCAAACCTCATTTACAATCTTTACAAGATTTTTTTTGGTTTGAAATCATTTCCATCATCGACCCAACTGTTACTCTACGAAATTAAAGAAACGAATAATAACAATTATGTTCTACCGTTTATTTGATTCGTTACATGAACTCATTCGACTAATCACAAAAATTAAAAATGAAAACATTCACAATCACACCTTACCCGAGACCCAATATGGATCTTGATAACGTTTCATCATCTTGATGCCATCCCTGTGGCTAGGTCAAATCAAGTCATATTATTGGAGCCAACCCTGTGGCGAGACCAATATCATCAACAAAGCAATATGGAGTGAAGAAGGAGACGTCTAATTGTGATGAGACTAGAGGATGTGCTGGTACGCTTTTGGTGATGTGTACTGAGTTTGAATGATAATTCGACTAAGGGTGAATTAGTTGTGACAGAGGTGGTAATATCAAAGGAGTTGAGATGGATCTGTGGTGAGAAATGTTTGGTGAGTGAGATGCAGATTTATGAAGAAGGGAGGCGATATTTTAAGAGTGTTTAGGGTTGGGTGTATGTGAAAGTTTAGGGTTAATATGTGTTATGTGAGGTGTTATATATCACGTTTATTTAGGGTATCAACTGGGTTCTATATTAAACGTGGTATATGGGTTTGGTAACTGTTTGGGTCATCCAAATGTGTTGTGACTATGGACCGTGACCAGTTTTTAATTGTTTTAAAATGGAACGTGTGGTATCATTTTTGAATGTTAACTTTATATTAGACCGGGCGTGTGATATTATTGGGTATGATTGTGTATGATCGGCTAAGTAGATCATTGTGGGCCTTGTACACGGATGTGATGTTTAAAGATTCTGATTGCATATAAATCATCTTGACTATGAAACATATGTGAGAATTTTTTTTAAGAAAAGATGTGTACCATGGGCCAGGTTCATTGTTGCTATACACGCATGATTGGATTTAACATTTGTCGGATTGGGTATACATAGGACTGATTACATTTGGAATGGTCTTAAATTGATATGTGAGGATTAGGTTTATTTCAAGTGCGAATTAAATCTGGTATATGTTTTTGATAGTTGGACGGGTCTTGAGTTGTATGTGTGATGACATGGATGTGGATGAGGGACTGAGGGGCTTCTCACAATTGGATAATATGCGTCTGATGAGATTTAACAAAAATGAGATTGACGATATGAGGTTTATGAGATTGGGATTTTATATGATTTGTTGAGAAGTCTGGATGATGAGATTTGTTGTGATTTGTTGTGATTTGTTGATGAGTCTTGATATTGAGATTTGTTGAAATGATTTGTCCATAAGATTTGGGGTGATGATGTGATTTGATGTGGTATGTGATTTGATACCTTGGCCTATACACTTTCACGATTCATATTTTGTCAAGGCTCAAATTTAAGATTAGTCAAAGTTGACTACGGGGTTGTTGTCCGATATTTCTCATTTGGCTTTGAAGTGAAGTTTTTCGGACGCGTCTACTTATTTCGTCTTCTTTCTTTCTACCATTCCGTGAAGATGAATTGTTTGGGCATTTATAGAGTGTGATAAAGACTTGGCTATTTAGGTACGGTTGTGATTCTTTCTCAGTTTACCCACAACGTAACTATCACTTTGGTGTCTCACGCAGTTGAGGATACGTCAAGAGGTTTTGTACATTGGGTACACCGTTTCTTCTTCACAAGGATTAGTACATGTTTAAGTAACATATCTGGGGAATTCACTTCATGATCAAGTTTGACATTTCGGGTTTACTTCACCAAGTGGTCACAGCAACAGCCGACAGAATGCGTGAATGATGTGTTTACCAAAGTGTTGATTGGATGGTTGATGATGTTAATGATGTTGGATATTGAACCGCTGATGAACCGCTGCATGTTCTCCTAAAACAGATATTCACCGAAACCAAAGTTGTCATTACACATTCAAGCTGACATTGTTTACGGTTTTGTCTTGATTTTGTAAAATCCCGCGAAAGAACCTATTTCTCGGTTTAAATCATAGACTTGTAAAATCCCGTGACAATGGAAACATCCTAGTAATAGTATAGTGCTTTTCCGGATCTATCTTACGGTTTATTCTTGGTTTTGTAAAATCCCGCGAAAGAAACTATTTCTCGGTTTAAACCATAGAGTTGTAAAATCCCGTAATGATGGAACCATCCTGGAGAAAGGAAAGTGTATTTCGGGATCTCATTTGATGTTGGTGCTACGGTTTCTGCTTCGAAGAAGGGATAAAAGGGTGTACTTCATGAATTGGGTGTGTGTTTGGGTTGTCTTCATGGCAGTTTGGTTATTACTTGGTTTTACGGGGTTATGTGCTTTTAACCATGGTCGGGATGAAACCATTATCAAAGTTCACTTTTAAGCTCAAAGGAGGCTAGATTTGAGCTTTTAACAAGATGTGATAATGGAGTTAATTCACTGTTATTTATTTGAGGTTGAAGTGAAATATCACGGGCGAGTGTACTTAGTATCTGAAGGTATCGGGGATGGTTGGATGAAGATTCTTCATGATCCTTGTTCGAGCCTATTATCAAAAACAAAGACTTGGAAATCTAGTTATTGTTGGGTGACTTTTACCTTTTCTTTTACCACTTGGGGGAATTGGGCTCTTACCACCACAAGATAACTATCACTTTAAGGAGTTACGTTGTTGTGCTCAGTGTCACATTCAATTGTGGATTTTCAAGAGGTAATGTACGTCTTATACTTGATGGTTGGTTGGTTGAAGAGTATAGAGTATATAGAGAGTACTTAAAGATGCTAATGGAAATCGGCACCGCTCTTTGTTACATATGTGCAAGTTTAAGTCACGAGTTCGGGGTAGTTTACTTCAGGGTCAAATTCATCATATTAGTTTTTCTCCATCAGTTGTCACGACAAAGAGCCTACAGAATGATAATGGGGTTGATTACATGTTTTGATAAGAGAGATGAAAAGAGAGAGATTATGACGTTTGAACACATCAGTTCAAGCCTCGTACTCTAAAGAAAAGAAATGTGTACGCTTCAGTGCGCATTATCTTCGGAAGAAGAGAAATCTTCTTATTATGTCCATTCTCATCAACATGCTTCATGCTTTTTCCATGCGCTTCAGTCATCAAGTGAACTGGACTACTGATAATTACTCTTATTCCACTTGCTCGATTATAATGAAGATGGCGACATCATGTGCTTATTTTGCGGGAGAGAAGTGTGAATAGAACATTCGGATGATTTTCACTTATTTAATCAAGAATGGCAATCCGTTTGCAATTCTTGAGGGGGAGAAGAAGTGTGAATCTACTGCATGGTTGATTGATTTATGAGAATTAATGGTCAAACGGCTCCAAACTCATGTAAGAACCGAGCTTCTTCTTATCTGGTCATCTTCACATGATGTTTCTTCTAAGAGCCGTTGGTTAACATCTTCACACGGACTGATGAGTTTATTGACAAAGTGTTTCCGGTTAATGCTTCACTTACACATCAACATGATAATTCCGAACAATCTCTCTGTTCTTGTTTGATGTGATTGGTAGTTTGGTGTTACCATTTAGTGTGTTCGTTGCGGGCTGATTGCTGATTTCCTTGATGAACTTCTTTCTATTCTTGTTTGATTGGGAGGGATTTTAGTTAAGGGGATTTGCAAGATGTAAGTTAATTGGGATGCTTATTGGTGAAATGAAGATGTTAACTTTCTATTCCCCAACTGGACAATCTTGAAGAAGGTCGAGTCTACAGTCGGTTCTACATTTTCTGCTACATGTTAGAAGACTAAAGACGAGTTGCATTTAAAGATCTAAAGACTTCTTCTTATCTCGGGCATTTATTAACAGATTGTCGGTTTAGGGGAGAGCACTAATTGGGGGAGAGTGAAATGCCGAATTTAATCCCCTATTAGACTTGCTCATTCTGTTCTTCAGCAAGTTGATTCCCACAAAGACTTCAAGCGATCTTCTCAACATATTTCAAGTATTTAGGCTGATAAAGTGTTGCTGCTTCTGAGTTGTCAAAACCAGCAAGGGGGAAGGAGACACATATCTAAACGCGAGTAAACTTGATGAACTTAATACTTCTAAGTAATTGAAGATATCCCGGGAAGACAAATGTTATTACCGCAGAGAAACTCAAGGTTTGACTCATGGCGAGTAAACTTGATGAGCTTAATACTTCTAAGTGATTGAAAATATCCCGGGAAAACATATGTCATGACCGCAGAGAAACTCAAGGTTTACTTATCAAGGCGTTTAGTGTTCTTATTCCAACTATGTGGGGGAAGAGATGGAAGAGTTAGTTTCTGAAGATGAAAGAGGTACACAAGTGTGTGATGATTTTGATGTTATCACAATCATCAGAGGAGAGAGATTGTGTACATTGGGGATGCTCAACTGTTTTACTTGAGGGCTTAATCAGTGATTCAGAGATATAATCACTTATTCCGGTGTTGACATCCGCAGAGATTGTCACCCGCAGAGATAATCAGTGATTCGGCCTGCTTCTTCAATGTTATCGGTTATTCTCTCTTTGGGCATTCGGGTACTTCGGGTTCTTGAGCTTCATACACTTTCTTCAGGGGGAGAGAAAAGTATACCTCGGGGTTATTCTTTGGCTATTGGACTTAATCTGCTACTTCGATGATATAAGTTTCTTTGTCTTCGGGTATGTGTATTCGGGTTCGTGAGCTCTAGTCTAAGAGACTGACTGCATCAATTCATCTACTTGGGGGAAGTGTTCTCTTGACACCTGTTGGAATGGATTGCGTCAAACTTCAGTGGAATGAAATTTGAGAAGAGTATTTAAAAGTGGAATGATACGTAGCTGATCTATTTTGATGATATAACCCCGAATGGAGATTCTCGATTATCGTTCTTAAAAGGAGCAGCGGGATTTATGATAATGGTGTGCTTCTCGGTGCACCTGGCTAAGGAAAGCTTGAAATAGAGCTTCGAATCTGCTCATCTAATGGATCTTCGGTTTGGGGGAAGCTGCCAAAGTCTCTCTTTCTCAAAGGCTCATGTTCTATCTTCTATTCTGGAGCCTCGGAAGCTTTGGTGGTGGAAGTTTAAGAGATGACGTATTCTATCTTCTACGACGTGCTGCTTGATATCCTTATCTCGGTACTCGTATCACCATCCTCTTAAATTATATCATCTATTCTATCTCTGAAAATAGTTTTCAGAAAAACAAAATACAAAAATATAAAACCAACAAAAAGAAAATAGAAAAATATAAAACCAACAAAACCCATAAAAATCAGAAAATTTAAAAAATACCAAAAATATGTTTTCTAAAGACATGTCTTCTGGTATCGATAACATCTACGGTCTTAGAAATGTCATTCAATAATGGCACGGGACCATAGATGAAGTTCGAACAGGAGGTGTAAATATTCTTTTCCAAAACATGTCTAAAATTATGGCTTACAGTTACGTCAGAATGTAACCCGTGCTTAAACTATGGCTTGCTATTATTTCAGATAGCAACCCGTTCTTCAAGGAAGGAAAGTGTTGCGCTAAACCAATTTTAAAAAATTTCGTACACTTATCCTAAAAACAAATTGAGGAAAGTATGTCGAAGGACTGCTCTTCCTACTCAAATATTTTTCCATCTAAAATTCTTCAGAAAAATATTTGTTTTAACAAAATGGTGGTTAATGAGTTGCTATTAAATCAATCAGTTTAAGAGTTTTTCGTAAAAATTGAAAACTCAATCAATGAATTCTGCGCTTTTAAAATTTTCATAAAATGAGTCATTGATTGAGGGGTAGAATGTTTTCAAATCTATATCATCTAACGAGATTATCTAATTATCCTGTATGCTTAATTGAAAATGAAGTTAACCTACGTTGAAGGACTAGGTGCCTAGGATATGATTATTAGGATTAGATGATTAGAGTTTGATAAACACATTATTCCCATGCCGTATATGATCTGATTGATATGTTGAATTGACTTTTAATTAGTCGATTGTTGTTTGGGTGATGTCGACCACCATATATCTGTATGTGTGTTCACTAACGTATGCAGATATATTGGTATATAAGAATGTTCCCGATCCGGATCCCACAATTGAAGATGATTGGATGCCGAAAGGAAAGGGTAACTATATCTTGGTTGACAAATGAAGAAACAGAGCTTAATTGGACTTCAATGGAGAGTTGGCATAAATGCAATGTAAGAGATCTCACTGCATCAGCAGATGGTTTTCTTCTAAGTGATTGAAGAAACGGAGCTTAATTTGACCTCAGTTGGCATTCAAAATGCAACGTAAGAAGAAGTCTCACTGCATCTGCGGACGGTTTTCTTCCAAGCCCTACAGCAACAACGGAAGCTTCTCAACCACCTAACGTATCTTTGTGCAGGATACCATTTTTAAACAATTTTGAATAATTTGATTAAATTGTTTTGAAAATGGAAAATATTGTTTTGAAAATTAATTGGACTCAATTTTGAAAATCACCGGACTTCATTTTATCAAAACTTAAGTCACTCAATCATCGAATACGGTTATCGATTGAGGGGGAGAGTGATTTAAATTAAAATATTTTCAAACGATATTTCTTCATAAAAGGTCCGTTTGTACAATAATAAGTGGTGATCTAAAGATTTAATGTTATGTCATTGTATGATTTTCTTTAAAACTCAAAGATCTTACAAAATGAAATTTTTTTCTGTTCTTGTTTGATTGTGAAATTGTTTTATTTTACTTAAAGATCTCTTAAAACTTTCATACCTGATACTAACAATCTTTAATGTCTTAAAATGGTCCTTATCTGTCATTTTTCAAAATCAAATCTTGCCACGTCTTTCCCCAAAATTTTCTAAGTGATTTAAATCTTTTGGGATCACAAATCTCAAATGATTTGAAATTTTTGATCGGGGGAGAGATCGTGATTTAAATCTCAAATATGTTTTAATGGAATTTGTTTTAGTCCTTTAAAGGCACTCCTGCCTCCATGTGCCAAACGATTTCAAATACACAATGCACATGTTGAGGAGGAGGATTTATCCAAAAACATGATGAGTATTTAAACCTGGCCACATATTCTCCCATGTTTTCTAAACCTAATTAAATCACATGGGATCCAAAATCTCAAAGGGTTTGATATTTTTGATCGGGGGAGAATTTGTGATTTAATAATGAAATTTGATAAAAGGTGATCGTTTTGATGAAAATGTGTAGGCTGCTCTCTCATATGTGCTAAACGCTTTCGAATCTCGAAGCACATATTGAGGGGGAGCGAATGGTTTCTTAATGGCTTGTGTGATCGTAAATGTGCTTCAAATGAACTCTTGCCTCTATGTGATAAAATGATTTCAAATATCCTATGCACATATTGAGGGGGAGAATTTAACAAAGAAAATCAAATGGCTTTTTCTATGAAAATTGTGATCAAAGAAAATATTTCAAAGTCCTCTTGCCTCCATGTGCTAAACAATTTCTAAATCATATGCACATGTTGAGGGGGAGGTTTTCTAAATGATCAAAACTATTAAGGTACAAAATGCTTTGATTTCGTATCACAAGTACCTTGATTGTTTTTCCAAATGATTTTTCAATTGGTTTCGAGAAGGAATGAACTGTACCAAAAGACCGACCATTTTACTTTATGCATGGTGTTATAAGGATGGTTAGGTTAGGTATTCGTTCCCACAATCCGCCAGAACCGGAGGGATCTACCCAGGGACAATCCACTAGATAGTGTAGAAGTCCTTAGGTATATTAAAAAAGGAGAAAAATGAGAAATGGGAAGAGTGCCGACTGAGTCTGAGCTAGTACTGGAATAAACCCAACAAGGTTCTAGTTATGAAGTCTCGGTAAGCACAGAAGGGGTTGAAGAATGAAAAAGAATTGAATGTGAAAAGGGTGAAAAGAAATAGCCCTCCAATAATTCAACCTTAGGGCAGTAACCGGGTTCAATACATATGCTACTGGTGGTTACCAAGGTAACACTGGTATTGAAGACAAGACGTCATGGACCCAGTGACGCACTGCACTAAACTTCCCAAGCTACTCAAGTTCCTCTTAAAAGGGCTTGTTTCATTCTCACGGGGAACCGACATTATCTATCGACTTTCTCTTAGAGATTGTTGATATTGAAGAAGGAGACCCTCTCCCTAGTCTCCGGCATAGGAACCAAATGTGCACTATTGAGTGTAGAGCCAAGATATCATCCATAATATCTCATTAGGACACAAAATTAATGAAGACTTGATGTTTTACACAATGTGAAAAGTAAGAATATATTAAGAGTCCTACGCATTATCCTTATGGTATTGCCAGAACATCCGAGTGATATGAAAATATTCACAATGAAGATGGAAATCCTTCTAGAGCCAACATCAAACAAGCTCTTGGTAGGTGACATGTGAAATCTTGCAAAAGATCAAGCTTGTGACAACTGGATAGAAACGATGGGGCGATTCACTCTTGAATCAACCTTGGTCCAGGATTGGAATTGACGAACACTTTTGGAAAAACCGTTCGATGTGCAAACCTTCTTTTCTCTAGCACGTCGAATGTGTATTTGCATTTTCAAATTCAAAAAGTATCTCTGATTTAAAAAATGCTTTTGGAAAAACCGTTCGATGTGCGAATCTTCTTTTCTCTTGCACATCGAATGTGTATTCTTTTCAAATATAAAAAGTATTTTTGATTGAAAATTGATCTTTCTCATAAAACCTTCGTCGTATTGCAAAACTCTTTCTTCTAAGTAATACGCGATTGTTTTTCAAATCATTTTTCACCAATCAGTGAATCTCAATTCGCTGGTTCACTCACTCCGTGTTGTCTTCTTTGCGACGTTCCGGTATGAGAACGGCTAGAACAGCTGCGAAACCCTGTCAAGGAGATTCTTAGGAATCCTACCTGATCACAGGCAATACTTGTACTGATCAACGGGGAACCGTGGGCCGTGTACCTCAATTCAACGAAAGTGATCAAAGATACTTTCGTGTGTTTTATTGCTAACTGTTGTTTGCAGGTACATTTGGACGGTTGCAGCTGATCAGAATTGAGGAGTCAATCCAAAGCCGCATGCTCACAGCATCCACACTTAATTTGAAGAATTCATGACTGGTGCATATCTACAGAACCTGGCTCAGATATTTTTATACTATGCTTCTGCTACGATGCTGCAAATATCTTGAACCAGTAAAAGCTTCCGCTACTCTGATGGAAATATGTCATGATTCAAAAGTGTGAGCATGTCGGTCCGAAAGTCACAACTTCACATGATGGCAACACAACTATGGATGATCCAGAGAGATTTGTTGTGGCTGATGATCTCAATGAAAGCTCGAAGATCATCAAAAATGTGGATCAGTTCAAAGACCTCCACTGAAAGTACTAAACTATGCAGACTTTGAAGTATCACTGCTTAAGAACAAAGATTGCAGATTTGAAGAATTGAAGTCTACGAGCTCAAGAACAAAGTCAAGAATAGAATGCTAGGATTCAAAATGTAAAACATGGGGTGACCTCCCTTAGGGGGAGATTGTTAGGAATTGGAAATTCCATAAGTGAAGAGTCGATCACCCCAAATATTATCTAGCATAAGTTAGCTCGTAGACTTGTTATTAGTTACGTTATTTAGCAGTTTATTAGTTAGTTTGTAGCGTAGCTTAGTCTAGTGTAACACCGTGGAGGAAGGACGAGTCTTTACCCACTGTATGCCTGATCCACAGGACGATAGGAGGTCGTTATGTCTGTAACTATAAATACCCCTTCCATCCATGGAAGGGGTGGTGCTTCATTCAATCTAACCTTTTACATTTGAGAACCAAGTCTCTAGCAAGAACACCCTCTCTATCTTTCTCTCTCTAAATATGGCAAACATATATTTTGATCATCCAAGACCACCCGAATCATCAACACAATAAATATATCGATCCTACAAATCTTTTGTCATTGAAGGATATGGTGCATAATATACTTGTTCTACTTGTGATGCTAAGACAAATGGCTCATCATTTATTAGCCTTGATTTGTATTTAATGTCAACCATAGTATGTTTATTGTCAATCCTTACCCCTCGAGCAGCATCAAACCACTTACACTTGAACAATATCACAACACAACGCCCCACACCACGATAAGATACCTCTATGACCTCTTCCAACAGCCCATAGAAGTTGCACTCAGTCTTGTTATAACAAGCCCCTTTAACACATACCCCACTGTTGTGTGTCACTCGACCCTCTCCATATTTCTCCGTGTGAAACTTAAAACCATTGATAAAATATCCTTTATATGACCAAGCATGACGCAGTGGTCCTCGTGCAAGGCCTTTCAAATGTGAACTCGAATCATCAGAACTTTCACAAACCTATAATGACGAAAGAAACTATTACTTAACCCGATATGAAAGATTATTAGCTAATAAGATTGTTATTCCTGCTATACTTACATGTTGTTCTAACCATTCAGCAAAATTTTTATCTCTATAACTCTCAAGACCTCCTTCATCGATATGAGGTTGTGTATGTCGCACGAAATCATCAAACAACCTCGACAGTGGACAAACAAAAGTTAGACCACTATGATAAAAACATTATTTGTATGTAAATTAGAAACAAAAAATTCCACATACCCTATGAAAGGGTGGAGCTCCTCACAGTTAAGAATTATATAGTTATGTGCCATGCGCATCTCCTCATCAGTTAAGGACCTTCGTCGACCACTCTTTTCAAATAATCTCTGACATGGAACTTTGATTATACTTAATCGAGAGTCAGTCCTCGTAAAACAAGGAATATCAGGGGCAAAATTTCAAAAATCACGAGTCAACCGGGTTTCTATTGCAGGCTGAAAGTATTGGGAGCAGAAGGTAGAAAGTTCTTCTATGCGATAAGACTGAACCATGGAACCCTCAACCTTGGCTTGGTTCCTAATCTTTCTTTTCATCGAGCCTAATCTCCTATACATGTGATGAAAAAAAGTGTTAGAAATGAATAATTGTTTTGTTTTCGGTTTTATGTAAAATTACTATGACAAGAATACTTTGTTTGGTTGAAGAAATTACCTCTCGTAGAGATACATCCATCTATACTGAACTGGTCCACCAAGAATAGCTTCACGGGTCAAATGTATTACCAGGTGTTCCATTGAGTCAAAGAATCCAGGAGGGAAAACTTTCTCTAATTTGCAAATTGTTTTAACAATGCTATGTTGCAAAAGTATTAAGTTACTTGTGTGCAAGACCCTTGCACATATTGCACGAAAGAATGTGCTTAACTATGTAATTACATCCCATATTGAATTTGGTATCATACCTCTTAAAGCAATTGGCAAAAGTCTTTGCATAAACACATGACACTCATGACTCTTGAAACTATAAAAAGTTTGATCTTCAAGGCTAATACATCCCCCCAGGTTTGAAGCATACCCATCTGGGAATTTAAGGTGAGTCAACCATTCACAAATTTTACCTACTTGTGGTTTGGTCAAAGTGTATGATGCTTTTGGTTTCATGTCCTTAGTTCCAACTTGATGGATATGCAACTCTGGTCGATTGCAATACTTTTTAACATCTTTTCTAGCCTTTACGTTATCTTTAGTTTTTGCAGTGCCCATGACGGTATTGAAGATATTCTCAAACACGTTTTTTCTCAATGTGCATTACATCGAGGTTATGTCGGATTAACAAAGTACACCAATACGGAAGCTCCCAAAAGATGCTTCTTTTTACCCAATTATGAGTTCTCCCAAAACCAGGAAGTTTTTGATTAGTTTTTCTATAGGGATTGCCTTCATAAACAGTTGGATAGTGACAAATTTGCTCCCAAACTGGATCACCGTTAAGCTCCGGTGGTGGACCACCAGGAACAACATTACCAGCTATAAATCCCCGTCTATCTTTCCTATATGGGTGGGAAGAGGGCAAAAATTTTTGGTGACAATCAAACCAACAAGGTTTCCCTCCATGTTCTAACTGAAACGATCCCGAGTTACCCATACAGTATGGGCATGCTAACTTCCCATGAGTACTTCAACCAGACAACATTGCATAAGCAGGAAAGTCACTAACTGTCCAAAGAAGAACAACTTTCATGGTGAAATTATCTTTACGTGCCGCATCGTAAGTATCAATACCTTCATCATACAAAGTAATCAATTCGTCTACTAATGGCCTTAGAAACACATCTATATTCTGACCTGGTCTCTTTTTTCCTGGAATAACCATGCTTAGTTCAACATATGACTCTTTCAAACCCATCCAATGAGGTAAGTTATATATTGTAAGAAAGACGGGCCAACATGAATAAGATTTTGAATTTGAGTTATGTGGATTAAACCCATCAGTGCATAACCCAAGACGAACATTACGTATCTCACTGGCGAATGGTGGATCGCTTGAGTCAAAGTGCTTCCAAGCCTTACCATCACTTGGATGGACCATTGATCCCCAGTTGTGTCTGATGGTCAAAGTGCCACGTCATATCTTTTGCCGTCTTTTTGACATATATAGCCTTTGAAGTCTTGGGCCAATCGGTAAATAGCGTAAAACCAAGTGAGGAACCAAACTAAGTCTACCACTCTTGTAACGACTATGGCCGCACACCTGACAGTGTGTCAAACTAGAGTCCTTTTTACCATAGAATAGCATGCAATGATTTTTGCAAGCATGGATCTTTTTTTCCGGTAAAGCAAGTTTTTCCAAACTTTTCTTTGTCTCGTAGAAATTCTTAACTAGTTTCTCACTTGGGGGTAATGACTTCTTAATGATAGGAATCAATCGGTTATATGCAGCCTCACTTACATTGTTTTCTGACTTCCAATTCAGCAACTCTGAGACAATTTGTAATTTCGAATAATTTTGACACCCATCCCACAAAGGTTTATCAGCAGCAGCTAACATATCATAGAACCCCTTCGCAGATGGATTAGGGGCTTGTTCATTTGAAGAATTTGGTTCAAATGATGCACTGTTAAATATAGTTGGACCCATTGCATCCATTACCATTTGCGTGCACCCATCAACATCGTCATCTTCCATCGGATTAGGAGATTGGCCCTCATGTTGAAATCTTGAAGCTGTTTCACCATTTTTTGACCAAGATGTATAATTCGGGGTGAACCCATGCTTCAATAGGTGAAACTTCACATCATTTCTTGTTTTATAAGGTTTGTTTTTGCACTTTGCACAAGGACATTTGATACGGTCTTTATCAACATATTCTTCATTAGAAAAAGCATAGTCTAAAAATGAACCTACTTTAGTGCTATAAGTTTTACTAAGATACCCATCATCATCTGTCATATTGTACATCCATTCTCTATCCCTACGCTTTGACATTGTGACTAACTACAATCAAGTAAATGTATCATATTAGATTAATATTATAAAACTTAACAATCGACATAAACTGAAACATAACAGTGAAGATGTACCTCAATCAAAGTTGTTCCCGTAACTTGATTGCACTGGGGTGAGACTTAAGAGAACATATTGACATAAAAGGGTTGGAGTTTTATCAAATTAAGAATTGTTGCCGCTCTATGTGTTGTTGGTTGGATGTTAGTTTACCGAGTCTTAAGTTGCAACTGACAACCCGTATATATCTCTTTGACTGTCCCATATATCTGCTAGTAACACTTTAGTTATTCATGGTAAAAATAAAATAATATTGTGTATATATTTTTATCAAATCCCAAAGTTAATAGTTCAAGATTTGTTATAATTTAAAGTTTATAGTTAAAATTTATTTTACTTATATCAAAATTGAATTTTACAAAATATAATGCAACCAAAGGTTTTATTCCGGTCGAATTACTCGGGTCAAAAATTTTATTCGGGTCAATCCGACTAACCCGAGTTCTAAATAGATTCGGATTGGGGTATGTTTTTTAAGCCTCAACTCGAATTGACCCGACCCGATTGACCCGACCAACCCGACTCGACTAACACTTTTTACATTATAAACATATTGGAGTAAGCAACTTTTTAATCATTTTACCTTATATTTGGGTCGACCCGAACCTAAATATTCCCGATCCGATTTGACCTGACCCGATTTGACCGGACCGTACTAAACCAAGTTTTAAATAGGGTCGGGTTTGGGTACATTTTTACTTAGCCTCAACCCGAATTGACCCGAACGCGACTAACACCCCTAAATCCAGCATAAGTAGTAACTGGTAAGTTTGGTTCCATACAATTTGTTATGTTTGTTACAGCAAACTAGCATGTTTTTTTTAATGCAATGAAATGACACAAGTTTATTAAATTCTTGTGTTTCTGAAGTCAACTTATAAAAGTAGCATAATGAAGGCGAAATAAGTTGTGAAATGATCTCTACAGTAAGGACTGGATTTCAGGCTTCCACTAGTTCCAAGTGCTAATTAACCAATGAGTAAATAATATAGTCCAGTTCATAAAAGTGACAGCAATCATGAAATTGTCAAAACTCGAAAGCACTTGATCCAAAAAGTCACACCTTCTAGTCGAAACAGGTTATACTATATTTAAGACGAATAAGAAGTATGTGCCAAAAGATACTGACATTTATTGAGATAATTGGTTGAGCCTTAATTTTACTATAGATATTTAACTAACTAATATATAATAGCAAATCTGAACATGTCAAAAATGGGGTGCGGCTGCAGCGAAACTAGTACCTGTTATTGTTCATAAAATGCAAATATAAAAAGTCAACCTCCATTTTTAGAAAATGCACAGCCATTTACACTTAACAAATCACACATAACAAATCAATATAAAATTTAAAAATGTATCAGTAGCCATTCACTTGACTAATCAAACAATTAAGGATGATAATATCTAAAGTACCAATAGCAAAGTTGGTGCTAAAATACCAGTACCCATGAACTTAAAGACATAAAAAATCAACATAAAAAAACCACTACCAAATGCCCCTTGCTGTAGCCTGCAGCAGTAAGTCAAGAGTCAAACACCAACTTTTTCTCAAATACTTAACTGCATTAACAATAAAAGAACTTAAGTGGCCATAGACATTTATGTTCAAGAGACCCAAGTTTCCATAACCGACTCACATGGCTTACAACATTTTTCAGAATCCACACTGTCATATTAAAAAGTGAGTACCAGTAGCCAAGTTGACATCAATGTACCATTGGCCAATTTGGTGCTAAAAACGTTAAAAGATGTTAGGAATTAGAAATTCCAGATATTAAAGAGTCGGTCACCTCAAGTATATGTAATCATTAGAAAGCTCGTAGTCGTAGTTCTTTTAAGCTAAGTAGTATTTAGTTAAGTAACATCGTGGAGGACGGACGGGTCTTTACCCACTGTATGCCTGATCCACAGCCTGATGTGTGGCGTTTTATTGTAAGACTATAAATACTCTCTACCTCCCAAGGTAGAGAGTTGGAGCTCATAATAAGATTTTTCTTTCTCTCACTAAAGTTCCCAAACCTCTAACTTTCTCTCTCTAAAACCTATTGTACGCCTACTTTGTGTCATGGTTTGATGTGTATGTGAAATCCAATATCTTACAATTGGTATCAAGAGCCATGATTAGATCATCTCTTACATATCTTTGGATTTCTAGTGGTTTTTAGGTGGTTTTTAAGTTTGAAAAAGTTTAGTGGTTTTTGCATCATTTGGGTGATTTCTTGTGTTAAAGTTTGGATTTTGATAGTACTTTTGTGTTTAGAATCATCACAAGTGTTTAGGTTTTGATTTTGAAGGCTTGAATCATCGTGGTTGGGTTGTTTTTGGATTGAAAAGTGGAGTTTTTGTGATTTTCTAGCTAGCGACTTGAGCCACGGATAGTTTATCTTGGTAGCGATTTGCTTTGTTATTTGGTAGCGAGTTGTTGTTGAAGGTCTTAGCGAGTTGAGCTAGCGACTTGTCTACTGAGACAAGCCGACAAAAAGTACACTTAGTGGATTCTCCACTACGGGTAGCGACTTGGTGTAAGTTAGCGACTTGTACTTTATATTGTTAGCGACTTGGTGTTAGCGAGTTGGTACCTAGCGAGTTGCTATTTAGCGACTTGACAAATTAGCGACTTGGTGCTTAGCGACTTGCTGTCAAAATTTTGCTAGCGACTTGGATTGTAGCGAGTTATTATATAGCGATTTGGGACTATAGCGACTTGGCACTTAGCGACTTGGTTCAAGGTTTCCTAGCGACTTGGGTGATATCCTTTGAATACGGTTTTCTCTTGATTTAGTAAAATCCCGTGAAAGAATCTATTTCCCAGTTTAATCATAGAGTTATAAAATCCCGTGTAATTCCTAAACATGTCTGCCACCGTACCTACAATCATATCCACTGTTGTCGAGGATGTTCAAGCAGCTGGTTCAGATACTCGTCCACCCATGCTTGACAGAACTGACTACGACTCTTGGGCTCAACGAATCAGACTGTATCGTCTTGGAAAGGAAAATGGGGTCAACATACTCAAATCCATTGATGAAGGACCATATCGATTTGAGACTACTAGAGACATAATTGATACAGCTGAAGATGGAACAATGATCTATGGAATAGACAGACCAAAGACGTATGATGAGCTCAATGATAAGGAGAAGAAGAGATTCGATGCGGATATCAGAGCTTCTAACATCATACTGCAAGGTCTTCCAAAAGACATCTATAAGCTTATCAATCACAACACTGAAGCAAAGGCTGTATGGGATAATGTCAAGATGCTTCTCTCAGGCTCTGAATTGACTGTTGAAGATAGAGAATCACAACTATATGATGAATTTGAGCACTTCAAGATGAAACCTGATGAGAGTGTCTATGAGTACTATGTGAGATTCCATAAGCTGGTGAATGACATGAGGAACATCAGAATGACCATGCCAAACATTCAGCTGAACTCAAAGTTTGTTAACAACATGAATCCAGAATGGCACAAGTTCGTCACTTCCGTGAAGCTTACCAAAGGTTTGAAGAATACAAACTATGAGCAACTCTATGCCTTCCTTCTTCAAAATGAGAGACATGCCATGTTTGAAAAAAGGATTCTTGATCAGTTCAAAGCTCAGGGAGAAACAAGCTCAACAAATGATTCAACTGCCTTTTACACAAATGTTGGGATTACCACCAAAGCTTCTCAAGTTGTACCTATGGGTAATGGCAATCACAAACTCATTCCCGATCCTATGTTCAAACAAGCTGATGCTGATGCATCCATAGGAAACTTCATTAGTCAACTTGCTCTTATGATCAGTCAAAACATGAACACTCTCCCTCACACCAACAACAACCTCAGAACAGCATCCAATCCCCACAATCAAGCCACTGTCAGAGACGGGAAAGTTATGGTGCAGCCAGTCCAAGAAAGGCAATATGATCAGAGAAGGGGTGGAGCAGGTGGAGGCTATGGTGGAAATCAGAACCGAGGAAGGATTGGAAATCAAGGACAAACAAAGCCTATCAAATGCTACAACTGTGGTGGTGAGGGACACATTTCTAGGAACTGTATATCTCCAAAACGTCCACATAATGCAGAGTACTTCAGGGATAAGATGCTGCTTGTGCAAGCTCAGGACAATGGTGTTGTTTTGGATGAAGAGGAGTTATTGTTTCTTGCTGAAGGGAATGCCAAGACTTATGATGCTGACGTTGATGAACAGCCGACTCAGGAGATAGGTCATAATCATCAGAATGCCTTTCAAGTAGCTGACTGTGATGCATACGACTCTGATGTTGATGATGGACCTTCTGCACAAACAATTTTCATGGCTAGCATTTCTCCAATGGTCTCTCCTAAGGTCTCTTCTTCACCACAATCTGGACCATCCAAAGACAAAATCATCTCAGAGGTATTAAAACTATACGATGAAGTGGAGGTGCAAAAGATACATAATGAAATACAATCAACTGAAATCATTGAGTCAGATATTGAGAATATGGGTAATATCAATGTTGTCCCATATGATCAATATGTGAAACAAAGTGAAAGTGAGATTGTATCAAGTGATGTATTTTCTGCAGTCAATGATGATTATGTTTGTAATGAATACACTGCATGTGCCCCTGATGATTCTGGTATCTCTGAACTTAATGCCTATAAAGAAAGAGTTGCTATTTATGAACAATGTGATAAGTTTGAGTTAACCACTCGTGAGCAGGAAATGGATGACCAAATGCGTACAGTCATTAGAAAAAGTAATTTTAGAGAAGAAGTATTAAAACAAGAGTTAAACTCCTTACAAGAAAAGCTTTCTAAAACTGCTAAGCAAAAGCAAGAACTTCAAGAAAACGTCAAAAACCTTAAGCAGGAATTCAGTGCTAAGGAATCAAAACTTTTGAATGAATTTTCCAATCTAAAAACTTTGAAAAACAAACTAGAAAACAAGCTGTACGTCCAAGGTAACACCATTCAGACTGCTCACTTGATCAATAAGCATAGAGTTTTAAGCGACAAGCATAGTATCCCCATTATTAAGGAATCCAACCCTGAGTATGTTAAGAAAGCTAAAGAAGCTTAAAAGGTAATCTATGATGGCAATGAGATCCTTAAGCCTAGACAAAAACCTAGTTGCACTGAGAGCACTGAAGAAGATAAGCAATTAGAAGATGTCACTAAAAGTAAATTGGATGAAAAACTTAAGAGCCCTTCTTGCATAGAGAAAAGAATCAGTTATAAAGCACCCAACTATTCTAAGGAAAATTGGATTGCCTTTAACAAGTTTAAGCCTCAAACGTTGTTAACACCCGAACAAGTGTTCTGGAAAATGGACTTAGATAAGCAGAAAGCGGAAAATATTATTGAAACAAACCCTCCCCTGAGGAAAATGCCTAAAGCGACTGTGTATCCTCCCAATACACCAATGCATCTAGTCCCTAGAACTATTGCCACTAAAAGCAAGACCTTAATCAGTCAATATGTTATCTTTCAACTATTTGTTGATTTTGAGAAAACTTGCAAGAAAAGGATCACACCCACTGGTATAACTGAAGGAGAAAGGGGTTTTGAGCAAACTAAAGAATGTTATTTAACTGAAGTCATGCATTTCTTTAAACAATTAAAAGATCAATTTGAGAGCCTTTAAAAAGGAATGAATTCAGACATTAAAGAAATGGAAAAGGAATTTGATGCAATGATAGTTGAGGTTAGTGATTATGAGCGAGCATTAAAATATAATGAGATTGAGAGGAAGAACTTGCACACCTTAAATGAGAATCTGATTTCTGAATGTATCTCTCAAGATGTGTTCCACACTGCTACTAATCATTCTATTACCGCTTCTCAATTTCATGAATTGTCTGTTGCTTTGAAAGTCTCCCATGATCGTGTAATTGAGCTTGAAATCAAAAACTCTAAACTAAGTGAGAAAATTGATCAGGATGATCATGATAATTTGGTGAAACATCTTTCTAAACTAGAAGTTGATCATTTTGATCTACAACTAAAATATCAACATCTTAAAGAAAATGTTAAAACCTCAAACATCAAGACATCCTCAGATGCTCCAGAGTTTGATGCAGTTTTTCAAATAAACAAACGTGACGAACAGATTCAAGCTCATTGTAACATGATCAGAAAATTGAAAGCCCAAATCGCTCAATTAAAGGGTGAAAAGAACAAAGTGACTGGTTCCCAAATGCCTCCTCCTTTAGATTCTCAGAATTCTCAAACGTTTCATCTTCAAAACTTAGTAAATACATTACAAAAGGAAAACGAAAGTTTTCTAGAAGAAAATGAAAAGGTTAAACGTCATTTTAATGAGTTATTTGAATCAATAAAGGTCACTCGTAACAAAAACAATGAACAAATAGCTTCACTCTAGTAAAAGGGAAAATGCCAATGACCAATGGGGAGAATGGTGTATCAAAGGTTCACTCTAGTAACAAATATGCTTTGTCTGTGAAATATGTTCCCCCTCATCTCAGGAATAACAAACTTGCTATTCAAACATATTTCTCATCCCTTAAGGATTGTCTAGAATGTCTACGTGAGATTGTTGAAGAGGATAAATTAGAGAAACCACTTGACAATGCAATTGGGCATGCATGCTTATATGCCAAACGATCTCAAGAAATTCTAGAATGCTTAATCACAATATGCCCAAAGTCCTTAGGTGAGAGAGTTAATCCTTTGATTCCATGTTCTATGCCTAGTGCCAAGTATGATATTCATTCGATGCCCGATGTTTTGAATGTGAACCTTAGTGTGCCTTCAAGTAGTTCAGATTCCAGATCTGTTAATGCTAAGAAAGCGAACTCTAGTGTGCCTTCTAGAAGTACAAATCCCAGCACTTCTAGTGTTAAGAAAGTGAACCTTAGTGTGCCTGCATGTAGTTCAGATCCCAGCACATCTAAACAGGAAAAGAAAAGAGTAGCTAAACCTACTAATGTTCCCATTCCCTCTACAGGAGTAATCAGTGACATTAAAGCGAGTAGGTCAAAGTCTCAAGACAATACAAGGAATGACAGGACCTCGCAAGCTAAGAATGTGCATTGGAAGAGAGTAGAAGACCAACCTAGGAACTTTAAGTTTGAGCCGAATAAAACGAATCGTGTTGATTTTAGTATTAGCCATAGGCGTACTGTAATTAATTCTGTTGGAATCACTCCTAAACAGTATTTCAAGTATTTATATTTCATATGTAATAGGTAGCTTTATTATGGCCTTTATGTTTGTTTAAGGTCAAGCTTATGTAGAAGGCCCATAAGCTTGATCCAAGCCCAATAAGGAATAGGGAAGGAGAGGGAGTGTTGCCCTAGCTCCTTGCCTATATAAACTCTTGTAAACCCTCATTTGAGGGTTGGTTGTTCAATTTACTCTTTCACACATACTCTTGTGCCTAACCGTCCTTATTGCTTAACGTGTGTGTGTGTTCGTGTAGCTTGTTCATCCGCCTTTCTTCTCTATCTCTTCTCTTGATGCTTGTGTTGTAAAACTAGTGACCTATCAGTGGTATCAATCGCCAAATAGTTGGGTGAACGTATTGTTTGAAGTGAGTTTTGGTCTCACGCATAACTTACGGTTCCATAACTTTGGGTGAATCGTTTGTTTTTTAAGTGGGTTTTGGTCCTACGCGTAAAACAACGGTTTGTTTTTAAGCTTTTGGTCTACTCGTAAGTTTCACGTTTTCAATCTTTCACACGCTTAAAAACGCATTTTTTACACTTTTTAATCCAAGATTCTTGTACTTTCAACGTTATAAGGTGTTAAACTAACGTTTTTTGGCAAAAAGTTCCAAACTTTATGCGTGGATCATTGTTTTTGAGCTAGTTTTTATACGAGGGTGTTATCCTACGCGTAACTGTTTTAGAAGCTTTGGATCATCAAGTTTCACACTTTTGTGTTATTTTGGTGATATTGAAGCTATTTCATCACAAAAATCTGGTTTAGAAACATCTTTGGGCAAAAGTCATTTTACGAGTAGAACTACGCGTATCAAAACTCTAGTTATACGAGTAGGACTACGCGTAACTTCGTCCTTGGTTTGATCTTCATTTTCGTGGTTTACTCCGTGTTTTCTTGCTTGGATAAGCCTGAAAATACGTCGACTTTGGATATCTTTTGCACTGTGATAGTGTACAAGATCACTTGGGATAAAACCCTAAACTTACGCATAAGCTTCAGCTTACACGTAGAAAAACCTACGCATAAGATTAATCTTATGCATAAGCCTTGTCTTACGCATAAGTGGATCCTACGCCTAACTTTTCTACGCATAACTTTTGCCTACGCATAACTTTAGTCTTTTCCCTGCTTACGCGTAAGTTTGGTGTTTCTACGCATAAGCTTTATTGTGATTTCTACGCCTAAGGACACTTCATCAACAAAGGTTCATTCGACTACAAAGATCCATCAACACAAGTTATCAAAAAAAAAAAAAAAAAAAAAAAAAAAAAAAAAAAAAAGTTTTTTGGCGGGAAAATTTGAGTAAAATTTAATTTTTCGAGGAGACTAAACGTTCAATTTTTACGCGAGATTCAAATTTTGGTTTAACCGTGAAAATTTTGGTCAAAAAATCAAATTTTTGGGCCCAAATTCAAATTTTTCGGGTAAAATTTTACGTCAAAATTGTCATAACTCAAATTTTTCTTTCAACCTTAGAATTGAATTTTATAGTGTATTTCAAATTTTGAGAGTCAAAATTTTTCAAAATTATTTTTGGAGGGAAATTGCAATTCACTATATCGACCTTCTGTGTACTATCTCGACTTTGCACCTTTTCTTCTCTTTGATACTTCTGCAGGGGAGTAAAATGGATTCTGATAATAAAGATCCATTTGTGGCATTGCAAGAAGGATTCATGGCTATATCTCTGGCATTCAAGCGTCAGACAACATCTAATTCTCAATATCCCGCAGTCGTACAAGGTGCAAGAGTTGCTGTACATGAAAGGAATGCTCAAATGGACGTTGAGAATGTTGTGAGTACTGCATCTGTCGGTAATGCGGACAAGGAGGTTGTAGCATTGGAAAAGCGGGATGACAGCAGCAGATCTGGAGAAGATATCATACTTAACTACGACACCGAGCCTAACTGTGACAACAAACAAATGATTGAGGAAGATATCTTACCCACCTATGACACTGACATAGAACAGATGGTCGAGGTACAATCTACTGTTGATCATATTCTGCCTGCAAATGCGATACAACAAACTGAGCAACCTGAATTCAGTAATGAAGGAGAGGTTGACCAGTATGTTGCACAATGTCCAGACAACTTTCTCATGTCTGAGCCCTTACATGTTAACAATTCAACTGAAACGTCAAATCAAACTCTTGAATCTGAAAACATTCTTCTCAAAAAGACCATTGCTCAGTTTCATAAAGATTTTTCAAAACTAGAGGCACATTGCATCTCTCTTGAACTTAAACTTCAAAACAAATCTTTTTCTTCAGAACACAATGGTCAGTCTTCAAATGAACAAAGTAATCGTGTGGATTTATTAGTAAAAGAAAATGAGCATTTAAAGGCTCAACTTCAAGCAAAGGGGCTTGCACATGTTGCTTTACAAAACAAACTGAGAAGATTCACTGACAAGAATGTGGATACTAATTTTGCAAAACCAACAATCTTGGGGAAATCGTCTCTAAAACCAATCAGAAAACAATCAGTAGTTAGACAACCAACTGCTTTTCAACCTGAACGTTCAAAATCGTCAAAACCACGGATTGCCTCCCAAGTTGTTGAGAATAATCATTTGTCAAAACCAGTTACCCCACATTCCGGGCCAATGAATAATGCATCTGTTTCTGTTATACCTGTTTCTGTTATATCTCAACAAGTAGCTGCTCCTGGCCAATCTAGGACTAGTTCAAATACTGTGTCTAAATTGAGCATTAAACGTAAAGATTCATATGATTCAAATGACGCGTACAAGAACTGTGATCTTGAAAAGGCTAGGAAAAGGGCCCTACTTCAAAAGGATGGAATCTTAGGTTCACGACCTAGTGTATCACCTTCGAGTGTATTACTAAACACTGCTTGTAGTAGCAAACCAAAACCTAAGTTAACTCAAACAGTTAGAAATAAACCCGTTGCTCTAGACGTGAAATTTCAGAAACCTAATAGGTGGATCAATATAGGACGCAAATTCTTCCCAAAAGAAGTTTCAACATCCCTTAGATCTAACCTTAGATGGATACCGACGGGTAAAGTTTTCAACACTGTTGGTCTTAGGTGGATTCCTACAGGCAAGATACTAAGTAGTTGCACCAAAACAAGTGAGATACCCACTACATCCATCCGTGAGGCAGGAAAGGAAATCATCAAAATTGCATTTTCAGGTGTCAAGAAGATAATTGACACTACATCTTTATGCCTCTAACACCTGGAACCCAGTTACACTTGGGGATCCATGTCTTTCTCTTTCTTGCCCCCCTTCTATATTTCTATGCAGGTACAACAGCAATGGCTCCTACTGCAAAACAGCGTAGGACCCGTTTCTCACCGTCAAAAATATCATGATCCATCAGTTGTTCCACCATTGTACTTAATCGTCATGAATTGGAAACATTGCTTGCTCCTCTGGTTAAAGATTCTGCCAAAAGTCGTGCTTCAGATGTATCGAATGTTTCCGCTGCACAACAGATAATACTCTAATTTCTGATACACCTGAATCTACAACAACAACCGAATCTTCTATATCAGAAGATCAAACTGCTTCCTACAACAATGTCGCAGATGATGATCAACATTATGAACAGAGAAGTTTAATCAGCAGTTGACTCTCTCGAAATATTTTTGGTACTTCACACTTGTTCGATCAATTGGACATACATGGTTTCGCTGTCTCCTTATACATGGTTTCGCTGTCTTCAATTCATCATCAACATACGTGGTGTATGATTCTGAATCATTGAAAACATCGAGGGGGAGAGAGTGTGTAGGTGGTCATTGCTTCCTTGTTCTTCTACATGCTTCTTTGCGAAAACCCAATGCCTTCTTGAATTTCTTCAATTAGGGGAAAGAAATAAGACGATCTGCGGCTCAAACGTCTCACTTTGGTGTTATCGTCTCAATTTCACGGGTGATCTTGTGTGAAGTTACCCAAGTATGATGTTAAGATGCCTTACACACGGTCTTGACATCGAGTTATTGCCTATTCACAGGTGATTAGTATTCCGAAAGACCACAACATTCAGGGGAAAGTCGTATCATTTCGTCTTTCGTGGTTTGTTTGGTGTGATGCGTCTACATACGTGAGAAGATCTTGTTGATTTCTGGCATGTTACCCTCGAACGGATCTTCCGCAATTAGTCAGATTTTATTTGTGTGGTTTACTGCTCATCTACAAATTCCGCTGCATACTGAAACCTTTAAAAGTTAGAGGAAATGTAGACTTCATCAAAGTTTCAATTCTGCTAAAGACAGTTGTCAGTTTGGGGGAAACTGATTATGAAACTTCTTCACGATGGCTTCTGAGTATAACAGCTTAGAACCCGGTCACAACCGTTTAAACTTCCCTCAACCCCCATCATCAGCTGAAGAAAGCCCTCAGCTAACTCGTCAACAAATGGAAAGGTTATTTGCTCCTCTGTTCTGTGACGATATTGATGAACGTGCTCCTGGTGTATCCGCTGTTTCCGCTGCACAACCTGATAATATTCCTATACCTGATACACCTGCTACAACAACTACTGTTGAAGATGCACCTACACCAATTGACTCCAACACAACAGTTGAACATACCGCCTCCAACAATGATGAACCAGCTGATGATATTCTGAATGAAGTACCCCCACCTGCAGACTTTGATCTAGATGCGTTCTTCAACCCGTTTGCTAATGAGACTGTCGCGGAATCTTCAACAAACCATTTGAATCCTCAGAATCTGCACAATGTATACCAACATCAACCCTCTACACATAGATGGACTAAAGACCATCCTCTGGCTAATATTATTGGCAACCCGAATCAACCAGTCGTTACGAGACAACGTCTTCACTCAGATGGTGAACACTGCATTTATGCACTCACTGTCTTCCAATCTGAACCTAAAAACATTAAAGACGCAATGACAAAAGACAACTGGATTGAATCCATGCAAGAAGAACTCAACCAATTCAAACGTCTTGAAGTATGGGAACTGGTTGAAAGACCAACAGGAGTCTACGTCATTGGTTTAAAATGGATTTGGAAAAACAAATTGGATGCTGAAGGGAATGTTATCCGAAACAAGTCACGGCTAGTTGCTAAGGGTTATCGTCAGGAAGAAGGAATAGACTTTGAAGAATCTTTTGCTCCGGTTGCTCGTCTTGAGGCTGTTCGGATATTTCTCGCGTTCGCGGCTCATATGAACATGACGGTCTATCAGATGGATGTCAAAACGGCGTTTCTCAATGGGCAACTTAAAGAAACGGTCTATGTCAGCCAACCAGATGGATTCGTTGATCCTGAGTTCCCGAACCATGTCTACAAACTGAACAAAGCTCTTTATGGTCTCAAACAAGCCCCTCGGGCATGGTACGATAAGTTATCATCCTTCCTCATTGCCAACAATTTCACCAAAGGCTCGGTTGACCCAACTCTTTTTATACAATATCACGGGGCACATATCTTAATTGTTCAAATTTACGTGGATGACATCATTTTTGGGTCTACACATAAAAAGTTTTCAATCGCTTTTGCAAAACTAATGAAGAAAAATTTTGAAATGTCCATGATGGGTGAACTCACGTTCTTTCTAGGACTGCAAGTTCATCAATCACCCCGTGGTATTTTTCTGAGTCAGTCCAAATATGCCCTTGAATTGTTAAACAAATTTGGAATGAAAACCTGTGATACTTATGCCACACCAATGACTCATACCAAGAAGTTAGACGCTGATTTACATGGGAAATTAGTGGACCCTACCAAATACCGAAGTATTATTGGGTCCCTCATGTATCTAACAGCTAGCAGACCTGATATTGTCTTTGCCGTTTATCTATGCTCCCGTTATCAGTCGCGACCAACTGAAACCCACCTCTCTGAGGCTAAAAGAATCCTCCGATACATCAAGGGAACCATTAAATTGGGGATCTGGTATCCGAAGGATTCTGGTTTTGAACTAATCGCTTTTTCAGATGCTGACCACGCAGGATGCTTAGACTCAAGGAAAAGTACTTCAGGAGCTCTACAATTTCTCGGTGATAAACTGGTGTCTTGGCAATCAAAGAAGCAGGATTGTACATCGCTGTCATCAACTGAAGCAGAATATGTAGCCATGTCCGCGTGTTGTGCTCAAGTCATTTGGATGAGAACACAACTCAAAGACTATGGTTACGTATTTGACAGAATCCCGATGTACTGCGACAATCGGAGTGCCATTGCAATCTCGTGCAACTCAGTTCAGCACTCGAAATCAAAGAACATAGATCTACGCTATCATTTCATCAAGGACCACGTGGAACAGGGTACCGTTGAATTATACTTTGTGGGTACTGAATACCAATTGGCAGATCTGCTCACCAAAGCCTTGCCTCCCGCTAGGTTTAATGAGTTGGTCCACCGAATTGGTATGAGGTGTTTGACTCAAGAGGAATTGGATGACCTCTTAAAACAGTCTTAAAAACCTGTCAAACACCAAAACATCTTTTGTAAATAAATTTTTCAAAAACAAAATACAAAAATATAAAATCCGATAAAACAACAAAAATATTCTCCTAATCTATCTTTCTTTCAACATGGAAAGTACATTTCTTCCGTCAACACTTTAATCTTTCAAAATTCAGTATTTTTCCGATCAAGTGTTGAGGGGGAGAAAATAATCTATTAACTGTTTCAAAACATCTGTGTACTTGCATGTTATCACATCTCGGTTGATTCTGATACTAATGGTGGTACATTTTCTGGTTCAAAGACACTCCTCGGACTTAAATTAATAACCTTTCATTATTTTCTCAAGTCGAGGGGGAGTGTCGTCATGTTTCTTTCCTAAAATCGTTGTTTGATAACCAAAACGGAAGATAAATGGCTTTGGATGAAAAAGGAAAAGGTAGAGGGACCAATACTGCCAAAAGTTTAAAGTTAACTTTAATAAAACACCTCTCACCTAATTGTTTCACTCACATTTATTACTAAACCTAAACTCATCTACGCCTAAGATTCATTCAAGAAATCCGTTGTTCTGATCATCAAATTGTAAGTGTTTTAATGATCTAAACATGGTTTTAAGCTAAGGGTTTTAATATCACGCAAATCCAACGGCTAAAAAGTGTGTTACGCGTGATTATGTGTTCTACGCATAAGCGTATGAACACATAATCATTGTGTGTGTGTTTTTGGTTATATGGTTTGTGTCAAAACGTTTCTTATACATCATGAATACCATCTTAACCATCAAAACCCACCCAGAAACACGTTTTAATGATTTTTGAAAATTAGGGTTTATGAGTTGATTTGGGTTTTTCAAAATGTGATGTGTTTTGGTCAATAAGGTTGTTGGGTTATGGTTATAAGGTGTTGAATTGATCATTTCCATAGTTGGTAACCACTCAGAAACACAAATTGGTTGACAATTTGAAACTAGGGTTTAAAGTTCTCAACTTTTGGGCATTTTTGATTCACAACAATTTTGATGTTATAACTTGGCCTAAAGACTCTACCAACACTCTTGAACTACCAGAATTAAAATGGTGCATATCCTATGGCTAAAAGTGATATGCGTAAATCTCAACCCTTAGGGTTTTGACCTACGCGTATGACTTTCTTACGCGTAACCTTTAAGAATGATTCATGCCATGTATTGTTGTTAAAATGAATATGTGGGCTAATATTGATGATTTGATAAATTTATTTCAGGATTGCTACGCTTAGAATTCAGAATCAAGGTCATTTGATTATCTACGCATAAGGATCACCCTACGCGTAACATTTCTTACGCGTAAGTTAGGATTCTACGCGTAAGTCTACGCATAAGCATATATCATACCTGTCTACGCATAACTTTGCCAAAACTACGCTTAACCCTGGATTGACCTTCATGATGAATTGTTACTTGTACAAACTTGTAAATAAACTAATCATATCATCACGAATCCTAAAATGTCACTAATAAACTTAAATCATTTGATATGTTGTGAACAATAAGTGATAAAATAAACTTTAAAACTTAAAGTTAACTAACTCATGAAACATTTCACGAAATTATTGAACTGTTGAACATTCAAGTGACTTAGGACTCGTAACAATCATTGACGCTGTTCATTCAATAACTAGACAATAAGACCTTCTGTTGACTAACATTATGTCTTTCGATATGTTGGTTCTTTTGGCTAATGTTATTTCAGACCACGACATGGCTGAACAAATGAATGTGGATGCACCTGAAGTTCTCTCCATTGCTGATATCTATCCTCATGGCTATCCAATGAAGATAGGAAAGAATAACCTCCGTGTTGACTTTGACACCCTCACTTGCTCTAAATCTTCATGTCTTATTGCTATTGATATTCTGAGGACTCATCCATATCAGAACATGCTTACACACTCTGCAACTGTTCCTGAGATCTACATCCAACAGTTCTGGAACACTATGGAAAGGGTCAAAGGACAAACTGCTGTGATGGTGACTCTGAATCACAAACAAGTCACCATTACACCTGCAGACTTAAGGGCTGTTCTCCTAATTCCTGAAGTCGATCCAACCAAACTATATGCCTCACCTGTTGAAGAGCTCACTCTCCAATTCTTAATCGATATCGGTTATGACGAGGCTACAGGAGTAATCAACAAGCATTCTCACGTAGAGCTTAAGAGTATTCCTCAACCCTGGAGAACTCTCTACATGATCATCACCAAGTCTGTTTCTGGTCGTGACAGCGGCTATGAGCACCCTAAGCTCATGGAACTGCAAATATTCTGGGCATTGGTCAACAAGAAACACATCGCTATCGAAGCTCTGATTTGGGATGACATGATGTCATTTCTCAACAAACTTGGCTCAAAAATTCCCTACATCAGATATACCAAATTGTTGATCCAGAGAGCACTTGGACTTCATCCTGACATTCCCAAGAGGCTCAATGACCCCGACAATCACGACATGTTGACGGAACCCATTCTCACTGTTAGAATCAAGGAAACGTCTACAAAGAAACAAGGTGCTGTGCTCCCAGATTTCCTTCTAACTGAAGATATCAGAAAGCTAGAATCGTACCAAAGGTATCTGGAAGCAGTCAGACAAGGCAAAGTTGGTCATCTCGACGAAAAGTCTTCTGGAACACCTGTAAGGAGAACCAGAAAAGGAAGTGCTGGAAGTGTCACAAGTACAGATAGTCAAAGGAATGTTCCAAAGAAGAAACCTATTCCAAAGAGGAAACCCACCCCTAAGAAGAAAGTTCCTTCTCAGGAAGCCACTCCGATCCTTTTACTTGAACCGCAAAGACAGCTCAGGGACGAGGACTCTGAGGCTACTGACTCAGATGAAGAGATCACATACTCTGAAACTGCAAAGGATGAAAATCCCTCAGTACCAAAACCTCCAAGTCCCCAAACTATTAAAGGAAAGACTCCTGAACTTGTACCTCAGGATGAAAGCTCTGAAGATGAAGAAGAGCAATTGGATCAAAGATACAGAAAGAAGTTTCACAAAGTCAGACACCTTCAAAAGGTCGAAGAATTTGCTAAAGATCAAATGGGTGGCCCCGGAGGTTCAAGTGGTGCTGCCCACTCTAAACCATCTCCTGATGCGGTTAATCAACCCGATAAGGGAGCTGGTGCCACCACTCTTCTGCAACTACAACAGCCTGTGGAGGATACTATTGTGTATGATTTTGAGAAACAGGTAACTGAGAAAGAAAAGTCTAAGGATGACGAGGATGATTATACAAAGTTTCTTCTCGACAGTCCAACACACTCAAAGGAGAAAACCTCAGAAACTCCTAAGGACATGAAGTCTCCTCATGTCTCCTCATCATCGGATTCTTTGTCTCACTCTTCACAACCACCATCAACGAAGTCAACCAGATCATCATCCAAATCCGTGAAGAAACTACCTAAATCTTGGATTTCTCAAACACATGCAAGAATTGTGAAAGCTATCAAACAAGTTAGAAAGAAGGACATGCTTAAAAGAAAACTTAATTGGTATGCTGAACAAATGCAGTACTTACATGATGAGAATGACAAGATGCGGAAAGATAGGAAGACTATTCAGGAATTCATGAAAAGTCATCGTCAGGAGGAACTGAATGAAATGATTGAAGGTTACACTCAAAAGTACCTTCAGGATATCGTTCCTAAAGTGCAAAAGGAACTGGAGAAGTCAGCAAGAGAACAAACCCACAAGTTTCTTCTCAACACTGTCCCCGGTGTGATTAGAGAAGTATTTTCCAGACAACTCACCCCTAACATCGTCGCATTGGTTAAACATACAATGGCCAAAGAAGCTGATCTCTCTGAATCTGAGTTAATCGCTAAACTTGTGATGCAAATGTCAAAGCGATCTGGAACGTTTACTTCGGATGAAGCAAAATTTTTCGAAGGTCTACTTGCCTTTCAACTCAGTTCATCATGCAAGGAGTCAGCCGATCAACCCAAACGGCCAAGAGATGACGATGATAAGGATAAGGACTCTGCACCTAAACGTCAGAAGCAGTCTGGTCAATCTACATCTATGCCACCTCCTCTACCACGGACTTCTTCTCAACATAAGACTCCTCCACCTCGGTCTTCTACTGATAAACCTCGGGACGATTCCGAGTTACCACCCCTGACTCATAAAACTGGTGATTACTTTGAGTATACGGGTGGTGACGATGAAGAGGTCCTTGAGCCCCGACAACAACCCACCTCACCCAAACAAGTGCAGAAACCAGTATCATCATCAAAGCCTTCCAAAAAGAAGAAGCAGACGACTCAGCCCGGAGTCGTATCATGGCTAGATGACGATAAAACCGAAGAGTTCGAATGGTTCTCCACACTTGTCAATCAAACTCCCTACCCTGATGAAGGCCAAGAATTGGTAGACGGTTCAATATTGGAGCATGCAAAACTTTTGCAAGAAAAGTTCCATGTGAAGAAAATGACGAAATCTGACTTGAAGCGAATCAAGAATGAAGCTTTTCAACTATGGAAAGACAGCTCTGAAAGCGCCCTCGAGGTCGAATATCATCTTGAGAACATCGCTCGAGCTATGTCTAACAACATGGATTGGCTCAATCCGGAAGCAAACATTGACTTCACACAAAGGGACAACCCTCCATACTACACCGACTGGACCAAACCTCTACCGACCATTGGCCAAGCAGACGAACCAAGGATTCCCTTCCGATATTTCTTCAACAAAGACCTGGAATTTCTTCTCTATGGTGGCGATGGCTCGAGAAAATACACTACATCATTGACTCTTCCATTTCCAGCGGCTATTTACTCAAACTGCATAGCTATCGAGGAACGTGCAACTCACTTGTTTTCTGACAACGTGCAAGCATACAACCAAGATGCACTGTATGGGATTCATCATTGGCCTGAACGCCGAAGAATCTACTACAGAAGCTGCCTGGTTCAGAAGTCTCAACATGAAGTGTATAGCTCCAAGGACATCGTGGCCATCAAACACATTGATCTCAAGTCTAAGTGGGACTACACATTCTTGAAGAATATCATAGTCAAACGACAAGATGAACAGGACTATGGATTCTCCGAGGCTGACTTTGAGAACTTGTCCCTCAACGACATCGAAGACATGTACCTTGCCAAAGTACAAGGTCGTATGAGACAATTCTCAACTGAAGTTCAACGTGAATTTATCAAGTCAGTTCTCATCTTCATTAGACGCATCGTGATCAAAGAACGTGTCGAAGATATCCAGATGGCTGTTGAATCATATCAGAAACGTGTAAACTTCACTCCACCACAGCTTGATCTTCCCGACATCAACCAGCTTAAACAACTCACACTCATCAGCAAACCTTTCGGCGTTGTTTACCGCAGTGAACTTCGAAGAAACTGCTTAATGGCATGTAGTGAGCTCCACAAATTCGGGGATCATACCTTGAAGATGGTTAGCGATGGATTGGCGTACAGATTGAAGGATATACGCCTGAAAGTTGGGAATCCTAAACGCTGGAATTCTCAGGACAGGAGGGATGTGAAACGTATCATCACCATGATTGATGAACGGTTGTTCAGAAGGGATCAGTTCAGACGATTGGAAAGCTATGTTGGTGGTCGACCCAAGATTAACATCACCGGCTTTCAACGCCCTGTGCGCACTCCTGGGAACATCACTGCACTTCCTGGTACCCCTTGAATTATTTCCTTCATATGATTTTGGATGTATGATTATATGTGTGAACGGCTTGTGCACACATAACAGTGTACAACCCGCAATTGTCAAGAAAGGACCCTGTGGTACGCCTCAGTGCCACAATCCTTATAAAAGGAGCGAAAGCTTCTTATTTTTGAGTAAAACCTATCAAACCTTTCATTTTTCAAGGTTTTGCTCAAAAAGACAAGTACTTCCCCATATGATTTTAAAACCTCAACCGTTTATATCACTTGTTGAGGGGGAGTATTTGAACTAAAAACTTTGTTAACAAATTGTTCATAGTGGTCACTCTTCCCGCAAAACTCAAAATGGTCATATTTATTCTCAAACGTTCAAAAATACATTTTCATATGCCATTTTTGAGGGGGAGAAAATTGTGTGATAAGAAATATGTTGTACAAAATGCAAATGAATCCGTGTACTTCAGACTTAACCTACGAATTGACGGTACTAAACTGTTAGTAACTCGAAAAGACTTGTCCTGGATGGGTAATAATTTCAAGCTAGTTCGCTAGTGATGTAAACGTGTCTCGCAAAGGACTTGTCCAAGTAGAAAGTACCATTCGAGAAACTCTTGATAGACATGAACTCTGACGGGTATGACAACCTTTCGAGGTTTGTCTACACCTTCAAGATAGTTATTAGAGCTAGTTGTCACCTAAAAGCTGACAATGTAACTCTTTAACTATGCAACGTAACCGTGTCTCGCGGGGGATTGTCTATCTTCAGTGAATCAATTCAAAAAGTGCGCGCTCTTTCCTCACTGTGCATTTAACCATTAAAACTATTAAGCACATGTGGAGGGGGAGTATTTATGCAAAACTTCATCTCTCACTGTGGTTCAAACATGTTTTTCATTAACAAACCCTTTGAGAGAGATTTTAACATACAGTGGTTTTAATGGCAAACCTAGGTTAGTCATGGAGTTATAAGGTGACTAAGGTTAGGAATAACCGTCCTATGATCCACCAGAGCCGGAGGGATCTACCCAAGGACACTACCATTAGTTAGTGTTAGAAGTCCTTAGGAATGATTATAAAAAGGAGAAAATGAGAATCGGAGAAAGAAGGAGTTGAAGAATAAAAAACAAATGTAAAGTAAAGGGTGAAAAGAAATAGCCCTCCAGATTATTCAACTTAGGACAGACACCGGGTTCAATTCATATGCTACTGGTTGTCACTTAGTGACACCGGTATTGAAGATTAAAAGACGTCATGGACCCAGTGACACATGCACTAAACCTTCTTAGCCACTCAAGTTTCTCTCAACAGAAACTTGTTTCATTCTCACAGGGAACCCTACATAATCTATTGGCTTTCTCTTAGATATCGCTGGTATTGAAGAAGGAGACCCTCTCCCTAGTCTCCGCTCAAGAAAACCAAAATGCACTATTGAGTCTAGAGCCATGAGATTCATCAAAAGATCTCTTAGGAACACTTGACATTCAATCACTTGATAATCAACAATAAGATCATCAGTGGTTCATATCGAGTCCTTCACAGATCCTAGCAATCTGTCGAGAACATTTATGAGAGGTTCACATCTGTGATCCTCAGTGATTAAATGGAAACTCCTGCCAGGGTCAACATCAAACAGCCCTGACAGCAGGTCACTTCGGTAACTCCCCGTGGATTACGCGGAGTGTGTCTCAAACGGTCTACAGTCGTGAGGTGATGCTTCGGTATACCTCAGCGACTCATCTGAACTGTAGATGTACTTCGGTACATCGCGTTATCTCACTTGTGGGACTCCAGTTCAGGAACGACCTTTGCGAGAATTAGAGTTGTGTTTTCACACTATGCTGTTAACACTCTCGAAGTTCAAACTTGTAAGTGCCAGAAACCGCTTATTACTAACTGTTTGAAATGTTTTCTTCTTATGGAAGCTCCGGAGCGGGATGATCGTGCTGATTCTTCTCATGCTCACGCCAACATCAACACTAATGGAAGTCCTATTCTAAAGCAACACAACCGTCAGAATGATTCTTCATCAAATCAAAGAATCTACAAAGTCAAAGACTTAAAGAACTTCATCAGTATTGATTTCCACCATCAAAGAGCGTGTGAGCATGTTGAAGAATGATGTGGAGACACTGGAGCAGCGAAGCAGACCTGAGGCAGACTGATGCAGACAACAACATACTATCACTTTCACCACAAAGAACAATGATCAAAGAACAAAGTTAAAGATGACGTCAAAGCATAACTGTTCAAAGATAACTATCTCTCTACACTGGGGAGATTGTTCAAATCAAGACAATTCCTCTCACAAGAAAGAAGAATGTCAGAAGACGTCACAGCTACTATTACATCAACGCCTTCACCGTTTACATTCATATATACTTGAGGGGGAGATTGTTGGAATCACTCCTAAACAGTATTTCAAGTATTTATATTTCATATGTAATAGGTAGCTTTATTATGGCCTTTATGTTTGTTTAAGGTCAAGCTTATGTAGAAGGCCCATAAGCTTGATCCAAGCCCAATAAGGAATAGGGAAGGAGAGGGAGTGTTGCCCTAGCTCCTTGCCTATATAAACTCTTGTAAACCCTCATTTGAGGGTTGGTTGTTCAATTTACTCTTTTACACATACTCTTGTGCCTAACAGTCCTTATTGCTTAACGTGTGTGTGTGTTCGTGTAGCTTGTTCATCCGCCTTTCTTCTCTATCTCTTCTCTTGATGCTTGTGTTGTAAAACTAGTGACCTATCAAATTCGAATTTTGATACTATTTGCAAACCTTGTAATGATGTCTGCTTGAATTCTGTTTCTAATCATGAATGTGGTGTGAATGTTTTGTCTAATGCTGTCAAATCCCCAGTTAACACTGTTAATGCAAAATATCATGCTAAGAATGCAAAAAGGCAAAGGCGAAAGAAAGTTAGAAAACAGTGGAAGCCCACAAGAAGAACATTTAGTAAGATAGGTTATCAATGGATACCTGTAGGCCATAAGGTTAATCAGGCAACGCCCACTAGAAAATGGATGCCTATTGGTAGAACATTTTCCTTAAAAAGTGAGCACACTTTGAATAGGGCAAATACAGACACTAGTACTGCATCTATTCATAATGATTCCATTGCCTTAATTTCTGATATGAATGCTTCTATTTCTGATGTGGGTGTTCCAACCATTGTTACTAACCAAATGGAACCCATTCTTGCATGGGGATCCCAATTATCCAGTTATCCATTCTTGTCTATGTTCAACTGCAGATCGTTCAAATCATTCTGTGGTACCTGGACTCAGGCTGTTCCAAGCATATGACTGGCGACCGGTCGCGGCTCATGAACTTCGTAAGCAAATTCATCGGGACAGTTAGATTCGGGAATGATCATTTCGGTGCAATTATGGGTTATGGAGATTATGTTGTTGGTAAAAGTGTTATCTCCATAGTATATTATGTAGAAGGTCTTGGTCATAACCTGTTCTCTGTTGGTCAATTCTGCGATTCTGATCTAGAAGTAGCCTTCAGAAAACATACTTGTTTCGTTAGAGAACTTGATGGTAAGGAACTTTTAAGAGGTTCACGTGGTTCAAATCAATACACCATCTCTATCGAAGATATGATGAAGTCTTCTCCAATTTGCTTGCTGTCAAAGGCTTCTAAAACAAAGTCATGGTTATGGCATCGTCGTCTCAATCACTTGAACTTCGGCACCATCAATGATCTCTCCAGAAAGGACTTAGTTGTAGGTTTACCTAGACTTAAGTATGAAAAGGATCATCTTTGTTCAGCATGCCAATTGGGAAAAAGCAAGAAGTATGCCCATAAACCCAAACCTACTAACTCTGTCACAGAAGTTCTTCATACAATTCACATGGACTTATGTGGACCCATGAGAGTGCAGAATGTCTTTGGGAAGAAATATGTGTTAGTTGTGGTTGATGATTTCTCTAGATTCACCTGGGTAATGTTCTTAATGACAAAGGATGAAACTCCAGATATCATCATCAAACTTATCAAACAGCTGCAGGTTCGTCTTAACAAAACGGTCAGAATCATCCGAACAGACAATGGAACTGAGTTTGTTAACAAACAACTTAGTGAGTTTTATGAAAGTATTGGAATCAGTCATCAAAGAAGTGTTCCTCGAACTCCTCAACAGAACGGTGTAGTTGAAAGACGAAATCAAACTCTTGTAGAAGCCGCAAGGACAATGCTGATTTACTCAAAAGTTCCAATGTTTCTCTGGGGTGAAGCCATCGCCACTGCATGCTACACCCAAAATCGATCCCTGATTCACACTGCTCATGGAAAAACTCCATATGAACTTGTCCACAACAGAAAACCTAATCTTTCATTCCTTCGTGTGTTCGGTGCATTGTGTTATCCAACTAATGAGGGCCAAGATTTAGGCAAACTTAGAGCTAAAGCAGACATTGGAGTATTTGTAGGTTATGCACCAAACAGAAAAGGATACCGAATCTACAACAAGAGAACCCGAAATATCATGGAAACAATTCACGTCACGTTTGATGAGCTGACCGGTCAAATGGCTCCTGGACAATCCAGTTCAGGACCCGCACTTCAAAACAGTCCTATTGGTTCATCCTTTGTACCAAACTCTTCTCAAGCAGCTCCATATGTACCTCCATCTGAATATGATTTAAAGAAATTGTTTGATCCCATGTTTGATGAGCATTATGAGCCAAGTGCTAATGAACTGTCGATTCCTACATCAGAGGCTGCTCATATCCCTGTGAATGAAGTCAATCCTTCAGTCTCAATTACATTAAGTCAAGAAGCGCCTGCTGCTGATCACTCAGTCTCATCAACAAACCATCAATCTTCGATTATACATCATGGAACTGTGTCTGGCATCAATGATGAAGTTAATCCCTTTGCTAATCCTGAAGATGCTCCATTTGAAAACATATTTGCTCCTGAATCTTCATCATAACCATCTTCTTCAGGAGACATCGACTCTGCTACTTCAGTCCCTCAACAACTACCACATGAACACCTCAGAAAATGGACTCACGATCATCCATTAGACAACATCATTGGAAATCCCTCTCGTCCAGTATCCACACGGAAACAACTTGCAACCGATGCCTTATGGTGCTTCTTCAACTCCGTACTCTCTAAGATCGAACCAAAAGATGTTAAAACCGCCATGAATGAAGATAGCTGGTTCAATGCCATGCAAGAAGAAATTCATGAGTTTGATCGACTTGATGTATGGGAGTTAGTACCTGCTCCAGATTGTGCTATGATTATTGCTCTAAAATGGATCTTCAAAGTGAAACTTGATGAGCATGGTGATGTATTGAAGAACAAGGCTCGATTAGTTGCTAAAGGATACCGTCAAGAGTAGGGTATTGACTTTGAAGAATCTTTTGCTCCTGTTGCTCGAATCGAGGCAATCAGAATCTTTTTGGCTAATGCTGCTAGTAAGAACATGGTAGTCTATCAGATGGATGTAAAGACGGCATTTCTGAACGGAGATCTTAAAGAAGTCGTCTACGTCAGCCAACCGGAAGGATTTGTGAATCAAGAGCATCCTACTCACGTTTATCGTTTGAAGAAGGCTCTTTACGGTTTAAAGCAAGCTCCAAGGGCATGGTATGATACGCTATCAAAGTTTCTTCTATCTACCAGATTTAGCAAAGGAGCAGTTGATCCAACATTGTTCACCAGGAAGTCAGGCAAACATTTAATTCATGTTCAAATTTATGTTGATGATATCATCTTTGCCTCGACTGACCCCAATGAGTGTGACCGTTTTTCAAATGAAATGGGTTCTAATTTCAAATGTCAATGATGGTACAAATGTCATTTTTCTTGGGATTACAAATTTCACAAAGTCCCGGAGGCATCTTCATAAATCAATCTAAATATGCAAATGAGATTTTAAAGAAATTTGGATTTGATTCAAGTGACCCTGTTGACACTCCCATGATTGAACGAACAAAACTAGATGAGGACCACTCAGGGATCATAGTAGACCAAACGAAATATCGTAGTATGATTGGATCCCTGATGTACCTCACAGCTAGTAGACCAGACATCTTGTTCGCTGTTTGCATGTGTGCTAGATACCAGGCTAAGCCTACTAAAAAGCACCTTGAAGCGGTTAAACGGGTCTTTCGGTATCTCCAAAGAACCATCAATATGGGTCTTTGGTACCCGAAGGACACCGGTATGTCACTAACAGCATATGCAGATGCAGATCATGCAGGGTGTCAAGATACTCGTCGAAGTACGTCTGGAGGTGCTCAGTTTTTGGGTGATAAGCTTGTGAACTGGTCTTCAAAGAAGCAAATGAGTACTTCTATTTCCTCTACAGAGGCTGAATACATAGCCATGTCATCTTGTTGTGCTCAAATCCTATGGATGAGATCCCAATTATCTGACTATGGCTTTGAATTTAACAAAATCCCTCTGTACTGTGATAATAAAAGTGCTATTGCTCTCTCATGCAACAACGTACAAAACTCAAGAGCAAAGCACATCGACATTCGACATCATTTCATCAGGGAACAAGTGGAAAAAGGTGTGGTGGAACTCTATTTTGTGAGGACTGAATACCAGTTAGCAGACATATTCACCAAAGCTCTTCCAAGAGAACGTTTTGAGTTTATTCTTCCACGACTTGGCTTGAAAAGCCTTCAACCAGAAACACTCAAAAGTCTTCAGGAGGAAGACGAGGAGTAAAGGTCTATCTTCATCTATCTCTTGTATATATCTATTCGAAAAACAAAATAGAAAAATATAAAACTCTCAAAAAATCCATAAAAATTTGAAAAATTCAAAAAATCTTCAAAAAAAAATATATATATATTGTCATTTTTGTCATGTTTTTCTCGATTCGATATTATCTACGGTCTTTGTGCTGTCATTCAAAGAATGACACGGGACTTTAGATATTGTTCGAATTTTTATTTTAAAAAAAAATTATTTTTGGAAAAAAAAATGGTTTATTGTCAGTTTAGGCAGTAACCCGCTTTTCAAAGAAAGAACAGAGCCATACTTTATCATGTTTTTAAAATTCCATGCTCTGATTCTATAAACATTTATCTGCTGAAAACTAACTGCTTTGAAAAATAACTCGGACTCTATTTTTGATAATCATCTAGACTTATTTGTCAAAATATCTATCTCTCAATCAACAACCTATGTAAGCTTTATTTTTGAAAAATAACTCGGAATCTATTCCTCGACTATCGTTGTTTCTTTATTTAGGACAATGTAAGCTTTACTAGTTTGAGAGTAACCAAGAAATACACCTTCATAAGACTTTGGGTCAAACTTGGTGAGATAATCCTTAGTGTTAAGAATAAAGCATTTACAACCAAAGACTCTAAAATATCCTAACGTTGGCCTTTTACCTTTATAAAGTTCATATGGTGTTTTGTTTAGGAAAGGACGTATTAAGACTCTATTTAAAATATATGTAGAAGTGTCAACGGCGTTACACCAAAACTTTTGAGGAATGTTTTGTTCATTAAGCATTGTTCTACTCATTTCTTGAATTGTTCTATTTTTACGTTCTACTACTCCATTTGATTGAGGTGTTCGTGGAGCGGAAAAGTTATGTGTTATACCATTTGTATCACAAAAGTTTCCAAATTGAATTTTCTTGCTAAGTATTTCAAATTTATCAAAAGCTTCATTTTTTGTTTTCAAAAAAAACGTCCAAGTAAACCTTGAGTAATCATCTACTATGACTAAAGTGTATAAGTTGCCTTCGTAGCTTCTTACAGCGGATGGTCCAAACAAGTCCATATGTAATAATTCTAGACACTTAGATGTGGACACCATATTTTTAGATTTATGACTACTATGTGTTTGTTTACCAATTTTGCAAGCGTCGCAAAAGTGTTGGTCATATTTTAGTTTTGGTAAATTCCTAACCAACTCTTTTGAAGATAGGTTTTGTATAAGTCTCATATTAGCGTGACCTAAGCGTCTATGCCAAAGAGATGAGCTATCGTCTAATGTTGTTAGGCAAAGTGTGTCATTATATGTTTTATCTATTTTCATGACGTATATGTTATTTTTCCTAACTCCTTTAGCTATGGTGATACCATCTTTTAGTATTTTACTACCATTTTCATCAAATAGTACTTTATACTTTTTATCACATAGTTGGCTAATACTAAGTAGATTAAATCCTAACCTATCCACATGAGCAACATTTTCAATAGTTAGGGAGTTATGAGCAATCGTACCTTTGCCAATGATTTTGCTTTTGAGATTGCTACCGAAAGTGACATTACCTCCGTCATACTCTTGGTATGATGAGAAGAGACTTTTGTTGCCCGTCATGTGTCGTGAGCATCCAATATCTTTTATCCATTCATCAGGTTCCAATCCAACTTTCAAGCATACCTAAGAAGCAAATAACTCAAGCATTTGGTCCCCAATATCTCATGGGTCCGTTTGGGTTAAACATACCATTTATATGATTCATGTATGGAAATGATGGGTAAGAGTTCCATGGCATGTAATCTGGAGTTTGATATGGTCTAGGAAAACTTTGATTCCAACCGTTGTGTTGGTAGTTAGGTTGAATGTTGTGGTTGCTCTTAGGAAAGGGGCGTTTGGCAAAAGAAGTTTTATATCGTTGTTGAGTAGTTTTTGATCTAAATTCATTTTTAACAAGTCCTACTCCTGATGTAATAGCTGGTTTTAGTTTAACACTATCATTGGTTTTCTTTGTTACTTTAACAAATTCAGTACGGTCCGAATTGCGAACATTCTGTTATGCTGAAGTACCCGCGGTACCATTTTGCACAACGGACGGAACCCTTATTTTGGTTCCGTCTGGTCCGTGCTGTACTGCAGCAATTTTGACAGAATGTTCGTCTTTTTCAGCCATTTTGTTTTGACTCTTTGGAATCAATACTTCATTAAAACCTAGTCCATTCATGTCTCCTGGTGTTTTATAGATTTTAACTATTTCATCGGCAAGAGCGATGTTTTTGTTAAACCTTTTAAACTTAGAATTATTTTCTATAAGAACTTCTTGTGTGAGCTTTAGTTTTTCTATTTCAAGATTAAGCTCTTGCCATGATTTACAATCATCGTCATTTGTTTTTCCTTTTTCAAGTCGTTTTGCTTTTTCTTTCAACTCATATACTTCATTTTCCAAAAATTCCTTTTTGGTTTTTAGAAATTTATTTTTAGTTATGATTTTTAGACTTAGCTCACACAATTGATTATATTGTTTTTGCAAGATGTCATCATCTATAGAAGAATAAGAAGAGTCAGAAAGTACCTCATTTGACTCATGTGCCATTAGAGCGATCTCTTCCTTGCTTGATTCTTCATCGTCTTCACTATCACTCCAAGCACCACTTACAAAAGCTCGTTGAGTTTTGCTTTTAGGTGGCTTGGGACATTCTCCTATGAGATGACTTGCATCACCACATCTAAAACACTTTCTTTCACCTTTACTCTTCTTATCATCCCGATCTTTTTGGAATGGCTTCTTTTCTTCTCGAGGTTGTCTTACAAACTTTCCTCTTTTTCTAAAGAACTTCTTGAAATCTCTAACGGCCATGGCATACTCCTCATCTTGACTACCGGAACAAGATTCATCATCATCGCTTGATTCCGCCTTTGCTTTTAGAGCAACGGATTTGATCTTCTCCTTTCTTCCTTTGATGATCTCCGAATCTTTCTCCATTACCATTTCGTGAACTTTGAGGTTGCCAATTAGCTCGTCTAGTGACATTATTGAGAGATCTTTTGATTCTTCAATAGCGGTCACTTTAGCTCTCCATTTGGGATGGAGTGCTCTAAGAAATTTCCTGACAAAGTTCTTACTACGAAGAGATTCATCAAGTGCTTTAAGTGATGTAATGATAGTGTTGAAACGAGCAAAGCCACAATCAATGGTTTCATCTTCAGGGATAACAAATTGTTCATATTGTTGAACAAGAAGATCAATTTTGTTATCCTTGACTTGTGAATTACCTTGATGTGTAACAATTAAAGATTCCCAAATATCTTTGGCGGTTTCACACATAAAAATTCTTTCATATTCTTTTCTAGGTAAAGCATTATAAAGCATCATTTTAGCTTCATTATTTTTAGCAACTAATTTCTTTTGTTCATCAACGGAAATATCCTTTGTTGTAGAGCTAAAATCTCCTTTAACAATAATAAACCAAAGATCTATATCTTTTGATTTTACATATGTTTCAAAACGGTTTTTCCAATAGATAAATCCATTGGTTTCAAAGAGTGGTGGTCTTTGAATAGATTGCCCTTCTTTAAAGTTTTCAGAATCCATGGATCGTTTCAAGTTTATAAAATACAAGTTATTTTAGAAATTCTTGAGCAACGAGGCTCTGGTACCAATTGTAGAAAACTAGAAGGGGGGTTGAATAGTTTACCAATTAAAAACTTTGTTTTGAAACTTATTGAAAGATCAATTGATATTGATCTTGAGTATGTTAATGAAATATGCAAGCAATGTGTAATAAGTAAATAAGGAAAGAAATGATCAAACCACAACAAGTTGTTTATAGTGGTTCGGCCTACAAGGACTCTTTTTCCTTGCCCTACTCCACTCCCCGAGTCTCACACTCGAGAGTTTAACTTCACTAGTCAACAAGCTCCTTTCACCGGCAGAGAAAACCTTTACACTTCGCTTACACTATTTCCGACACTAAGCTAGATGTCGAGTTCTTTCCAAGGGTACAACTACTCCCGCACACAATGTATTTTGAGGACTAAAATACTAACCACTCACACTCACAAGATTATGATGGTTTGATACAACAATGAAGTATGGATCAACACTAGATCATACAACACTAAACAAACAAGACTTCCAACTTCTCGTTGAAGCTTGAATATGACTTGATCTTCTTTGCTACAAAAGAGATCACTAATATGATATGAAACTGAGTTAGAAAGGTTAGAGAGAAGATATGTATGAGAGTATGTTAGAAAGGGATGAAAAACTACTTGGCTTGGCATTGCTATTTATAGCCAAAATGGACAGGAGCGTCCACGGACGGCGGACCCCTTAAAAGGGTTCCGCCCGTGTACCATTTTGGTACCGCCGGGTCTGACAGCCAAGATATCAAATCTTGCCAAAGTCAACTCTATCTAAGTGAGATTGTGCAAGATATGAAGAGTACAAATCTACACAAAATATCTAATGGAATCTTTCAATGATTTCCATGATGTAATACATTATGTCATATGTTGTATTTCTATTTTTAGAAATATGCAAATGCTTAAGTAGTGTTTGGTTTTAAGAACCTAACACATTCTAAAAACTACTGTCATACATAATGATTAGAGTCATATCAAGATGTTACTAATCATAAATGTAAATGCTTGAATGATGAATATATTGTTTGAAAAAGCTTGTTTAAATATCTATTAAACTTGACAAGCTTTAAGCTTTTATAAATTAAATTTACTTTTGTCGTTAACAAAACTTATGCAAAGATCAAAAATATAAATAACGTTTAATGATGATATTTGTATTAACAATCTCCCCCTTTTTGTTGAGGACAAAATATAAATTTTATTTTTATAAAAGATACAAAGTTTGTACAAGAGTTATAAAAATATTAGTTTTAGAACTTGAAAAGGAAATGATAATGCAAGTGTATGATGTTTGACTTTTTATGAAAGTCAAAGTATTCACTAGTTGATGCATGATGTTTGACTTTTTCAGAGAGTCAAAGTATGCAGTTTTACTTTTTAAAGAAAAGTCAAGTATTATCAATGAGGTTCTTGTTTGACTTTAGAAAGTCAAGTGACTTTTTCAAAAAAGTCAAATATAAATAATTTCAAAGTTCTATATTTTCTCCCCCTTTTTGTCTCAACAAAAAGAAGAGGCTATGCGGAATGTAATGAGCCCGAGCTATTATCTCCCCCTTGTTCAAAGCTCCCCCTAAATTGGGTGCTTTAATGGGAAGATTCATGGATTGTGAAAATAAAGCTACAAAAAAAAATTGTTAGTAATAATGATCATTCACAAGCATTTCCAAACACTATGTAATGACACCAATAATATAATAAACAACATTCATTAGTTAAAATTTTTCATGAGTAAAGATCATGAAAAGAGAACACAATGATGTGTTTTTAGTACAAGAAATAAAAATTATCCTAATAAATTAAAAACTAGAAAGACTAGTCTAAAACCATCCTAAAGTGATGGTGGATGGGAAAGAGCGTTGAGACGCTCAAGGATGTGGTTGAGGATGAACCTCATTTCTTCTTGGAAGTCATGGACCATAACCCGGGTCCGTTCCACGGTTTGGCCCGTTTGCTCACAAGTTGAGCAACCATGCCTTGGAGGGTAGAATGTTTGGGGAGGTTGTGGTGGTGGAATGGTGGTGGTGTTGGGGATGTTTGGAGTGGTCATGATGGATGCAAGCAAAGCATTTTGCATTTGCATTGTCTCACTTAAGTGAGAATCCACCATGCCTTTGAATTGGTGGAGGTTGTGGAGTTCCGCTTGAATCTCCTCTCTAGTGGGATTGGCATCCCACATACACTCCTCAATGTCCTCAAGATGAGGGGACATTGATGGGGGAAGTAGATGGTCCCCATACAAAGGACCATGAATGTATTTGTGAATGGGGTGGAAGAGAACAGGTTTAGGCCCTAATGGGGCGTTTGGGTCAAGGGATGACCGAGGTGACTCATGAGCAATTCGCTCAATTGTGCCAAATGATGGCAATGGTGGTGGATGATTTGGCCTAGGAGGCAAGTCATCCAAGTCCTCTAGGAAAGGATTTGGTAAAGTAGGTGGAGTTGAAAATAACTCTATAGGAACGAGAGTTGGAGACCTTGGTGGTGAAGGTGGTGAGGGTGTTTTGGATGTTTGGATGGGTTCCGGAGGAGGTGAAGTTGGTGTTTTTGTAGTTGGTGGAGTGGTGATCACAATGTGTGATTGATTTGGTGTAGCCAAGGTGAGGCTTGTATCATCTCGGATGGGAGATGAGATTGTGAGTGGAGAAGACTCGGATGAGGAGCTAATGTTAACGAAGCAACAAGGCCTAACGCTAATTCTAGCGGTCTTCTTGCAAGGTTTTGGAGAGGATTTTTTCATTTTTGACTTGGGTTTTACTTTGCTAGATAATAGTAAGAATGAAGGAGGTGTGAGGATGATCATGGTAAAACCTCTCAATTTATAGAAGTGAAAAATTGTGGAGAAATGTGTTTGATTTGATGTTAAACCATTGAAGAGAGGAGGTTCCTAATGATTTGGAAGTGGGTTGAATGCTAGTCATATCACCCAAGTCAATCCATACAATAGAGATGGAGTGAAGAAGAAAAGATTTGCAATAAATGTGTTCTAGTGAGTGGAATTTCCTAACATTCAGATTACCCACGAATTTGAAGGTACCAAAAATTTGGTTCCTTCCTTTATGCCAAAGGGCTCCTTGGGTGGAATTTTCAAATTTTTGAATTTTGGTGGGAAAAGGATTTCTTATATACCTTAGTGAATTATACTAGTTCTAATAACAGTATAAACTAATTAAGATTGATTTATAAGTGATGGAAGATAATTTGGAATCACGAAAGAGTCGAAATTCAGAAAAGTACCTGGAGGATCCATGGCACCAAAACCATATACGGACGGTACCCTAAAAAGGGTGCCGTTTGGTCCGCCTGTACAGGTACGACGATACCAAAATACATAAAGGACGGTACCAAAATTATGGTGTCGTCTGATCCGTGGAGTGCAGAAATATGGACATAGTACGTTTTTAGGTGTCGGGGACATTTCCGAAACCTGAAATTTTTCTCAAAAGCTGTTATACTAAACATTTCTAGTTAGGAAAAGTAAATAACACATGTATAAACATAGTGGAGCATAGATTTTGAGCAAGGCTTATTGATTTTCACAATATAGTGAAAATGGGTAAAATTTGATAGCATATTTGTGCTATCCCCCTGCATGAGATTGTTAGCATACAACATTGTTTCAAGTTATATTATCATCCTACATAATAAAAATAACTAAATAGTATCAAACATTAACGATAATGCATTGTTCCAAACACTCCTTAAAGTACCCTTATTTGTCCAACTTCTTGTAAATCTTGTTCATCATCCTACCAAGGCACTTGAACATTTCCTTAGTTTGCTTGAATTCTGCTGATTCATTCTCAATCTCGGGAAGAGATGCGTAATACTCATGAGGTGGAAGATGAGAGCTTGGAAGACCATCCTCGGAGCTATTTGATGATGAAGATGATGGAGTTGGAGGTTTTGCTCTCTTGCCTTTTGTCTTAGCAACTCGAGCATCACTCAAAGGTACAAAGATGTGAGGGATGAGTTCATAGTGGAGGTGCATCCCTTTTGGGGTTGGTGGAATTGGTGCGAAGTTTCTATAGAGACGGGTGAGAAGCATCCCGTATGGAAGAGCAACCGATCCTTGAGTTGGAATATCAATCATTCTCCTAGCTATGTAGTAGGCTAAGTTGAATGGTTGTCAGGGTGGATAAGTTGTAGAGCATGTGACATAGGCAAGCGTTTATGTGATCCCCATTTTCTATGGTGCTAATGACGTTGGCTCTAAGTAGTTCCTCCCATTTCTTGAATTCGGGTTTAAGTTCATTTAGCTCCATTCCATATGGATCTCGGTTTACCTCTTTTCCCTTTCGGGTAACTCGGGTTGTATCAATTTTTGGGTTAAAAAGGTGTTCACGGATGACATCCTTATCGGCGAAATGGGTTAGGTAGGGAAGAGAGCGGTCATTGATTGTATCAAGAGCCATGAGTGACCACTTATCCGTGTAGACACAAGTTCCTCGGTTGGGAATTCCTAACACTTGAGCAAAGTTGCTTAAGGTGATGGTGTAGTCGTTTTGGTTGATTCTAAACCTAAGACAAAATTCATCATCGTCTTCATCACTAAAGCCGGTCACACTAGCATAGAATTCTAACACAAACCTAGGACAAATTGGTTCATCGATGTCAAGAAGACAATCGAATTGAATGGCGGCTAGTTCTTCACGAAGATTGGTATTTTCAAGGAAGGATGAGTGAATGGTTCTACCCTCATGGAAATACCTTGATTCTAGACTCTTAAATATTTCTACTTGTTCCTTGGTAAGTCCTTTGGTTTTGTGGTGTTTGGGAATGTAGTTAAGGGTATCTTTGTGATCATGGAATCTTGCGGCAACCATGGTTATTCCTAAGGACAAGAATTGATATGTTAAAAGTAAGAATAAATTTTAACGTTTTTGGTTCTAGTGTGTGCCTATACGAAAACAATTTGGAGTTGCGGTTATCTCGACTCATTTTATGTACAAAAATGGTTTTAGTGCGGTGTTTGGCAAATACCATGAGATAACCCAAATGCTCCTAATTCAATGTGGCTTCATTTGAATATACCCGGGAATGCATATTAGTTATGCAATACCTTTAGTATTCAAGAGCATGCAAGTGATGAAAATTTAACGTTTCTCTTTGTATTAGCAATGAAAAAAAATTGTTTTCCTACAAGTGAGAAGCTTTTTCAAAACTTTTGACATGGGGTGTTTGGTTGTTTGAATAAGGCCTTATATTTATTATCTATCAATTAGTGGGAAGCATGAATTGTTTATGCAATATGATAATGTAGTACCTAATTTCAATGACTAGTTATGCAATTTGCCAATTGAATTCATATTTGGTATAAAAGCATACATAAAACCCCATGTAATGATTTGTGATAGTTTTGTGCATAAATAAGAATCCTAGACTCAGAATTAAGAGATGAAATGTAGTTAGGATACTTACAATGATGTTATCTTCAGTGATTAGTGAGTGGGAAGATGACAATAATGAGCTTGGTTTAAGTTTTACACGTTTTGGTAAAGTGGGTTTTGAGGAAGAGGATGATTTATATATAGCAGTTGTGCTTCTGTAGACACCACGGACCAGACGGTACCAAAAAATTGGTTCCGTCTTTGTTGTCGTTTGGTGCCGTGGCTACAGTAGCAGGTACAAGACAAAATAGTTTTGTTTTGATTATTCTAATGTTTTGGGCTATGTTTATCCTACATGTTTGGTTCCATTAATCCTAAACCAAGTCAAAGAAGATTAAAAGGTTCTTGTTTAAGAGGTTTAGTTAAGATGTCGGCAATGTTGTCTTCGGAGGATACTTTCTCGATTGAAATGTTTCCTTTTTGAACATTGTCGCGAAGAAAGTGATGACGGATTTCAATGTGTTTTGTACGAGCATGTTGAACGGGATTCTTGCTGAGATCGATGGCTCCTTTGTTGTCGCAAAGTATCACAATGTCGTTGAGATGAATTCCGTAGTCTACGAGAGCTTGCTTCATCCAAAGAGCTTGTTGACATGCTTTTCCGGCTGAGACGTACTCGGCTTCAGTAGTTGAGATGGCTAAAGCCGTTTGCTTCTTTGCAAACCATGAGGTGAGACAATGTCCAACAAAAGTGCAAATACCACTTGTACTTTTTCTATCGACATAATCACCGGCATGATCCGAATCGGCATACACTATGGTTTCTATACCCGTTCCTTTGGGATACCATAATCCTAAACACGTTGTTCCCTTAATATATCTAAAAATCCTTTTTAAGGCTTCTAAGTGTGATGCCTTTGGGTTTTCTTGAAAGCGAGCACATAGACAAACACTAAACATAATGTCGGGTCTACTAGCCGTAAGATAGAGTAGGCTACCAATCATTCCTCTATATTTAGTGTTATCTACGGATTCACCTTCTTCGTCTTTGGTGAGTTTAGTGTCCGAGGACATGGGTGTTTTAGTTGGTTTGGAATCTTCAAGACCAAATTTCTTCAGCATGTCTTTTATATATTTAGATTGGTTAAAGAAAATACCATCTTCTAGTTGTTTAATTTGAAGTCCTAGAAAGAAGTTTAACTCACCCATCATACTCATTTCAAACTCGTCATGCATGATTTTAGAGAAATCATCACATAGTTCTTGACAAGTTGATCCGAATATAATGTCATCAACGTATATTTGAACAATAATAATATGTGATTCCTTTTTCTTGGTAAAAAGAGTATTATCTACTAATCCCATAGTATATTTGTTATCAATAAGAAAAGTCTTAAGACGGTCGTACCAAGCTTTAGGTGCTTGTTTAAGACCGTATAATGCTTTCTTGAGTTTGAAGACATGATGTGGTTTCTCAAAGTCGGAAAAACCGGGAGGTTGAGCAACATACACTTCTTCGTTAATAAACCCATTAAGGAAAGCACTTTTAACATCCATTTGAAATAATTTAAAGTCATAAGCACATGCATAAGCAAGTAATATTCTAATAGATTCAAGTCTAGCTACCGGTGCATAAGTTTCATCATAGTCAATTCCTTCTTGTTGATTATAACCTTATGCAACAAGCCTAGCTTTGTTTCTAGATACTACACCATTTTCTTCCATTTTATTTCGAAAGACCCATTTTGTGGAAACGTAGAGGGGGGGGGGGTGAATACGTTACCGTTTAAAAACTTTAGATCTTTAGTATCAAATCGCTTATGAAGCTTGTTATAATATGAAAGTACCAATTATTGTTTGTGACTAATATAAAGCATGGTAAACCAACTTGTCATACAATCATGAACATCAAACCACATCACAAACAATAATATAGTGCAAGTATAAAAGTAAAGAGATAAAGAAAGGAAAGTGCAAACCGAACACGAGGATTTACAGTGGTTCGGTCACGGATCTCCTTTCCGCCCTACTCCACTCCCCGAGTACCCAACTCGAGAGTTACTTCACTAAATCAACAAGCTCCCTTCTCGGCGGAGAAAACCTTACAATCGTCGCTTACACTTTTTCCGGTACAAAGCTAAATACCGGGTTCTAGTTCGAGGTAGAACCAACCTAACGTCGCCTATACAATATTTCCGACACTAAGCTAGATGTCGAGTTCTTTTACAAGGGTACAACCACTCCCAATATGTTTTATGGCCCAACATAATAAACCTTGTGTTTTATGGCACAAACACATAAACCATCTAATCTAGTTAGGTAAAAGTGTTGTTATGATGCAATGATGTTTACACTAATGATCCATGACACAAATGTCTAATGGATATGAATAACTACTTCTAAATGAACTTCCATTGATAGGAAGCCTTCATGATGAAGATCACAAGTTCCCTAAACTTCTTGTGATAGATCTTCAACTTGTGGTGAGTGGGGATGGCTAGATCTCCAAGATTTCCTTGGTTGATCAAAGAGTATGCTTAATACAAAGATGAATGTTAGAAGCATTATGATCATGATCATTTGGGTGTTTAATGTGTGTTACTACATTGTTAATGATTGATCTAAATGTATGCAAGAAGGTGGAGAAGATGTGATTTTAAGTGGTGAAGAAATGGAAAAACAATGGGCTTCTATTTATAGCCAAAAGTGGCCAGGAGCGTCCACGGACCAAGGAGCCCTTTAAAGGGTTCCGTCCTTTATGCAATTTGGTGCCGTGGGTGCCTGACAGAAAATCTAAAAAATCTTTCTTCAAATCTTTCCAAGATATTACCAAATCTTACTAAGATCACATTTGATATATTGAGTGTCAATCTAACCAAAATATTCAAGTGATCTTTCAAGGATTTCAAAGATGATGCATGACATGATGTAACATGTATTTCCATTTTTAGATTTAAAAGTTTATCAAGGTAAACATGTAAAATGTATTATGTAACTAGTTAATAAAATGTCTAGTTACCTTTTGTAAAAGAGTGCTTGTCAAAATAAAATATATTTTGTCAAGTGTTAGTAAACTCTAGTATTTGTATGAAATACTTGTGAATGCAAAATATAAAATGAGGTTCGAAATAGAATGGTTAACCTATTAAAATACTTAGTGACTCTAAACGTATTTTAAACATTCTAAATGATTTGTTAATGGGTTTGATCATAATGCCACATAACAAACATGTACGAACCTGTGTTGTAACATATGAGGACTTGAGTCATCGAGAGGTGTTGAATGTATGTTGAGACAAAGTGTGATTACAAGTAACTTGTACATTTTACGTTATGTATTACAAGTTACATGTTTGTCATCAATCAAAACAAACGAGACTGTATAGATTAAATATCGTAATATTTGCACTAACAATCTCCCCCTTTTTGATGATGACAAAGATATGTAAACGTAATAGAAAGTACAATGTAAAAAGTTACTTGTATCCTTACGACCTTTACATTTCCTTCTCCGTTTACACTCTTCTCCCCCTTTTGTCGAAACAAAAAGGGCGTGTCCTTGGAGTTTAACTTTATATCTCCCCAAAAAGGCGAGCTTGCATCATCCCTAGTGAAGTTAAATCGTCCACTTCAATTCGTCCCTTGTTTGGTAGCGGATCCATGGATCAAATAGAGAGGCTTAACCTACATCAAGGTTAGTTTTATGCAACAATAATTATGAGAAATATATGAAAAAGAAAAATGCATAGCAATGTTGGCCTATTTTATCCACTTTTTATCGAAGCACAAATGCTTGTTGAAAAGTGAGAGTGATGCTAAATGCGTGCATGCTCCCCCTTGACGGTTGCTCCCCCTTGTTTGAGGCGTCAGGATATGATTAAAAACCTACAAAACAAATATTAGTGCAAAACTATATTCGTCATTGGACGAGTAAGTGTTATACAACAAAGTGTATATAAGATGCATTCAGTAAATTCTTGACGGAAGCTCCCCTTGCTCTAGGGCGTCAAGATGAACCTTCAAAATAAATATTAGTATAATAGAAGCTTTGTCTTTAGACAAATATGTCATATACAACCAAGTGTATAGACGATGCAATATGAGTGCTTAAAGGATATTCCTCCTTGTTCTAGGGTGTCAAGAAGCACCTAAAATAAGAAAAATAATTGATGCAAACTTCATCCTTAGATGAGTAAGTTATATACAATCGAGTGTATATGATGATGAACCTACAATGAAAAACATTAGTGCAATATATTTCATCTTTTTCACCAAGAAAAATAAGATGTATATAAGTGATCAATGATATAATCAAAGATCTCATGAAGTGTAGTCTCCTAATTACAATCATAAGAAAAGTGAGAATATAATATGATAAAAGCCTACAAAATAATTCCTAGAAAGAAGATATGAAGTCTTCCACCGGGTGTGCCACTAGTGGTGCTAGTGTTGGTGTCGGTTTACTAGTAGGATTCATGTGGTGATGGTAGATGACTTGACATTTACAAAAGCAAGTTTTCGCTAATCCATGGTGGTAATGATTAGTGAAAGTGGTGATGGAAGGTGGTGGTGATTAGGTAGGAAGCTATTAAGGAGTTAGAAACTCGTATGTATAGCAAATATAAAAATATGGACTCATGCAATCCTTTCGTCATGTCCAGTGACTAAAGCTAAGAGGAAAAAAAAATGTGAATGGACATTGCATTTCAATGATGCATAAGGGTTATGATTTGAATGATTTATTGATGCTAACAATCTATTGTTTTGAGCAAGTTCTCATATGCTTCAACCCAAGAGTAATCAATAATGCGTTCTATCTAAGAATATTATAATGAAGATACCAAAAGATATAAAAGTGATGAAGATAAATTCGTTCATTGATTGACACGAATTATAAAAATGACCTATTCTAGGTGACAATGGGAAAGGTAGTATTAGCATGGTTTTGACAGACATGGATGATTATCACTTTTGAAAAGAAGTGAAGACAATATGGAAAATACTAATAATGAGTACCTATATGAGGGTGAGAATGACATCATATGAGTGAGAGTTGGATGGACCAATGTTTTGGAGATGGCTGTTTTGATTAATATATCGTTTGCACTGACAAGGACATGCATGATAAGCGAGAAAAGGATAAGATCCTATGATGGTGTTCTAGATAGTGAAGTGTTAGGAATTAGAAATTCCAGGTATTAAAGAGTCGGTCACCTCAAGTATATGTAATCGTTAGAAAGCTCGTAGTCGTAGTTCTTTTAAGTTAAGTAGTATTTAGTTAAGTAACACCGTGGAGGACGGACGGGTCTTTACCCACTGTATGCCTGATCCACAGCCCGTTGTGTGGCGTTTTATGTAAGACTATAAATACTCTCTACCTCCCAAGGTAGAGAGTTGGAGCTCATAATAATATCTTTCACTTTCTCTCACTAAGTTCCCTAAACCTCTAACTTTCTCTCTCTAGAACCTCATTCATACGCCACTTTGTGCTATGGTTTGATGTGTATGTGAAAACTAATATCTTACAATTGGTATCAAGAGCCATGGTTAGATCATATCTTGCACATCTTTGGATTTCTAGTGGTTTTTAGGTGGTTTTTGAGTTTGAAAAAGTTTAGTGGTTTGTGCATCATTTGGTTGATTTCTTGTGTTAAAGTTTCGATTTTGTTAGTACTTTTATGTTTAGAATCTTCACAAGTGTTTAAGTTTTCATTTGGTAAGCTTGAATCATCTTGGTAGGGTTGTTTTTGGATTGAAAAGTGATGTTTATGAGTTTTTTCTTGCTAGCGACTTAACACACGGAATTCTTTCTTCTTAGCGACTTGCTTTACAAATTTGTAGCGAGTTACAGTTTTGGACCTAGCGACTTAGCACTAGCGACTTACAGTACAAGTAGTGGAATTTCCACCACAGGTAGCTACTTGGAGGTAGCGACTTGGTCTGTAGCTAGTTGCTATTTAGCGACTTGTATCTTTAGTGACTTGAGTAGCTAATTGCTGCCAAAAATTTGCTAGCGACTTGAGGCTTAGCGAGTTACTACTTAGCGACTTGCACTCGTCTAGCGACTTGGGACTTTAGCGACTTGGGAGTGTAGCGAATTAGGTGTTAGCGACTTGGTGCGTTTTCTTCTAGCGACTTGGGTGATTGTTTACGGTTTTCTCTTGATTTAGTAAAATCCCGTGAAAGAATCTATTTCCCGGTTTAATCATAGAGTTATAAAATACCGTATAATCTGTTAACATGTCTACCAACGTTCCTACTATCATCTCCACTGTTGCCGAGGATGTTCAAGCAGCTGGCTCAGATACTCGTCCACCCATGCTTGACAGAACTGACTACGATTCTTGGGCTCAACGAATCAGATTGTACTGCCTTGGAAAGGAAAATGGTGTCAACATTCTCAAATCCATTGATGAAGGACCGTATCGAGTTGAGACGACCAGAGATATACTTGACACTAATGAAGATGGAACTCCTATTTACGGAATGGACATACCTAAAATGTATGATGAGCTTGATGATAAGGAGAAAAAGAGATTTGATGCAGATATCAGGGCTTCTAACATTGTTCTTCAAGGTCTTCCTAAAGACATCTACAAGCTGATCAATCACAACACCGATGCAAAGGCAGTTTGGGATAATGTCAAGATGCTTCTCTCAGGTTCAGAATTAACTATGGAAGACAGAGAATCACAACTCTATGACGAATTTGAACACTTCAAGATGAAACCAGATGAGAGTGTCTATGAGTACTATGTGAGATTTCATAAGTTGGTGAATGACATGAGGAACATCAGAATGACTATGCCTAACATTCAGCTGAACTCAAAATTTGTGAACAACATGAATCCCGAATGGCACAAGTTTTTCACCTCTGTGAAGCTCACTAAAGGATTGAAGAATACAAACTATGAGCAACTCTATGCCTTCCTCCTTCAGAATGAGAGACATGCTATGTTTGAAAAATTGGTTCTCAATCAGTTCAAAACCAACCAGGGAGAGACAAGCTCGTCCAATGACTCAACTGCCTTCTACTCAAACATCGGAATCACAACCAAAGCTTCACAAGTCATACCCTTGGGTAATGGTAATCACAAACTCATTCCTGATCCTATGTTCAAACAAGCTGATGCTGATGCACACGTGGGTAACTTCATTAATCAAATAGCTCTTCTGATTAGTCAAAACATGAATTCTCTCCCACAAACCAACAACAACCTCAGAACAGCATCTAACCCACACAATCAAGCTACTGTTAAAGATGGAAGGATCGTGGTGCAACCAGTTCAGGAAAGACAGTATGCTCAGGGAAGAGGTGGAGCTGGAAGAGGTTATGTTGGTAACCAGAATCGAGGAAGGAATGGTAACCAAGGTCAAGCTAAGCCGATCAAATGTTATAACTATGGTGGTGAGGGACACATTGCAAGAAACTGCACATCTCCAAAGCGTCCACAGAATGCTGATTACTTCAGAGATAAGATGCTGCTTGTACAAGCTCAGGACAATGGTGCTGCTTTGGATGAAGAGGAATTGCTGTTTCTTGCTGAGGGCAATGCCAAGACCTATGATGCAGATGTGGATGAGCAGCCTATTCAGGAGATAGGTCACAATCATTAGAATGCCTTTCAAGTCGCTGATTGTGATGCATACGACTCTGATGTGGATGATGGACCTACTGCACACATAATTTTTATGGCTAGCATTTCTCCAATGGTTTCTCCCAAGGTCTCTTCTTCACCACAAGCTGGCTCATCCAAGGACAAACTCATCTCAGAGGTATTAAAACTATACGATGATGCTGATGTGCAACAGATGCATGACAAAGTACAATCAACTGAAACTATTGAATCAAATATTGAAAATATGGGTAATATCGATATTGTCCCATATGATCAATATGTGAAACAAAGTGAAAGTGAAGTTGTACCAAGTGATGCATCTTCTGCAGTCAACAATGACTATGTTTTTGATGAATACACTGCAAGTGCCCCTGATGATTCGGTAATTTCTGAACTAAATGCCTATAAAGAACGTGTTGCTATTTATGAACAACGTGCTAAATTTGAGTTGACCACTCGTGAGCAGGAAATGGATGACCAAGTGCGTACAGTAATTAGAAAAAGTAATTTTAGAGAAGAAGTATTGAAACAAGAATTAAATTCCTTGCAAGAAAAACTTTCTAAAACAGCTAAGCAAAAACAAGAACTTCAAGAAAATGTGAAAATGCTTAAGCAAGAATTTAATGCAAAGGAATCAAAACTCTTGAGAGACTTTTCTAATCTGAAAACTTTGAAAAACAAACTTGAAAACAAGTTGTACATACAAGGAAACACCATTCAGACTGCTCACATGGTCACTAAACATAGAGTTCTAAGCGATAAGCATAGTGTTCCCATTATAGATAAACCCAACCCTGAGTACGGAAAGATAGAAAAAGCAGCTCAAAGTGTGATCTATGATGGCAATGAGATTCTTAAACCTAGACAAAAACCTAGTTGCGTTGAGTGCACAGAGGATGATAAGAAACTAGATGAAATCACTAGGGAAAAGATGAATAAGAAACTAAATGATCCTAAATGCAAAGAAAAAAAAATAATTATCACTCCTCATGACTACAAGAAGGAAAACTGGATTTCCTTGAACAAGTTTAAGCCTCAGACATTGTTGACTCCCGAACAAGTCTTATGGAAAATGGATTTAGATAAGCAGAAAGCTGAAAATATTGTTGAAACAAACCCTCCCCTTTGGAAAATGCCTAGAGCGACTGTGTATCCTCTTAACACACCAATGCATCTTGTTCCTAGAACAATTGCCACTAAAAGCAAGACCTTAATTAGCCAATACGTTATTTTTCAACTATTTGTTGATTTTGAGAAAACTTGCAAGAAAAGGATCACACCCACTGGTATAACTGAAGGAGAAAGGGGTTTTGAACAAATGAAAGAATGTTATTTAACTGAGGTCATGCCTTTCTTTAAACTTCTAAAATATCACTTTGAGAGTCTTAAAAGGGGGATAGAAACTGATATTAAGGGAATGGAAAAGGAATTTGATGCAATGATTGTTGAAGTTAGTGAATATGAGCGTGCACTAAAATATAATGAGATTGAGAGGAAGAACTTGCACACATTAAATGAGACTCTTATTACTGAATGTGTTGCTCAAGATGTGTTTTTCACTGCTACAAATTGTTCCATTAATGCTTCCAAATTTCATGAATTATCGGTTGCCCTGACTGTCTCCCATGATCGTGTCATTGAGCTTGAAAAAACTAATTCTGAACTAAACGAGAAAATTGAACTGGAAGATCACGACAATTTGGTTAAACATTTTTCTAAACTAGAAGTTGAGCATTTTAATTTACAACTAAAATATCAACATCTTAAAGAAAATGTCAAAACTTCAAATATCAAGACATCCTCAGATGCCCCAGAGTTTGATGCAGTTTTTCAAATTAACAAACGTGATGAACAGATTCAAGCTCAGTGCAACACAATCAGAAAGTTGAAAGCCCAAATCTCTCAATTAAAGGGTCAAACGAACAATATGACAGGCTCCCAAATGCCTCCTCCTTTAGATTCTCAGAATTCTCAAACGTTTCATCTTCAAAACCTAGTAAATGCACTACAAAAGGAAAACGAAAGTTTTCTAGAAGAAAATGAAAAGGTTAAACGTCATTTGAATGAGTTATTTGAATCAATTAAGGTCACTCGTAACAAAAATAACGAACAAATAGCTTCATTGCAAAAGGAAATTGAGAATCTGAAGAGTCAGGTAAAAGGGAAAATGCCAATGACCAATGGGGAGAATGGTGCATCAAAGGTTCACTCTTGTGATAAATATGCTTTGTCTGTGAAATATGTCCCTCCTCATCTAAGGAACAACAAACTTGCTATTCAAACATACTTCTCATCCCTTAAGGATTGCTTAGAATGTCTGCGTGAGATTGTTGAAGAGGATAAGTTAGAGAAACCTCATGATAATGCAATTGGACATGCATGCTTATATGCCAAACGATCTCAAGAAATCTTAGAATGCTTGATCACAATATGCCCAAAGTCATTAGGTGAGAGAGTCAATCCTTTGATTCCATGCACGATGCCTAATGCCAAGTATGATATTCATTCGATTCCTAGTGCTTTGAATAAGAACCGTAGTGTGCCTTTAAGTAGTTCAGATTCCAAATCTGTCAATGCCAAGAAAGAGAACTCAAGTGTACCTTCTAGGAGGAATACAAATATCAGTACTTCTAGTTTTAAGGAAGTGAACCTTAGTGTGCCTGCATGTAGTTCAGATCCCAGCACATCTAAACAGGTGATGCAAAAAGTAGTAAAACCAACTAATGTTCCTATTCCCTCTACAGGAGTAATCAGTGACATTAAAAGGAGCAGGTCAAAGTCTCAAGACTATACAAGGAATGATAGGACCTCGCAAGCTAAGAATGTGCACTGGAAAAGAGTAGAAGAACAATCTAGGAACTTTAAGTTTGAATCAAATAAAACGAATCGTGTTGATTCTAGTATTAGCCATAGGCGTACTGTAATTAATTCGAATTCTGATACTATTTGCAAACCTTGTACTGATGTCTGCTTGAATTCTGTTTCTAATCATGAATGTGGTGTTAATGTTTTTCCTAATGATGATAATGGTCCAGTTAATGTTGCTTATTGATGAGTGTGTAAATACTCATCATTTTGTACAATATAAACTGCAAAATCATCTGAAAACACTCAGAAACACATCAAAATGATAAAAATATCACAAATCAGTGTTTTATGTGTTTTAAAAGCAAAAATATCAAAATCAGATGAAAAACATATCAAATTTTCAAAAATTGCAGTTTCAGTCCCCCAAGTTTCTAAAATTGTCAAAAATAGTCCCTGAGCCATAATTTCAAAAGTAAAGTCACCAAAGGTCCTTTTAAAATCAAAACTTGTCAAATTTAGTCCTTTGGTGAAAAATGTCAAAAATTTGAGAAAATTACATGAATGGTCCTTCAAGTTTCAAAATTGGCAGAATTAGTCCCTGGAAAATGTGAAAATGGCAAGTTTGGTCCTTGTACTTTGTGAGATTGTCAATTTTGGTCCCTTGAAACCTCTTTGATGAATTGGCAGCCTAGGTCCTTGCAATTTCAGATTTGACAACATTAGTCCCTGTATTTAAAACCCTTTAAAACTACTTTTGGACCCTTGCCTTACCAAATGACCCTGCCAACCCAATTGGACCCCTACCTGTTTTGACCCCCTTGCAATATAATCTAACCCAGTCAACCCTTTGGTCAAATAAAACCCACTTGGCGCCAATTAGTCTCCTTCCTCCCAACCACTGCCTGAAATCACTCAAGCCACCATCCCCCCTCCTCACTCTTTCCACACCTTTGTCTCCTCCACCTCTACACAAAACAAAAACCATTAAATGATCCTAAACCCTTAACACTCAAGTCCTCCACCTGTCAAAATGCTATTTCCCGCCAAAATGAGATCAATGGCCAAAATCTCCCCAACTGATCCAATGGCTTAGATAACTGGTGGGATGTGATCAGAAACAAGTGGGAAGGTGCTTGGAGCTATAAAAGAGGAAGAAAGAAGGAAGGAAAAGCAGTAGTTAGTTTTAAGTTTTTTATGTATGTCGTATTTTTAATTTCCTAGCAGTCTAGTTATTTTCAGTAGTTAAATCATTTGTAATTCTTGTTTTAAGTAATACTCTCATCTTCTAATTAATGCAATTTTCAATTTCTTCTTCAATTCTTGTCATTTAGTTGTGAAAAGCTTGAATCGATTTGAGTTAGAGTTACTGTTAAGATAAGCTTATATAAGCTCATTAAAGCTTGTATGAGCTTATACATGTTTATGCTTGCAATATTATTCAGTTTTTATAAAAAATCAAGTTGAGTCAACGAAAGTCAAAGTTCAAAGCTAAATTCAATTTCACTTCAATTTTCGTTTTCATTATGTTAGAATGTAAAGCTTTATGTTAATTTAAGTTGTTGATTCGATAAGATGCAGATTCCATCAAGTTTTCCATCATTGTTTATCTTTAAATTGCAATTTAGAATTTAGAAGGGGTGTTTGGTTTAAGCTTATTTGAGGTCAAAAACTCAGTTTTACCCACTTTGACACTCAAAGTCAAAGTGGTTCAAGGTTTAAGCAAGTTTTTAAAAGTGTGTTTAGCTTAGATACAAAGTTTGGTTGAGTTTTGAAAACAAAAACATCAAATATCTGTTCTGTCCTGCTCACTGTCTTGCACACTAAAACTGCAACAGCAGCATGCTGTTGCAGCCCTTCTTTTTTAGCTTATTTGTGCTTTAAATCTTTTCAAAACTGTTTTTCTTGCAACTTCACATCCCCACCTAGACATAGCTTTAGCTTATTTGCCCTTAGTTTAGTTTAGGTTAGCTTAAAATTGCTTCAAAATTCTGTCAAAACCCCACATCAGGTACTGTTACTGTAGCAGCCCCTAGTTTTAGCTTATTAGTTGTCCCATTTAGCTTATTTAGGTTTACTTTAGTGCTTATTAGGTACTAAGGTCAGTTTAGCTTATACTTAGCTTATTTGGTTACCCATAGTGCTTATTTCTCCTTGTAAGCTCATTTCCCTTTTAGCTTAAGATTTCCATCTAACAACTGCTTATGCTTCCTAAACTGCTTATCACCCTCATCTTTTAGCTTATATCAACTTGCTTCTGCTTATTTCTGTATTGAAGTGCTTATTTACATGTTCCTTGTGCTTATTCAAAGTTCTTTTAGCTTAAAATCTGCTATAAGGGGTGTTTGTTTTTTTTTTTTTTGCTTTTGTTAACTGTTGTGGATAAGCAGTTCTAAACTGCTTATTCCAAGGTTTTGGTAAAAAATTGTTTTCACAAAAAGTTCTTATTTTGGTCTTATAATCAAATTGCAAAAAGAAAATTTTAAAAAAAAAAATAGTTGCAAAAAGGTGCCAAGCACCAGATTCGAACCTCAGTCTCTTGGCCCAAACCTTAACACACAACACATAACCATCACGCCCTAGGGTCTTTTCGTTCATAAACTTGCACTTTCTTTTATTTAAGTACCAAAAACAGTTTTTAAGCTTGTTAGCTTATTTGCTTATTAGTTGCTTATTTCGTAAAGTAGTGTACCCCTTTTTCATTTTTCCCAAAACCAGTAGGCCTTAAAGTATTTTCTGTGAAAATTTCAGATTTTTCTAAAAAAGTTTAGTATTTTTTATAATTAAATTAGATTAAAATAGTTTTTAAATCATAATAAATAATTTAAAAGTCGAAAAAATACCCGGCTTTTTCCTAAAATTTTCTTTTGTCATGTAGTACGTGAGAAAATTGTTTTTACACTTGTAGGCCTTTTATTTCATAAATTTTACGTTTTATTTTGCGCTCCAGCGTATTTTTCGTAAATAACGCACGTTTTCATTTTAAGTAACATTTTTAGATAATTTAGGTTTACGTTTTAGTTAATATAGTTTATTTAAGTTATTTTATTTTATAAATCACAAAAACATCATTGTAAAAATAGTGATAGCGTTTATTTAATATATTTTATCTTTTTAATCTTCTTAATTTGTATTTAAGTCGCTTTATTTTATAAACTTTTTCAGTAGTGTAATTATCTATCCAAATCCTTTCTGATCACTATCATTAGTGATCATTCTATCGTCTGATCAAGTGTTTACACACCATTGAGTCTCCGTGGGACTTAACGACCCGGGAATTCATTCTATTCTCCAGGACTTCATTGCATTTGTGCTTAAGCTGTTTTAAGTCTGTTAGACTTGACGGTTTGGCACAGATCAAAAATTTTTGGCGCCGCTGCCGGGGAGGCTTTAGCGTGTGTTTAGCCTTTTTCAGATCCATTCTTGCACATATTCCATTTTTTGTAAAAAGTTTTTTGTAAAGTTATCAGAAAATATCAAAAAGTTTATTAACACTTTTCCTGAAGTGTTATCAACGCCAAAAATATTTTCATTCTTTGTTTTTGCAGCTTATTTTTCAAAAATCCAAAAATATCCATCCTTTATCCTCAAATCTGTTTAATTCTACATTTCTTTATCCTCAAATCTGTTTAATTCTCCATTCCTTATCCTCTATAACCGTTTAATTCTTCATCTCTTATCCCTCTTATCTGTTTAATTCTTCATGTCATGGTTTTCAACCTGTTCCTGGTGTGGAGGTCCATTTAACGGTGGAAATTGTCGGCGATGTACCAATGTGGGTTTCGGAGACAAGTTTGTCGGTAATCCCGATCCCATTTCAAATGAAACACCCGATTTTTCCTACCTACCTCCACAACCCCAGTACGAATCCTACTCATGCGAGTTTTGTGGGAATGATTCTCATTACGGTTTTGATTGTCCACCACGGGTTCCGCTTGTCTATGAGCCGGAACCATGTTACAATCAGAACTTTGGTGAAAGTTATTCTCCCAATTATCTCTGTTGTGAGAATTGCGGGGGTCCTCATGTGACTTTTGAATGTCAACCGATGAATCAAAATTTTCAAAATTCCAATTCTCCCGGTTTTGACAATTTCCAACCCCCACAGTATTCCATCATTCATCAATATCCTTCACAGCATCCCAATGATTACGAGGAGTGTAATCTTCCACAAAGTTCTGAAGAAATACGCATTCGAAAGAAACTACAAATGAAAAGAATGGTGTGTAAGCTTCAGCAGATGAACATAAGAATCCGATATGATGACGATGATGATGAGGATAGTATTCAAATGAAGGAATACTATGAGGACGACGAGGAGAGTGTTACTCAATTGAACGATCTTATTTCTCAACTCCCTCAGTCTATTGCTATCACACCTATCTTACCTTTTATTGCTTCCAAAGACTCTCTCATAATGGGGGACAAGCCTCTTAGCACTATTCCAGAAATGGAACCGTCTAGTGTTGAGAACCTTGTCCCAACCCCAAGTGAGTCCGAGGTTATCTCCGGTAATATGTGTGATGAGCCTCTTAATGATGATTCTTCTCCTCCTCTTGACATTCCATATGATCATGTCGAGATGTTCTCCGATTCTGATAACGATTGTACTTCGTTTGACGATTCTTTATCCTATGGAGACATCGATTATGTCGAGGAGCTACCTTCTGAGCTAGTTAGCTTAGAAGAAGTGAGAAATTCTGATGATCTGGAAATTGAGGACGAGATACTTCGTGAACAATTGTTCAATATAAATCTCCTCGTTTCTAAGATCGAATCATTTTGTGCTAAGTCAGCTTCATCTCCTATCCCCGTTGTGGATAGTGACTCTACATTGGACAAGCCCGAGCTTGAGGTTTTTTCCAATGATTCTCTTCATGAAGAGTTCTCCGGTGAACTCTCTCATGACATATCTCCTCCGGAATATGATCACTTTTATTTTGATCTTGAGGATGATATTGGCTCGGAGGAAGGTGTACTCTATCATAAGAGATTGCTTACTGATGATACTACCTTCACCTTTCCTCCCGATACGTCTACATTTGAGGATGAAGAATGGATCTTGATTGTTATCAACATCTTTCTTCCATTCCTCACATATGATGTGACTTCCTCTCTTCTTCACTCCTTCGGGAGTGAGGACACTATCTTTGACCCCGGCATTTTTATTTATCATTTATGAGCCGGGTCTTTCTCTGTATATCTCGTCGGTGTGGAACTTTCACGTGCTTCAAATGTTTGTCCAAACATCTTGAATGAAAGTTCGATGGAGATTGTTTCTTCCACTTTGCTTCCCCATGAACCAATTAATTCGGGGTCGAGTCAAGCTAGCGACTCGGAAACCAAAAACAGTAGCACGCACCATATGGGTTTTCACCCATATTTCTGTCTTCTTACCCCCTTTCTACCACCTAAGTGTGGGGGTGATGCCCCACATGTTATATATATACATATATCTCTAAAAAAAAAAAAAAAAAAAAAAAAAAAAAAAAAAAAAAAACTTTCAAAATAATGGCCGTAATATTTCCCTTTTACGTTCTTTGTTTCGGCATAATCGCCGGTACTTTGAATATTGAGGGCAATATTCATTTCTAAGTGTGGGGGGGAATTCTCACGAATTTCATATATTATCTACCCAATTCCCCCGTTTTTGGCCAAAATTTTTTTTTGGAGTAAGTGTTTTACACTTTCTCATCTGGTTATCAGTCCGCCATGTCTGTAAGACAAAAGGATTGGCTAATCCAGGAGCAAACGGCTCTTGGTAAAGATATATCAAATCCGTTTACGGCTTGCAATTTGCCCAAAATTGTATGGTTCTCAGCTCACCATATCCTAAAAAGTGAAGAGTTGGCTAGCCCGCAAGGTTATGGCTTGTGGTAAAGGCAGTGGAAAATCCATAATTGGTAATCAGCTCACCAAAGATAATATTGATAATTTATCTAAGAGTTGGCTAGTCCAGAAGGGTACGGCTTCTGGTAAAGACAAAATCAAATCCGTTGAAAGCTGGTGGTTTGCTCAAAATCACATGGTTATCGGTGTACCATGGTTCTTACTTGAACTAAAACATTTGGCTACTCCAGAAGTAATGGCTTTTGGTAAAGAGATTAAAATCCATTATGTTTTCTCAAATCATTGCTAGGGACTAGCAATATCTCAGTGTGGGGGATTGATGAGTGTGTAAATACTCATCATTTTTGTACAATATAAACTGCAAAATCATCTGAAAACACTCAGAAACACATCAAAATGATAAAAATATCACAAATCAGTGTTTTATGTGTTTTAAAAGCAAAAATATCAAAATCAGATGAAAAACATATCAAATTTGCAAAAATTGCAGTTTCAGTCCCCCAAGTTTCTAAAATTGTCAAAAATAGTCCCTGAGCCATAATTTCAAAAGTAAAGTCACCAAAGGTCCTTTTAAAATCAAAACTTGTCAAATTTAGTCCTTTGGTGAAAAATGTCAAAAATTTGAGAAAATTACATGAATGGTCCTTCAAGTTTCAAAATTAGCAGAATTAGTCCCTGGAAAATGTGAAAATGGCAAGTTTGGTCCTTGTACTTTGTGAGATTGTCAATTTTGGTCCCTTGAAACCTCTTTGATGAATTGGCAGCCTAGGTCCTTGCAATTTCAGATTTGACAACATTAGTCCCTATATTTAAAACCCTTTAAAACTACTTTTGGACCCTTGCCTTACCAAATGACCCTGCCAACCCAATTGGACCCCTACCTGTTTTGACCCCCTTGCAATATAATCTAACCCAGTCAACCCTTTGGTCAAATAAAACCCACTTGGCGCCAATTAGTCTCCTTCCTCCCAACCACTGCCTGAAATCACTCAAGCCACCATCCCCCCTCCTCACTCTTTCCACACCTTTGTCTCCTCCACCTCTACACAAAACAAAAACCATTAAATGATCCTAAACCCTTAACACTCAAGTCCTCCACCTGTCAAAATACTATTTCCCGCCAAAATGAGATCAATGGCCAAAATCTCCCCAACTGATCCAATGGCTTAGATAACTGGTGGGATGTGATCAGAAACAAGTGGGAAGGTGCTTGGAGCTATAAAAGAGGAAGAAAGAAGGAACAAAAAGCAGTAGTTAGTTTTAAGTTTTTTATGTATGTCGTATTTTTAATTTCCTAGCAGTCTAGTTATTTTCAGTAGTTAAATCATTTGTAATTCTTGTTTTAAGTAATACTCTCATCTTCTAATTAATGCAATTTTCAATTTCTTCTTCAATTCTTGTCATTTAGTTGTGAAAAGCTTGAATCGATTTGAGTTAGAGTTACTGTTAAGATAAGCTTATATAAGCTCATTAAAGCTTGTATGAGCTTATACATGTTTATGCTTGCAATATTATTCAGTTTTTATAAAAAATCAAGTTGAGTCAACGAAAGTCAAAGTTCAAAGCTAAATTCAATTTCACTTCAATTTTCGTTTTCATTATGTTAGAATGTAAAGCTTTATGTTAATTTAAGTTGTTGATTCAATAAGATGCAGATTCCATCAAGTTTTCCATCATTGTTTGTCTTTAAATTGCAATTTAGAATTTAGAAGGGGTGTTTGGTTTAAGCTTATTTGAGGTCAAAAACTCAGTTTTACCCACTTTGACACTCAAAGTCAAAGTGGTTCAAGGTTTAAGCAAGTTTTTAAAAGTGTGTTTAGCTTAGATACAAAGTTTGGTTGAGTTTTGAAAACAAAAACATCAAATATCTGTTCTGTCTTGCTCACTGTCTTGCACACTAAAACTGCAACAGCAGCCTGCTGTTGCAGCCCTTCTTTTTTAGCTTATTTGTGCTTTAAATCTTTTCAAAACTGTTTTTCTTGCAACTTCACATCCCCACCTAGACATAGCTTTAGCTTATTTGCCCTTAGTTTAGTTTAGGTTAGCTTAAAATTGCTTCAAAATTCTGTCAAAAACCCACATCAGGTACTGTTACTGTAGCAGCCCCTAGTTTTAGCTTATTAGTTGTCCCATTTAGCTTATTTAGGTTTACTTTAATGCTTATTAGGTACTAAGGTCAGTTTAGCTTATACTTAGCTTATTTGGTTACCCATAGTGCTTATTTCTCCTTGTAAGCTCATTTCCCTTTTAGCTTAAGATTTCCATCTAACAACTGCTTATGCTTCCTAAACTGCTTATCACCCTCATCTTTTAGCTTATATCAACTTGCTTCTGCTTATTTCTGTATTGAAGTGCTTATTTACATGTTCCTTGTGCTTATTCAAAGTTCTTTTAGCTTAAAATCTGCTATAAGGGGTGTTTGTTTTTTTTTGCTTTTGTTAACTGTTGTGGATAAGCAGTTCTAAACTGCTTATTCCAAGGTTTTGGTAAAAAATTGTTTTCACAAAAAGTTCTTATTTTGGTCTTATAATCAAATTGCAAAAAGAAAATTTCAAAAAAAAAAATAGTTGCAAAAAGGTGCCAAGCACCAGATTCGAACCTCAGTCTCTTGGCCCAAACCTTAACACACAACACATAACCATCACGCCCTAGGGTCTTTTCGTTCATAAACTTGCACTTTCTTTTATTTAAGTACCAAAAACAGTTTTTAAGCTTGTTAGCTTATTTGCTTATTAGTTGCTTATTTCGTAAAGTAGTGTACCCCTTTTTCAGTTTTCCCAAAACCAGTAGGCCTTAAAGTATTTTCTGTGAAAATTTCAGATTTTTCTAAAAAAGTTTAGTATTTTTTATAATTAAATTAGATTAAAATAGTTTTTAAATCATAATAAATAATTTAAAAGTCGAAAAAATACCCGGCTTTTTCCTAAAATTTTCTTTTGTCATGTAGTACGTGAGAAAATTGTTTTTACACTTGTAGGCCTTTTATTTCATAAATTTTACGTTTTATTTTGCGCTCGAGCGTATTTTTCGTAAATAACGCACGTTTTCATTTTAAGTAACATTTTTAGATAATTTAGGTTTACGTTTTAGTTAATATAGTTTATTTAAGTTATTTTATTTTATAAATCACAAAAACATCATTGTAAAAATAGTGATAGCGTTTATTTAATATATTTTATCTTTTTAATCTTCTTAATTTGTATTTAAGTCGCTTTATTTTATAAACTTTTTCAGTAGTGTAATTATCTATCCAAATCCTTTCTGATCACTATCATTAGTGATCATTCTATCGTCTGATCAAGTGTTTACACACCATTGAGTCTCCGTGGGACTTAACGACCCGGGAATTCATTCTATTCTCCAGGACTTCATTGCATTTGTGCTTAAGCTGTTTTAAGTCTGTTAGACTTGACGGTTTGGCACAGATCACTTATGTTCATGCAAAAAAGGCAAAAAGGCAAAAACGAATGAGAGTTAGAAAACAGTGGAAACCCACAGGAAGAACATTTAGTAAGATAGGCTTTTATTGGATACCTGTTGGTCATAAGAATAATCAGACAATGCCCACTAGAAAATGGATGCCTACTGGTAGAACTATTCCCATAAGAAGTGAGCACACTGTGAACATGGCTAATACGGACACTAGTACTGCATCTATTCACAATGAATCCAGTGCCTTAATTTCTGATATGAATGCTCCTTTCTCTGATGTGGGTGTTCCAACTGTTGCTACTAACCAAATGGAACCCATTCTTGCATGGGGATCCCAATTATCCAGTTATCCATTCTTGTCTGTGTTCAACTGCAGATCGTTCAAATCGTTCTGTGGTACCTGGACTCAGGCTGTTCCAAGCATATGACTGGAGACCGGTCGCGGCTCATGAACTTCGTGAGCAAATTCATCGGGACTGTTAGATTCGGTAATGATCATTTCGGTGCAATCATGGGTTATGGAGATTACGTTGTTGGTGATAGTGTCATCTCTAGAGTATACTATGTGGAAGGTCTGGGTCATAATCTGTTCTCTGTTGGTCAATTCTGTGATTCTGATCTAGAAGTAGCCTTCAGAAAACATACCTGCTTTGTTAGAGATCTTAATGGTAAGGAACTGTTAAAAGGAACTCGTGGCTCAAATCTTTACACCATCTTCATCGATGACATGATGAGGTCATCTCCAATCTGCTTGTTATCAAAGGCTTCTCAAACAAAGTCATGGTTATGGCATCGTCGTCTCAATCACCTGAACTTCGGCACCATCAATGATCTCACCAGAAAGGACTTAGTTGTAGGTTTACCTAGACTCAAGTTCGAAAAGGATCATCTTTGTTCAGCATGTCAATTGGGAAAAAGCAAGAAGTATGCCCATAAACCCAAACCTACTAACTCTGTCACAAAAATTCTTCATATGATTCATATGGATTTATGTGGACCAATGAGGGTGCAGAATATCTTTGGGAAGAAATATGTGTTAGTTGTGGTTGATGATTACTCTAGATTCACCTGGGTCAAGTTCTTAAGGACAAAGGATGAAACTCCTGATATCATCATCAAACTCATCAAACAGCTGCAGGTTCGACTTAACAAAACCGTCAGAATTATCAGAACAGACAATGGAACTGAGTTTGTCAACAAACAACTTAGTGAATTCTATGAAAGCGTTGGAATCAGCCATCAAAGAAGTGTTCCACGAACTCCTCAACAGAACGGTGTAGTTGAAAGACGAAATCGAACTCTTGTTGAAGCCGCTAGAACAATGCTGATTTACTCAAAGGTTCTAATGTTTCTCTGGGCTAAAGCAATTGCCACTGCATGCTACACACAAAATCGTTCCCTGATTCACACTGTTCATGGAAAAACTTCATATGAACTTGTCACAACAGAAAACCTAATCTCTCTTTCCTTCGTGTGTTTGGTGCATTGTGTTATCCAACTAATGAGGGTCAAGACTTAGGCAAACTTAGGGCTAAAGCTGACATTGGAGTATTTGTAGGATATGCACCAAACAAAAAGGGATACCGAATCTACAACAAAAGAACCCGAAATATCATGGAAACAATTCACGTTACGTTTGATGAGCTGACCGGTCAAATGGCTCCTGGACACTCCAGCTCAGGACCCGCACTTCAAAACAGTCCCATTGGGTCATCCCTTGTTCCAAACTCCTCTCAAGAAATTCCATATTTACCTCCGTCTGAAGATGATTTAAAGAAATTGTTTGATCCTATGTTTGATGAACTTTATGATCCAAGTACTAATGAGGTGTCGATCCCTACAACAGAGGCTGCTCATATTCCCGTGAATGAAGTCAATCCCTCAGTCTCAATATCTTTAAGCCAAGAAGCGCCTTCTACTGATCCTTCAGTCTCATCAACAAATCATCATCCTTCAAATGTACATCATGGAACTGTTTCTGGCATCAATGATGAAGTTAATCCCTTTGCTACTCCTGAAGATGCTCCATTTGAAAACATATTTGCTCCTGAATCATCATCAGAACCATCTTCTTCAGGAGACATCGACTCTGCTACCTCAGTCCCTCAACAACTGCCACATGAACACCTTAGAAAATGCACTCACGATCATCCACTAGATAACATAATTGGAAATCCCTCTCGTCCTGTGTCAACACGGAAACAACTTGCAACCGATGCCTTATGGTGCTTCTTCAACTCCGTACTATCTAAGATCGAACCAAAAGATGTTAAAACCGCCATGAATGAAGATAGCTGGTTCAATGCCATGCAAGATGAAATTCATGAGTTTGATCGACTTGATGTATGGGAGTTAGTACCTGCTCCAGATTGTGCTATGATTATTGCTCTTAAATGGATCTTCAAAGTGAAACTTGATGAGCATGGTGATGTGTTGAAGAACAAGGCTCGATTAGTTGCTAAAGGATACCGTCAAGAGGAGGGTATTGACTTTGAAGAATCTTTTGCTCCAGTTGCTCGAATCGAGGCAATCAGAATCTTTCTGGCTAATGCTGCTAGTAAGAACATGGTAGTCTATCAGATGGATGTGAAGACGGCATTTCTGAACGGAGATCTTAAAGAAGTCGTCTACGTCAGCCAACCTGAAGGATTTGTGAATCAAGAGCATCCTACTCACGTTTATCGTTTGAAGAAGGCTCTTTACGGTTTAAAGCAAGCTCCAAGGGCATGGTATGATACACTGTCAAAGTTTCTTCTATCAACCGGATTTAGCAAAGGAGCAGTTGATCCAACATTGTTCACCAGGAAGTCAGGCAAACATTTAATTCATGTTCAAATTTATGTTGATGATATTATTTTTGCCTCGACAGACCCAATGGAATGTGATCGTTTTTCGAATGAAATGAGTTCAAAATTTCAAATGTCAATGATGGGACAAATGTCATTTTTCTTGGGATTACAAATTTCGCAAAGTCCCGGAGGCATCTTCATAAATCAATCTAAATATGCAACTGAGATCTTAAAGAAATTTGGATTTGATTCAAGTGACCCTGTTGACACTCCCATGATTGATCGAACCAAACTAGATGAGGACCACTCAGGGATCATGATTGACCAAACAAAATATCGTAGTATGATTGGATCCCTGATGTACCTCACAGCTAGTAGACCAGACATCTTGTTCGCTGTTTGCATGTGTGCTAGATACCAGGCTAAGCCTACTAAAAAGCACCTTGAAGCAGTTAAACGGGTCTTTCGATATCTCCAAGGAACCATCAATATGGGTCTTTGGTACCCGAAGGACACCGGCATGTCACTAACAGCCTATGCAGATGCTGATCATGCAGGGTGTCAAGATACTCGTCGAAGTACATCTGGAGGTGCTCAGTTTTTGGGTGATAAGCTTGTGAGCTGGTCTTCAAAGAAGCAAATGAGTACTTCTATTTCCTCTACAGAGGCTGAATACATAGCCATGTCATTCTGTTGTGCTCAAATCTTATGGATGAGATCTCAATTATCTGACTATGGGTTTGAATTCAACAAAATTCCTCTGTACTGTGATAATAAAAGTGCTATTGCTCTCTCATGCAACAACGTTCAACACTCAAGAGCAAAGCATATCGACATTCGACATCATTTCATCAGGTAACAAGTGGAAAAAGGTGTGGTGGAACTCTATTTTCTGAGGTCTGAATATCAGTTAGCAGACATCTTCACCAAAGATCTTCCTAGAGAACGTTTTGAGTTTATTCTTCCACGACTTGGCTTGAAAAGCCTTCAACCAGAAACACTCAAATGTCTCCAGGAGGAAGACGAGGAGTAAAGGTCTATCTTCATCTATCTCTTGTAAATATTTATTCGAAAAGCAAAATACAAAATTATAAAATCCTCAAAAATCAAATAGAAAAATATAAAAACCTTCAAAATCCATAAAAATTTGAAAAATTCGAAAAATCTTCAAAAAATATTGTCATTTTTTTTGTCATGTCTTTCTCGATTCGATAATATCTACGGTCTTTGTGCTGTCATTCAAAGAATGACACGGGTCTTTAGATATTGTTCGAATTTTTAATTTAAAAAAAAATAATTAAAAAATCAAAAAATATTTTTGGGAGAAAGAGAAACAATGGTTTATTGTCATTTTCAGGCAATAACCCGATTTTAAAAGAAAGAACAGAGCCATGTTTTATCATGCTTACAAAATTCCATTCTCTGATTCTATAAACATTTATCTGCTGAAAACTAAATGCTTTGAAAAATAACTCGGTCTCTATTTTTGATAATCATCAGGACTTATTTGTCAAAATCTCTATCTCTCAATCAACAACCTATGTCATTGATTGAGGGGGAGAATGATTTCAATTAAATTAAAAAGTTATTTGGCATTAAATTGTTTTCAAAAAATGTACATGCATGTTTTATCAATGGAGTTTAAAGTCTTAAAATCCGATCCTTATCAGTTAAATCGCTTCCATAATCAAGTCACAATTCCCCTTAAAAGCTTTCAAAATCAACTTAAATCAATAAGAGATCACAAATATCAAATGATTTGATAATTGTGATCGGGGGAGAATGTGTGATTTAATTTGGATTTAAACTGATAATTCGGTAAATGGTTTTATAAGGATGTTCATGCTATCCTTCCCACATGTGACAAACGATTTCAAATTTTCCATGCACATGTTGAGGGGGAGCATCTATCTTAAACCAATGATTTGAAATGTGATCAACTTATCTCAATGTGCAGGTTCCCTCTAGTATGTGCAAAACTTTTTTCAAACCTCGAGGCACATATTGAGGGGGAGCAAATTTATGGAAACCTCATCCTTCCCGGAAATGCTCTATCTACTTGATTTGATATGGGAAGTGATGTTGATATCTTTTAGAAAATGGTAATCAAAGAAGTTAATTCTTTCTCTTGCCTCCGTGTGCAAAACATTTTCAAATACTTGATGCACATGTTGAGGGGGAGTTCTCGTTCTAAAAATATCAAAAACAATTCAGGTACAAAATGCTTTGATAATATATCACAAGTATCTGAATTGATTTTCAAATGGTTTTCAATTGGTTCCAATGGCAGATGAACAATACCAAATAGACCGACCAACTTTACTTTATGTACGGTGATATAAGGATGATAAGGTTAGGTTTTTGTTCCCATGATCCGCCAGAACCGGAAGGATCTACCCAGGGACTATCCACTAGTTAGTGTAGAGTTCTTAGGTATGATGATAAAAGGAGAAAAATGAGATATGGGAAGAGTGCAGACTCAGACTGAGCTAGTACTGGAATAAACCCAACAAGGTTCTTGCTATGAAGTCTCGGTAAGCACTGAAGGGGTTGAAGAATTAAAAAGATTTGAATGAGAAAAGGGTGAAAACAAATAGCCCTCCGTTTATTCAACCTTAGGGCAGAAACCGGGTTCAACTCATATGCTACTGATGGTAACATCGGTATTGAAGACAAGACGTCATGGACCCAGTGACGCACTGCACTTCAACTTTCCAAACCACTCAAGTTCCTCTTAAAAGGACTTGTTTCATTCTCACGGGGAACCGACATTATCTATCGACTTTCTCTTAGAGATTGTTGATATTGAAGAAGGAGACCCTCTCCCTAGTCTCCGGCACAGGATCCAAATATGCACAAAATTGAGTCTAGATCCACGAGATCATCAATAAATCTCATTAGGACACTTTCAATGAAGACTCTCTGTTTCACACAATGTGGAAAGAGAGATTATATCTTGAGTCCTACGCATTATCCTTGTGGTATTGCCAGAACATCTGAGTGATGTGTTTACATATTCACAATGAAGATTGAAAGCCTTCTGGAGCCAACATCAAACAAGCTCCTGGTAAGTGGCATGTGAGATCTATTATATAGATCAACCATGTGACAACTGAACAGAAACAATGGAGTGATTCAATCTCTTGAATCAATCCTGGTTCAGGTTATGGATTGACGGATACCTTTGAAAAACCGGTCTTTGTGCTTAACTACTCTTTTCTTTAGCACATCGACCGTGTACTCATTTTTCAAACCAAAAGGTGTTTTTATGATTGATAATTGATTTTCAATAAAACCTTCGTTGTATTGCAACAACAATTTCTATTGAGCAATACACGATTGTTTTTCAAATCTCTTTTCATCAATCAGTGGACTTAAAATTCGCTGGTTCACTCACTCCGTGTTGTCTTCTTTGAGATGTTCTGGTTTGAGAACAGCTAGAGCAGCTACGAAACCCTGTCAAGGAAATTCTTCGGAATTATACCTGATCACAGGCAGTACATGTACTGATCAACGGGGAACCGTGGGCCGTGTACCTCAATTCAACGAAAGTGATCAAAGACACTTTCGTGCGATTTATTGCTAACTGTTGTATGCAGGTACACCCGACGTTTGCAGCTGATCAGAATGAAGCGGTCAATCCATAGCCGCATGCTCACTTATCACATTCATCTCAAAAGAAATCATGATCAGTGCATCAATGACTCTGATATTTACACTCCATGCTTCTGCTACGCTGCTGCCAATATCATGAATCAACAAAAGCTTCCGCTACTCTGATGAGAAGATATCATGATCCAGAATGTGAGCATGTCGGTCCGAAAGTCACAACATCACATAATACCAACACCACAATGGATGTCTCAGAGATTTTTGATAGCTGATGATCTCAAAAGATGGCTCAAAATTATTATCACGTGGATCAGTAAAAGACCTCCAACTGGAGTAACCAAACATGCATTGTGAAGAATCAATGACTACGAGCTTAGGAGCAAAGGACTACATCAAGAATGCAAGATCAATTTTTAATGTAATATCTATTTGTATTCAATGTAATTTTGGTACATGATTGAGGTGACCTCCCTTAGGGGGAGATTGTTAGGAATTAGAAATTCCAGGTATTAAAGAGTCGGTCACCTCAAGTATATGTAATCGTTAGAAAGCTCGTAGTCGTAGTTCTTTTAAGGTAAGTAGTATTTAGTTAAGTAACACCGTGGAGGACGGACGGGTCTTTACCCACTGTATGCCTGATCCACAGCCCGTTGTGTGGCGTTTTATGTAAGACTATAAATACTCTCTACCTCCCAAGGTAGAGAGTTGGAGCTCATAATAATATCTTTCACTTTCTCTCACTAAGTTCCCTAAACCTCTAACTTTCTCTCTCTAGAACCTCATTCATACGCCACTTTGTGCTATGGTTTGATGTGTATGTGAAAACTAATATCTTACATGAAGTTGTAAGGTGCTAGTCTAAGGAAAATCCTATATGTGGAGATGAAGACGTTTTGTAAAAACACATGATGCGTTTTTCACTTGATGAGGTATTGGTGCGAAAAAGGTTGAACTAGTTGTGGTTTCATGAACCGGCTTTAGCTAAGTGGTGTTTACCTATGTGTTGGTATTGTAGAGTCTAAGAGACATAAAATTTGACAAAAGACAATTATGTGAATGGATTTCTCTCCCCCTTAATTGGTGGACATCCAACATAATGTGTAATGTATCAAATAAGGAATGACAACAAAGTGTTTAGGAGGTTATTCGGGTTAACGAAAGAGATGAGCTTAGTGAACTTCATCCTTAAAGTCACGTACCTCTTCTTGATTAATACGAGATGATCGTATGATGAGGCATGTGGTTTCCTAATAGGAAGTGAAGAGGATTAGAGTATTGTTATAACTAAATAATGATGGAGGTTATTTTTTGAAAGAGGAAGCAAAAATGAGATTTGGAAAGAGGTCGGTTGAAAGACAAAAATGCAAAGCCAACCCTCTAGAATTTAATTCTATATGCTTTTAAACTATATGCAAGTGTAGGGGTCCCATAAAGCATAGTACTAATCTATGTAGCAATAAAGGGGATTATGCAAAATGAGCATATAAAAGTTAGAACCAATTGAGATAACAAATTATTTGTTATCAACCTACAAAACAAATTTGTTAGTTACAAAAGATGTTAACATGATAGAAATCAAATGATAACATATTATATAAGCAAAAACACATTGCACTTTAGTAGACAAGAAATCACCATACAAGATAGCATCAAGACAATCATATTATGCAAGAATACAACTTTATTCAAGACATTTCATTTTGAGATTGTTTTGTCGTTAGACTTAGATGCTTAAGCATACTTGGCTTGTAAATTAACACAACAATCTATGTGATTAATTTGTAAGATAAAAAGGCTTCTAAAAGTTTGTCATACCAAAAGCACTTTGACATATTATATGTGCACATGTAGCAAACAAATAGTGTGACAAGAAGCAAAAGAAACAAGATGAAAGATTCATGCAAGGCATGTTTAAGACATAACAATTTGGAGCATGTATCATTTGGATCGTACTACACATAGATATAATGAATGCCAACTAATAGCTTTCAAACACAAACTTATCATATCAGAATTATCACGTATCAAAATGACATATTATGATTTCATAAGTAACATGTTAATCATGCTAAAACTAATTCAAAAGTAAGTATCATGCAAATAAAGTTTTAGGTTTAAACGTTTAGAAGTATGAAACAAGAATACAAGCATTATAAAGATAAAACCGTACTAAGGTTTACATATTTGACTAGTTATCAAACACTAAGATAATGTCAAATCAACTTATCGTATCAAACAAGAACATGTAATCAACACATGTAAGTGAAATGCAAGTAGTTTTAAAAGAAAAGTCATATATACTACTTGTTTGATTAGTATTCCTAAGGCGAGGCAAACTATCAATGTTTTAACACTTACTTTAGGCAAGTATAGGAATACAGATTTTTCAAGTTGGAGAATGAATATGAGACTATTACTAGCGGTGCTCAATTAAGGCTAAACACGACCATTTTTACGGGTGATTCCACATACCCAACTTCTCTCCAGGAAGCAATTCAACCGTTAGGTCAGATTGAGTTTCTAGTGCAATAGGTTCTCCAGTAGTCATTCTCATGTTAGAAAGATGGGAACTCCTACTTTTGCATATTAAAGTTCATAAAAGATGATAGTTTACCAATACTTAGCTTAATGTGACTTAACTAATATGCAATATAACTAGGGTGATGAAGACGTCATGTTATACACATGAATTTTAACAATGGTGTGTTTGTTAAACAATGTGTTTTAATCTTGTGTTTAGAATCTAAAGTTGTTCAAATTACACACCTAATTGTATGATCTAATGGATGACATCTTTTATGTTGAGTTGAAGTGTGTACTTTAAATGTGAATTGATCATCTTAGACTAGATAATGGACTATGTTAAACTAAGAACGTTCGCAAGAAAGCTCTTTGGTATTTTATTTAACAAGAGTCTAAGTGAGGTTACCAACTTCAATAGATCTTGTTTATGCTCTAAAGATGTGTAGTTTTAACCTTGGATGTGTACTCGGTTTGAGCAAGGTTAGGTTATGATGTACGCTTGAAAGGAAATAGATACAAATAGTATCTTTAAACAAATGAGATTATCCCATGGGATAAAGTTATCATGCTTATGAAAACAAGTATGACAAGATGAATTGGATATGCTAGTTCACAGAACTTTGTAGATGTTTGTTTCAAGATCATTTAGCCAATGAGGTGTAATGAAATCTCTTGTAACACAACTATTTATGTCGCAAGAGTGATGTATAGGATATACAATATCCTTTAAAAAAAAATGAAAGCTTAACGCATGAATCTTAGTCATAGTGTTCTTCAAAACATCATGTTTTCCTAAATGAAGATATGAAGCCAAATTTTTTGAATCGGATGGTCCCATAAACTTGGTCTCAAGATTATATTCACTAGATGATGACAAGAGGAATTCACTCGAGTTTCTTATGTATACTCCTCAAGAGTCATTGTTGCTTGGGGTGTATGATGTTGGCTTTGAGATTACATTTTAACATATGTTGTTAAAAATGTTGATTTTAGGTTTAACAAAATTTATGCAGAAGTTTAACGACAAAGTATTACTAATACTTTGATTATTTGTGAAGGCAGTACTACTTATACCTAGTGGAAATTGACAACAATTACCAAGAGCACCATGCTTATTTGATAGTTGAGGTTCTAGCCATAATGAATTATCTAAGTCCTTATATGTGGGAAAGGATGGTTGAGTTTGTTCAAACGTGAATTTGATTCAGTACAAGTGTTAGACACAAGGGCTTTTTGAGCAATACACTCAACGAATTCAAATAATGGCAAGGATGGTGGATTGGTTGATCTAGGTGGTAGGTCTTCTAGTGTGTCTAAATAAGGATGTGGTGATGTAGGGGTTTGTTGTGCTATGGGAGTACTTAGGTTGATTATTTGTCCATAGATGTTGAACACAAAAAGTACGGATACTAATTCTTATGGTTCATTGGTTGCTACAACTAGTGGGTGAAGTGCTTGAAGTTTTGGTTATGTCTATGAAGCTTAGGAGCTGAGGTATAGGTTCGCCTTGAAAGGGCACGTTTGATTTAAAGCATGCTCTTGGAAGTTCATGAGCAATACGCATAATGATGCTAAAAGATGGAAGAGGGATAGTAGGTATCCAAGAGGGATAAGTGGCACAGTGGGTTGTTTGTTTTGGATATGTGTTTCAACATGTGTTTTTAAAATACTTGGGTGTTGATTTTTAGGATATGACTTTTAATGACTACAATCGTAAGTCGCATATACTTGAATATTTCGGATGAAATACTTAAGTTATCAGTCCTAATTTGTTGAGATTATAAAGCTTAGATTGAAATCAAGGATAACAAGACTTGATAGTATGTCTTTAACATACGTGTGAGTTATGACTCTATGTAAATACTTATCGTCTTGAAGGATGACACATTATTTTTATGTTAACCAAGTGAGGCAATACATGTAGATACAAAACAATATCTATAGTCATATGATAGACTTGTGTATGATATCTTTGCAAATAATGAGTCCAAATTTATTAGTCTCGTTAAGTCATCTAAGTCATCCGCAAACGGGTGAGGAGATGTTGGTGGTGTTTGCACAAAGTACAAGTTTTGGAGACTTTGGTAGTGAAGGTGTTTTGGATGATGGTGGGTGATTTTGGTGGTGGAGTTGGAGTACTCAAGTTTAGAAAGTTCACATCTTGAATGGGTGATGAGATGTTGAGAGGTAATGAGTCTGAGGTTGAGGAGTTCAAGTTAATGAAGCAACAAGATCGAATGCTAATCCTAGTGGTTTTCTTAAGTTTCTTATTTGAGGTTAATCCATACAAAGATTGTAGTTTCAAATGAGATGGAAGTGTCTAAGATCATGTCAAACATCCTAAGTTAATCCATTGAGGATGTGTTGAATGAGATATGAAAGATATGCATTAACAACTATCCTGGAAACTAAATTTGGCAAATTAGATTGCGGGATTTAGTAAAATTAAACAACTTACCTGTAGAATCCACGGCACCATTTCTTTACACAGGCGGAACCCTTAAATTGGTGCCGCCTGGTCCGCCTGTAGAAGTATGGCGGTACCAATTTCTATAACAGACGGTACCAAATATTTGGTGCCGTCTGATCCGTGGACACCAGAAATCACCACAGAACAGTTTTTTTAGGTGTCGAGAACTTTTCCGAAACCTGAAATCTTGCTTAAAACATGTGATATTAATTATTTCTAGTTAGGAAAAGTCGATAACACATATACAAATATAGTGGAGCATAGACTTTGACCAAGGGCTAACGATTTTCACATGAAAGTGAAAATGGGTAAAATTTGATAACACACTTGTGCTATCCCCCTTGATAACGCTCAAATTGTGCATGTTTTTAGTAGCGTTATCCGTGCTTTTATGTGTGTTATTTGGTTATAATCATATGCTTTTAATGCTTAATCGTATCAAAGTGCGTTTGCTAGTTCATTTGTAGCCAAGTACAAGAAAGTGGAGAAAAAGACGGAAAAAGAAGTAAAATACGAAGATTTCTCCATATACGAAGAATTCCCGACCAAAGAAAGACTTGCGGAGTAGATTTGAGAAGATAAAGTCATCAAGTTAGTGGTCCAAAGATTCAAGAATAAGGTTCAAGAAGGAAAACGAGAAAGAAATGAAGAAAAGAAGCTAAAACGAAGACATATTGGAAGACTCGTTGTTCCCGACACACCTTCACCATTTTGGCCATAACTTTTGCATACGGACTCCGTTTGACCTCCCGTTCGCGGCCACGGAAAGCTAAGAGAAAGATCTACAAATTTGGCTTTTTACCTTTTCTGTCAGAAAGTCGCAACCGGATCGGTTGGGGGCAAAACCGAATCGGTTACGCCAAGCTGACCTCTCCAAGTAATTTTTAATGCATCCTTAAGTGCCATTAAGTCCCAAGTCCGATCATATGGCTCTAATAACTCCTAAACCTGCTACTTTATGACACTTTGTGCCCAAGAAACTTACTTGGTGGCTAAGGGTGGCTTCTACCTATAAATAAGACCATTTTTGGTTAGTTTAGTGTGTGTAATTCTTGCCTCCACCCTTAAGGACGAATTTCCACCAATTTATCTCTCCCAAAAGACCACAAACCTCTGCCATTTCCAGAAGTGTGCTTGGTTAGAAGTTTTAGTTGATTGGAGGCTTGAAGGAGTGCTATAATCCTTCACCCTTGCCTAATGTAATCTTACTTTGGGTAAATCCTTGTTACTTTTATGATGTTGAATGCTATGATTCATGTTTGGTTCTTTGGTTGTGTTGATTATGTGATACTTGTTTATTTCATATGAGAACTTGTGATAAAAGGATGTTTGGATAATTGTAGTGTTTGTTTGGAATATGGTGATAACATCATATTTGGTTGAATTGGAACTTGTTCTTGTTTATTGTTTTGGTTGATCATTGTTGAGTCTAATGTCGAAATATTCTTAACAATGGTTAGTTCCAATTCATTAATCGACAAATGATTTTGGTCTTGTACTTTGTGACGATTGTGCAAGAGAATTAATAAACATAACAAGTAAAGGTTTAATTTGGATTGCGGCCGAAAGGAATCTTTTGAATATGTGTTCTCATTATCTTTCAAGTAAATGGAACTTTACAAATTAATAACATCAAAGTCTATGGCCGAAAGGGATTCTTTATTGTTGTTGGTATAAGGCTCATGACATGACCAATTGATTGAGGCTTATGCACATTTGATTTATAAAACACTAAACTATTATTATAGGTTCTATCTTTGATAATATGTTTTCCAAACTAAACATCCTAATATACTTGTGATCATTTGTCTAAACATGTATGTTCTTTGTGTGCTTGTTCTTAGTGGTTTGATCCGTGACAATCATAACCACGACCTTGATACGTGCTTGTTCTTATATTGCTTTTCTTGTTGGTTTGATATGTGACAATCATAACCATCAACTTGTTACTTGCTTAAACAAACAAACGACACTTGTAGTGCAACCAAGTCTCTTGGGACGACCTTGATTTACCATATACTATACTACAACTTGACTAGGGTATACTTGCCTGAATGTGTTCCTAGTTAACCGGTAATTCTTGTTACAAATTTAAAACCCCGATGAAGCACATCACCCCTGCATAAACCGGTTAGCATACAACATTGTTTTAAGTTATATTATCATCCTACAAAGTAAAAACAAATAAATTACATCATACAACATTGTTTTTGTCCTTGTACCAAACACTCTCTTAAAACCTTCATTTTTTCAAAGTACTTGACTAATTTACTTAGTACTCATTGCTAAGTGAGTTATGACATTTCATAAGTTATGCGAGATGTTAGTATAACTTATGCAAAGGAAGTGATCTAATTCTACAAGCGATGGTAAAACAATTTTCCAACTTAGTGCACAAAATCTAGCAAATATCCTATTGTGCATAAACAAGAAATCGTCAAACAAGCGAATAAATAACATGTCAAGATTGACACTTATGTTATGCAAACAAACAAGTGTAAACAACAATTTGAAAATAAGCAAGCAACATATATGCAAACAACATAAACAAGTGGTCATTTAGCATAGCATAACAAGAAAGACACTTTTCATCATTTTGCGTTTAAATATGACGATGTATACCAAGCTTGATTAGTTTCCTTTAAACATATTACCAAATTAATTAGTTTCAAAAAAAGTTGTATCAAAGTTCTAAGAATACCAACTTAAATTGTTTGATTCAAAGATTTGAGTTTTTATGTTAAAGCGAAACTTAATATTTTAGACATACTATAGTATTTGGTCTATTTTACTTATTTAAAATTAGACTCAGGCCATGAAAGTATTTTTAAGTGAAAGTAGACTCAATTCCCTTTAAAATGATAGGTGGCTCGACACGTACGGACTTACGGTTAATTAGTTGTGATTTTTTGAAGTTGCCCAAAAAACTACATACTGTACAGACGGATTCCACGGAACCAAATAAAGGGATCCGCCCTTTATAAGATTTGGTGCCGTGGTCCTCTGAGACAGATTCACAAAAACTAGTATTTGACATAGAGAAAACGTGTGCCACTTACTAGATTTCCTAGTAAACATATAATACACATATTTAACAACATATCTACTTATGTAACTTATCTTAAACATTTACGGAGGTGATTTTTCAACTAGATTTATAGTTATCCCAAACACTCATTTAAATCATATTTCTTCGTAAATTTTCTATGAGCACACAATATAATACTTACAAGTTCTTTCAACAAACTTTTATTTTATTTTTCAAGAAAACCTTCAAGCTTGTATACAAAGTTACATTTAACAACAAAATTTCTAAGTATAACAAGCAAAGAATTTTTCATATTATTTTTCGCTTCAATGGTAATTTGATACATGGATCGTACTCTATTTTAAAAACCATTTGTTTTGAAAATACGAGCTACGTGGCTCTGGTACCAATTGTGGAAACGTAGAGGGGGGGGGGGGTGAATACGTTACCGTTTAAAAACTTTAGATCTTTAGTATCAAATCGCTTATGAAGCTTGTTATAATATGAAAGTACCAATTATTGTTTGTGACTAATATAAAGCATGGTAAACCAAGTTGTCATACAATCATGAACATCAAACCACATTACAAACAATAGTATAGTGCAAGTATAAAAGTAAAGAGATAAAGAAAGGAAAGTGCAAACCGAACACGAGGATTTATAGTGGTTCGGTCACGGATCTCCTTTCCGCCCTACTCCACTCCCCGAGTACCCAACTCGAGAGTTACTTCACTAAATCAACAAGCTCCCTTCTCGGCGGAGAAAACCTTACAATCGTCGCTTACACTTTTTTCGGTACAAAGCTAAATACCGGGTTCTAGTTCGAGGTAGAACCAACCTAACGTCGCCTATACAATATTTCCAACACTAAGCTAGATGTCGAGTTCTTTTACAAGGGTACAACCACTCCCAATATGTTTTATGGCCCAACATAATAAACCTTGTGTTTTATGGCACAAACACATAAACCATCTAATCTAGTTTGGTGAAAGTGTTGTTATGATGCAATGATGTTTACACTAATGATCCATGACACAAATGTCTAATGGATATGAATAACTACTTCTAAATGAACTTCCATTGATAGGAAGCCTTCATGATGAATATCACAAGTTCCCTAAACTTCTTGTGATAGATCTTCAACTTGTGGTGAGTGGGGATGGCTAGATCTCCAAGATTTCCTTGGTTGATCAAAGAGTATGCTTACAACAAAGATGAATGTTAGAAGCATTATGATCATGATCATTAGGGTGTTTAATGTGTGTTACTACATTGTTAATGATTGATCTAAATGTATGCAAGAACGTGGAGAAGATGTGATTTTAAGTGGTGAAGAAATGGGAAAACAATGGGCTTCTATTTATAGCCAAAAGTGGTCAGGAGCGTCCACGGACCAAGGAGCCCTTTAAAGGGTTCCGTCCTTTATGCAATTTGGTGCCGTGGGTGCCTGATAGAAAATCTAAAAAATCTTTCTTCAAATCTTTCCAAGATATTACCAAATCTTACTAAGATCACATTTGATATATTGAGTGTCAATCTAACCAAAATATTCAAGTGATCTTTCAAGGATTTCAAAGATGATGCATGACATGATGTAACATGTATTTCCATTTTTAGATTAAAAAGTTTATCAAGGTAAACATGTAAAATGTATTATGTAACTAGTTAATAAAATGTCTAGTTACCTTTTGTAAAAGAGTGCTTGTCAAAATAAAATATATTTTGTCAAGTGTTAGTAAACTCTAGTATTTGTATGAAATACTTGTGAATGCAAAATGTAAAATTAGGTTCGAAATAGAATGGTTAACCTATTAAAATACTTAGTGACTTTAAACGTATTTTAAACATTCTAAATGATTTGTTAATGGGTTTGATCATAATGCCACATAACAAACATGTACGAACCTGTGTTGTAACATATGAGGACTTGAGTCATCGAGAGGTGTTGAATGTATGTTGAGACAAAGTGTGATTACAAGTAACTTGTACATTTTACGTTATGTATTACAAGTTACATGTTTGTCATCAATCAAAACAAACGAGACTGTATAGATTAAATATCGTAATATTTGCACTAACACATTTTGTTCCAATTATAGTTTGATCTTTGGGTTTTGGAACTAGTTTCCAAACATCATTTCTAACGAATTGGTTTAATTCTTCTTGCATGACAATTACCCATGATTCATCTTTTATTGCTTCATTTATGGTTTTCGGTTCAATGGTGGATACAAAACAAAAATGATTACTTTGATTTTGGGCTTGTGACCTTAAGGTTCTTTGATTAAGTTGTCCTATGACCTTTTCTAACGGATGACTTTTAGATTCTTTGATGTTGACAATTTCCTTATTTAATGGTTCATCTTCCTTGTTATTATAAATTTGACTTTCCATTATTTGACTTTCAACTAAGTCATCATCTACCAAAGGTGATGTCTTAGAGGGAGGTGGACTTTCGTCAAATGTTATGTTCAACGATTCCTCGACTATCGTTGTTTCTTTATTTAGGACAATGTAAGCTTTACTAGTTTGAGAGTAACCAAGAAATACACCTTCATAAGACTTTGGGTCAAACTTGGTGAGATAATCCTTAGTGTTAAGAATAAAGCATTTACAACCAAAGACTCTAAAATATCCTAACGTTGGCCTTTTACCTTTATAAAGTTCATATGGTGTTTTTTTTAGGAAAGGACGTATTAAGACTCTATTTAAAATATATGTAGAAGTGTCAACGGCGTTACACCAAAACTTTTGAGGAATGTTTTGTTCATTAAGCATTGTTCTACTCATTTCTTGAATTGTTCTATTTTTACGTTCTACTACTCCATTTGATTGAGGTGTTCGTGGAGCGGAAAAGTTATGTGTTATACCATTTGTATCACAAAAGTTTCCAAATTGAGTTTCGTTGTCAAATTCACGACCATGATCCGTTCGGATCGACACAATTTTGACACCTAGAAGGTTTTGAATTTTCTTGCTAAGTATTTCAAATTTATCAAAAGCTTCATTTTTGGTTTTCAAAAAAAACGTCTAAGTAAACCTTGAGTAATCATCTACTATGACTAAAGTGTATAAGTTGCCTCCGTAGCTTCTTATAGCGGATGGTACAAACAATTCCATATGTAATAATTCTAGACACTTAGATGTGGACACCATATTTTTAGATTTGTGACTACTATGTGTTTGTTTACCAATTTTGGAAGCGTCGCAAAAGTGTTGGTCATATTTTAGTTTTGGTAAATTCCTAACCAACTCTTTTGAAGATAGGTTTTGTATAAGTCTCATATTAGCGTGACCTAAGCGTCTATGCCAAAGAGATGAGCTATCGTCTAATGTTGTTAGGCAAAGTTTGTCATTATATGTTTTATCTATTTTCATGACGTATATGTTATTTTTCCTAACTCCTTTAGCTATGGTGATACCATCTTTTAGTATTTTACTACCATTTTCATCAAATAGTACTTTATACTTTTTATCACATAGTTGGCTAATACTAAGTAGATTAAATCCTAACCTATCCACATGAGCAACATTTTCAATAGTTAGGGAGTTATGAGCAATCGTACCTTTGCCAATGATTTTGCTTTTGAGATTGCTACCGAAAGTGACATTACCTCCGTCATACTCTTGGTATGATGAGAAGAGACTTTTGTTGCCCGTCATGTGTCGTGAGCATCCACTATCTTTTATCCATTCATCAAGTTCCAATCCAACTTTCAAGCATACCTAAGAAGCAAATAACTCAAGCATTTGGTCCCCAATATCTCATGGGTCCGTTTGGGTTAAACATACCATTTATTTGATTCATGTATGGAAATGATGGGTAAGAGTTCCATGGCATGTAATCTGGAGTTTGATATGGTCTAGGAAAACTTTGATTCCAACCGTTGTGTTGGTAGTTAGGTTGAATGTTGTGGTTGCTCTTAGGAAAGGGGCGTTTGGCAAAAGAAGTTTTATATCGTTGTTGAGTAGTTTTTGATCTAAATTCATTTTTAACAAGTCCTACTCCTGATGTAATAGCTGGTTTTAGTTTAACACTATCATTGGTTTTCTTTGTTACTTTAACAAATTCAGTACGGTCCGAATTGCGAACATTCTGTTCTGCTGAAGTACCCGCGGTACCATTTTGCACAACGGACGGAACCCTTATTTTGGTTCCGTCTGGTCCGTGCTGTACTGCAGCAATTTTGACAGAATGTTCGTCTTTTTCGGCCGTTTTGTTTTGACTCTTTGGAATCAATACTTCATTAAAACCTAGTCCATTCATGTCTCCTGGTGTTTTGTGGATTTTAACTATTTCATCGGCAAGAGCGATGTTTTTGTTAAACCTTTTAAACTTAAAATTATTTTCTATTAGAACTTCTTGTGTGAGCTTTAGTTTTTCTATTTCAAGATTAAGCTCTTGACATGATTTACAATCATCGTCATTTGCTTTTCCTTTTTCAAGTCGTTTTGCTTTTTCTTTCAACTCATATACTTCATTTTCCAAAAATTCCTTTTTGGTTTTTAGAAATTTATTTTTAGTTATGATTTTTAGACTTAGCTCACACAATTGATTATATTGTTTTTGCAAGGTGTCATCATCTATAGAAGAATAAGAAGAGTCAGAAAGTACCTCATTTGACTCATGTGCCATTAGAGCGATCTCTTCCTTGCTTGATTCTTCATCGTCTTCACTATCACTCCAAGCACCACTTACAAAAGCTCGTTGAGTTTTGCTTTTAGGTGGCTTGGGACATTCTCCTATGAGATGACTTGCATCACCACATCTAAAACACTTTCTTTCACCTTTACTCTTCTTATCATCCCGATCTTTTCGGAATGGCTTCTTTTCTTCTCGAGGTTGTCTTACAAACTTTCCTCTTCTTCTAAAGAACTTCTTGAAATCTCTAACGGCCATGGCATACTCCTCATCTTCACTACCAGAACAAGATTCATCATCATCGCTTGATTCCGCCTTTGCTTTTAGAGCAACGGATTTGATCTTCTCCTTTCTTCCTTTGATGATCTCCGAATCTTTCTCCATTACCATTTCGTGAACTTTGAGGTTGCCAATTAGCTCGTCTAGTGACATTATTGAGAGATCTTTTGATTCTTCAATAGCGGTCACTTTAGCTCTCCATTTGGGATGGAGTGCTCTAAGAAATTTCCTGACAAAGTTCTTACTACGAAAAGATTCATCAAGTGCTTTAAGTGATGTAATGATAGTGTTGAAACGAGCAAAGCCACAATCAATGGTTTCATCTTCAGGGATAAAAAATTGTTCATATTGTTGAACAAGAAGATCAATTTTGTTATCCTTGACTTGTGAATTACCTTGATGTGTAACAATTAAAGATTCCCAAATATCTTTGGCGGTTTCACACATAAAAATTCTTTCATATTCTTTTCTAGGTAAAGCATTATAAAGCATCATTTTAGCTTCATTATTTTTAGCAACTAATTTCTTTTGTTCATCAACGGAAATATCCTTTGTTGTAGAGCTAAAATCTCCTTTAACAATAATAAACCAAAGATCTATATCTTTTGATTTTACATATGTTTCAAAACGGTTTTTCCAATAGATAAATCCATTGGTTTCAAAGAGTGGTGGTCTTTGCATAGATTGCCCTTCTTTAAAGTTTTCAGAATCCATGGATCGTTTCAAGTTTATAAAATACAAGTTATTTTAGAAATTCTTGAGCAACGAGGCTCTGGTACCAATTGTAGAAAACTAGAAGGGGGGTTGAATAGTTTACCAATTAAAAACTTTGTTTTGAAACTTATTGAAAGATCAATTGATATTGATCTTGAGTATGTTAATGAAATATGCAAGCAATGTGTAATAAGTAAATAAGGAAAGAAATGATCAAACCACAACAAGTTGTTTATAGTGGTTCGGCCTACAAGGACTCTTTTTCCTTGCCCTACTCCACTCCCCGAGTCTCACACTCGAGAGTTTAACTTCACTAGTCAACAAGCTCCTTTCACCGGCGGAGAAAACCTTTACACTTCGCTTACACTATTTCCGACACTAAGCTAGATGTCGAGTTCTTTCCAAGGGTACAACTACTCCCGCACACAATGTATTTTGAGGACTAAAATACTAACCACTCACACTCACAAGATTATGATGGTTTGATACAACAATGAAGTATGGATCAACACTAGATCATACAACACTAAACAAACAAGACTTCCAACTTCTCGTTGAAGCTTGAATATGACTTGATCTTCTTTGCTACAAAACAGATCACTAATATGATATGAAACTGAGTTAGAAAGGTTAGAGAGAAGATATGTATGAGAGTATGTTAGAAAGGGATGAAAAACTACTTGGCTTGGCATTGCTATTTATAGCCAAAATGGACAGGAGCGTCCACGGACGGCGGACCCCTTAAAAGGGTTCCGCCCGTGTACCATTTTGGTACCGCCAGGTCTGACAGCCAAGATATCAAATCTTGCCAAAGTCAACTCTATCTAAGTGAGATTGTGCAAGATATGAAGAGTACAAATCTACACAAAATATCTAATGGAATCTTTCAATGATTTCCATGATATAATACATTATGTCATATGTTGTATTTCTATTTTTAGAAATATGCAAATGCTTAAGTAGTGTTTGGTTTTAAGAACCTAACACATTCTAAAAACTACTATCATACATAATGATTAGAGTCATATCAAGATGTTACTAATCATAAATGTAAATGCTTGAATGATGAATATATTGTTTGAAAAAGCTTGTTTAAATATTTATTAAACTTGACAAGCTTTAAGCTTTTATAAATTAAATTTACTTTTGTCGTTAACAAAACTTATGCAAAGATCAAAAATATAAATAACGTTTAATGACGATATTTGTATTAACAGTTTTTTATAAGGATATACAAGCTCTCCTTCCCACATGTGCCAAACGATTTCAAATTTTCTATGCACATGTTGAGGGGGAGCATCTATCTTAAACCATAATGATTTGAAACGTGATCATTTATCTCAATGTGTAGGTTCCCTCTAGTATGTGCAAAACTCCTTTCAAACCTTGAGGCACATATTGAGGGGGAGCAAAATTGTGAAAACCTCATCCTTCCCGAAAATGCTTTATCTACTTGATTTGATTAGGGAAGTGATGTTGATATCTTTTAGAAAATGGAATTCAAAGAAGTTAACTCTTTCTCTTGCCTCCGTGTGCAAATCGATTTCAATCACTTGATGCACATGTTGAGGGGGAGTTCTTATTCTAAAAATATCAAAAACAATTCAGGTGCAAAATGCTTTGATAATATATCACAAGCACCTGGATTGATTTTCAAATGGTTTTCAATTGGTTTCTATGGCAGATGAACAATACCAAATAGACCGACCAACTTTACTTATGTATGGTGATATAAGGATGATAAGGTTAGGTATGTGTTCCCATGATCCGCCAGAACCGGAGGGATCTACCCCGGGACTATCCACTAGATAGTGTAGAAGTCCTTAGGTTTATTGATAAAAGGAGAAAAATGAGATATGGGAAGAGTGCAGACTAAGACTGAGCTAGTACTGGAATAAACCCAACAAGGTTCTAGCTATGAAGTCTCGGTAAGCACTGAAGGGGTTGAAGAATTAAAAAGAATTGAATGAGAAAAGGGTGAAAACAAATAGCCCTCCATTCATTCAACCTTAGGGCAGATACCGGGTTCAATTCATATGCTACTGGTGGTTACCAAGGTAACATCGGTATTGAAGACAAGACGTCATGGACCCAGTGACGCACTGCACTTCAACTTCCCAAACCACTCAAGTTCTTCTTAAAAGGACTTGTTTCATTCTCACGGGGAACCGACATTATCTATCGACTTTCTCTTAGAGATTGTTGATATTGAAGAAGGAGACCCTCTCCCTAGTCTCCGATATAGGATCCAAATATGCACAAATTGAGTCTAGAGCCACGAGATCATTAGGACACTTTCAATGAAGACTCTCTGTTTCACAAAATGTGGAAAGAGAGATTATATCTTGAGTCCTACGCATTATCCTTGTGGTATTGCCAGAACATCCGAGTGATATGCAAACATATTCACAATGAAGATTGAAAGCCTTCTGGAGCCAACATCAAACAAGCTCCTGGTAGGTGGCATGTGAGATCTATTCATTAGATCAACCATGTGACAACTGAACAGAAACAATGGGGTGATTCAATCGTTTGAATCAATCCTGGTTCAGGTTATGGATTGACGGATACCTTTGAAAAACCGGTCATTGTGCTTAAAAACTCTTTTCTTTAGCACATCGACCGTGTTCGAATTTTTCAAATCAAAAGGTGTTTTATGATTGATAATTGATTTTCATTAAAACCTTCCTTGTATTGCAAAAACAATTTCTATTGAGCAATACACGATTGTTTATCAAATCTCTTTTCATCAATCAGTGAATCTCTATTCGCTGGTTCACTCACTCCATGTTGTCTTCTTTGAGACGTTCCGGTTTAAGAACAGCTAGAGCAGCTGCGAAACCCTGTCAAGGAAATTCTTTGGAATTATACCTGATCACAGGCAGTACTTGTACTGATCAACGGGGAACCGTGGGCCGTGTACCTCAATTCAATGAAAGTGATCAAAGACACTTTCGTGCGCTTTATTGCTAACTGTTGTATGCAGGTACACCCGACGTTTGCAGCTGATCAGAATGAAGCAGTCAATCCATAGCCGCATGCTCACACAATACATTCATTTCTCAAGAAATCATGATAAGTGCATCAATGACTCTGATATTTTCACCCCATGCTTCTGCTACACTGCTGCCAATATCATGAATCAACGAAAGCTTCCGCTACTCTGATGAGAAGATATCATGATCCAGAATGTGAGCATGTCGGTCCTAAAGTCACAACATCACATAATACCAACACCACAATGGATGTCTCAGAGATTTTTGTTAGCTGATGATCTCAAAAGCTGGCTCAAAATTATTATCACGTGGATAAGTAAAAGACCTCCACTTGGATTAACCAAACATGCAATGAGAAGAATCAATGACTACGAGCTTCGGAGCAAAGTACTACATCAAGAATGCAAGAACAATTTTTAATGTAATATCTGTTTGTATTCAATGTAGTTTTAGTATATGTTTGAGGTGACCTCCCTTAGGGGGAGATTGTTAGGAATTAGAAATTCCAGATATTAAAGAGTCGGTCACCTCAAGTATATGTAATCATTAGAAAGCTCATAGTCGTAGTTCTTTTAAGCTAAGTAGTATTTAGTTAAGTAACACCGTGGAGGACGGACGGGTCTCTACCCACTGTATTCCTGATCCACAGCCTGATGTGTGGCGTTTTATTGTAAGACTATAAATACTCTCTACCTCCCAAGGTAGAGAGTTGGAGCTCATAATAAGATTTTTCTTTCTCTCACTAAAGTTCCCAAACCTCTAACTTTCTCTCTCTAAAACCTCTTGTACGCCTACTTTGTGTCATGGTTTGATGTGTATGTGAAATCCAATATCTTACAAAAGATATCAACATTAAATAAACCAACTAAGTAGCGATTCACGTTACTAACTCAGTACCAACTTCCAAGTACCAGTAGCCATGAAATTATAACATGAAAAATCAAACCATTACAAACTCAGCCATGAACTTATAACATGAAAATCAAAGTCATGAATTCAGTGCCAAACGCCCCTGAATTTAGTGATAGTGAAACTAACAAACGGAAAGGAGATACATCAATTTAATAGCAACTTAATCACTACGACAATAACACCATTGTGATAGACGATCAAACAGTTCTACATCATCCAAATCAAATAACAAAACATCCAAAATTCAGCGACATAAAAAGGAGTCTGAACTAAAAAGTAAAAAGAAACTAAAAAAGCATGAAATTTCTTTGAACGAAAGATGTGATGTTGAATTTGTACCGCCAGTTCGTTACCAGGGTTACATATCGAACTCACCCAAACAATCCCCCTTTTGTAACCTCTTGGGAACAATGTTCCCACAAATCAACATCAAATATGGGATGGTTAAGAGAATTTGGTCCATATTTAGCTACCACAGCCTCCTTATACGCACCCTGTAATTTTTCATGAAACACACTTTTATGAGAGCATTATTGTCAGCCATTTTTACGATACTGTGATTTCGATGCAAAAGTTTCAACAAGATCGATCACAGTTTAAAAGGCACATTGCACATACTCATTTGCATCATTCTCACACATCCATAAATAACTCTTTTTTGGCCTAGTTCAGAATCACCAATATATCACATACATATACTTTAGCATCATAAACATATTCGCACATAGAAAAAACATTGAAATCATAGATAGATTATTACATTTCAGCAATATATAACTCAAGTAGACATGATGAACACATACATATATGAAATATAAGTCTTGTATTACATTGAATACAATTTTACGCCACAATCATGCCACACCTAGAGAAATAGGTTTCAAGTTAATGTGATTAACCATTAAACAATAAATAACTATAGAGTTTTAGAATATTACCCACACTAACTCTGCTTTTGATTTCATGAACTCGTGTAAACCATTCCCTACCCCTTTCTTCGTATGTGTGAGTTCAAAAACCTCAGAAGCCGTTATAGTTAGAGGGGTCTTGAGTTATTTTTCCTACAAATCCACATGATTTAATCAGAATACATAATATATATTTTCACTTGAGCATAGCAAAACTCTAAGAAAATTTAAAAATTCGACATCGTACGAGTTTTCTTTTATGTTGAGCAATAGTAACTGAGCCTACACAAGGTTTCGACACCTCTTTCAAGATGAATTGTTTCACTCTTCCAGATTTTGACTTTGTTTTCCATTCAGCAGTGTTCCAGACTCGATCAATCATGTCTTCCCAATAGCTTGATTCTATCCATTTCGGGTTATAAGGCTTGAGTACAGAAAAGTCAGAACCATCAAACTCAACTCCGGCTAACTGTGCCATCTTAGTTGACTCATCTCTTGCCTTTGACATAATATCTGGATAACGCTTTTTAATACTATCCTCCCATACCTCACGGACCAACACATCAATCACAACTTCCCATTGGAAAAAGTTCTAGGCAAACAAAAGTAATTAAGTTATAGATGTATGTCTGTAGAAAACATGTTTGGTTTATTTACTAAAAACGCTTGTGTGCACACACCTTAAAATGCATCCATAATTCATTGCGAGCAGTCTCGTTAACTTCATTCCAGGTGGTCCAAGAACAACTAAACATGTTCTTGAGTATTGTAGTTAACACGCGAGAAACCTTTGGATCAGCAAATCTACAAGAGAGAAATATGGCAGCATAATGAGCCCATATAACAAAAGCGTAAATGCATGTTAAATAGATATTCATACCCTCCACCATTCAAAGTAATCATTTTCCTCATTGATGGGTCATAAGGGGCTTGGTTGATAACGTTCACACGTCTTCTAGCTTGGGATGATTCTGCATTTGACTCATCCACACGTCCACATACACTTCCACTCGTACCTCCACATTCAATGGTATTGCGTGCCATAATTGCTGTAACAAAAAAATTTGAAACTAAACTGACATAAATACTTAATATGATACCCGAAAATAAAAAGAAAAAACATATACACAATGCATAAATAACAAGCAAATGATTTGTACAATTATCCAAGTATGAACTATTAGGGATTTGGAAAAACCGTTATTTATGCTAGTGCTCCCACTAAAGTTGAAAGCTAATTTAAAACTTCTGCAACTTAAAATTAATTGAGATGTTACATATTGTAGCTTCTTTCCTGCCTATATTGCACTTCTGTTTCAACAAACAATCGCAAAAATAATGCAAGGCACTACTTAGAAATCTTTATGAAATCCCAAAACTGATGGAAGGCACCACTTTACAATAATTTTTTTGAGAAGCTATTATAGTTATATTCAATATCAAATGTTTGGTAAAGTTGTACAAGTTTGAGAATGAATTAGAACTTATCCTCAAATTATAGAGCTAATATACATCAATTCGATTTCATATATGTAATCATGTAACTCAAAGAAGTAATAGACAATTAATTGAAACATAGAGACCAAATTGTACCTCCAATTAGGGTCATAGGTTGCTGGTGTCCCTCAATTTTCTTTAGTGAGAGAATGAATTAACATAAGAGGGTTGAGCTTTTTGTTAAACCAAGTTGGTAAGTAACTGTTACCTCCATTTTTTTCCCGGGTTATTTGTTTGACTAAAATAAAAGGATTTAACCGTTTTCCTCTACATCCTGTAGTTGGCGGGAAGTACATGTTGCCGCCTACATAGTGTAACTGTTGCCGCCTACATCATTTGTGGGTGAGTTATCTGTGTAGTTGGTTTTGATATCTCCTGTGATTATCTTTTGGTAAAGTGATATAAAATATCAAATTTAAAAAGTAATAATATTTATTCTTTAATATGGTAATGAGATATAAATATTAATTTTTAATATGGTAAAGAGATATAAATATTAATTTTAAAAGGTAATACCAAATAAGATTTTTAGGAATTGGTAAAGCATTTTTTTTACTTTCTTATGGTAACAAATAATGTTAGTTTTAAAGATTAAATAATTTTCTTAGACCAAATGAATATAGTAGAATGATTAAGTCCAAATAACTAAGTTTAGCCAAATTACGAATGTTGTCATTGACTTTAGCAAATGAAAATATTGCTGTTAAATATCCCAAAGATGTCTAAAATTTTACTTATTTTATAATTGATAACTTTAATGTATTTGTGACTAAAGTATTTGAATATATTAAAATTGTGAAACTCGTGGATAAACTTAAGATCTTACTCCTCAAGTTGTATCATATAACATAATAATAAAAATATCCCGATATAAATATTATCGCATTACGTGTTTTTTCTTTAAATTTAATTGGGAAAATGGTATAAAAAGACATCCAACTTGCCACTTTTTTTCTTTTGTAGGCACCAAACTTTTAATTTCCTATTGTAGCATCCAACTTTCTTAATTTTTCTATTGTAGCATCCAACTTTCTTAATCATCCTATTGTAAGCATCCAACTTCCTTAATCTTTATATTCGTAGGCATTGCATCCAACATCCTTAATTTTTCTATTGTCACCTCCTCACTTTTTTGTGTTGCATGCCTACAATAAGAAAATTAAGAAAGTTGAATGCAACAATAGGAAAACTAAAAGTATGATGCCTACAAAAGGAAAAAGTGGCAAGTTAAATGCCTTTTTAAACCATTTTTTCAATTTAATTTTGCTAAATTGGTCTTCATACTTTTGTGGTTGTTTTGACTCATCTTATCATCGTAAAGATAACCTAGCATCCATCATTGTTAGTGATTGGGAGATTTTCAAATACTTTTAAAGACTTTTTGGTTGTTACTCTTTCATTGTTCCTCAAAGAACAGTCACTAATCATTAACTAAGTGAAAAAACTTAGCGACGTATTTGAGATATCGAAAAAAATCCATCGCTATGTCGTCATAATTTTGTTGCTAATAGTTCCAACCTAAGTTTGTCGCTAACTTCGTCTCTATATGATTACATTTAGAGATGGAATTGTGACTGATGCCTAATTCCTCTCTAATTTTGTTACTGATTTGTCACAATTTTTGTAGCTAGTTTATCAAAGCAAATTTTGTAGCTAATCTATCCCTAATCCGTCACTGTGAACCTTTTTTTTGCGACACACTAACTTGGTCGCTAATTTTCGTCACTGTTGCTCCATATTCTAGTAGTGAAACTCCTTTCCCATTATTCATAGAGTCAACATATGCAGGCCAATAACCATATTTAAAGTATGGGCTAGTAGGTTGCACATAAGGTCTATTAGCTGATCTCCTCCAAGGAGAGTCAGTATGAGTAGCTTGTGGGACATAAGGTGGAATATTCTTAACATTGGTCCACACAGGTCTAGGTTTCTGCTGAGTAGCACATACACCTAATCTTTGCTCATAGAAATCACAATCCTTAATTAAATGAATTTTACTTCCACATACAAAACATGTCTTCCTTTTGGAAGATTTATTAAACAAAGAAGATGTTCTATTACATGTAGAAGTACTTAAACCAGAAACATTAAAGGAATTGTTTTTAACAGACTTATTATGCAAAGATTTAAAGGACAAGTCTTCAGGGGAAACAGGCTTGGAAGTTGATTCCTCAGCAGCTACCCTAGAAGGCTTGTAGATAGACTTGGGTGCAGGCTTGGGTGTAGGCTCAGGTGAGGGCTTGGGAAGGTCTGACTTATCACTTGAATCACAGCTGGAAGTAGATCCTTGATCCGATGAATTGTCACTGTCAGAGAAAGAGACAAAGTCATAAGATGAAGCATCGGTGTCTGGCAAGTCTTTTGACTTTTTGCCATACAGATGGTGTGATCCATCAAAGTCAACAGTAATGGTCAGGTCAGTGGGCATGAATTCTCATCTTATAGGTCCAGGGACAGCATGCAAATCACCTTCTTTAACATAATTTTCTAAGCCTGCAGGTGTAGATTTACGCCCACCATTCTTAGCTTCCAATCCTACATACTTTTGAAAACCTAAACCTATTCCAGATTTCACTGATTGACTACTATAGATTTCTCTAGCTAGATTGTCACCTGATATTAGCCATTGTTTATGTCTAGCTATTTCCTCAGCTAGTTTCTCTTTAAGCTCTAGGTTCTCAGCAATAGCATCAGCTTTTTCTTTTTCAGTGCGTTTTAAGTTAATGTCTGCAATATCTAGATCAAATTGTAACCCCTTTATCTTTTCTTCATAAGCTATCTGATTCTTTTGAAACCATACTTTTTGTCTTTCTAATGTTTTTAACGAAAGTTTATAAGCTTCATTATCAACATAGCATTCATTGTATTTAGGTTTCATAGTATCATAAGCTTCTTTAAGTTCATTGTATCTTTCACTACAACCAAATATACAGTTGTGTACCTGAGAAAGTCCCATCAACGCAAATTGATCATGCCTATCTTCTGAAGTGCATCTTGCCAGCAATCCAAGCTTCTCTGTATCAGCAGCTTCCTCATTCACAGGTTCATGTGCAGCCCAGTTGACCTGTTCATCCAAGGTGACAAGAGCTGCTGAAGTTCTAGCTTCCTTCTGATTCTGCTGATATGAATTGTAGTTAGCTCCCTCTCCATTCTTCCTATCTTTGCATTCCCTTGAGAAATGACCCATCTGGTGACAAGAGAAACACTTGACTTTTCTCCTGTCAAAACGAGCTGGATCCTTTCCCTTGAAGCCAAACTTTCTTCCTGCCCTCTCTTCAAACCTTTTGATATCTACTGAAAGCATGGCCACCTGCCATTTCAGCTTCATCTCCTCCATATCAAGAGGGTCTACCTGCTCAAAATCTTCATAGACAAGATGCTGCTGAGTATCATAATCAGCAACAAATGAATGAAGAACATCCTCCAATATACTACCAGTTTTAACTTGAGGGCATGATGGACTGGGACGATAAGATGATGATGGTAAGTAAGTTGGACTTGGAGCATGCATCATCATATTGGAGTGAGATGTCCCAACAAAGGTTGTATGACCAGAAGAGGATGCACGGTAGGGATATCTGACATCAGGTTCAAGAGATTTGAGTTTGTTGTACAGCTCATCAAAAGTGAGCATGTCCAACCCACCTTTAGCTTTAAGGGCTATACTTACATGTAACCATGATGGAGGCAAAGATCGTAGGAACTTTGAATTGCAGTCATCATTGTCAGGTTTTGCATTCAGCTAGTTCAGCTGACTCAGAATCTTATGAAACCTGTCGTATCCCTTGTGGATACCTTCTTCTTCTGAGATATTGAATTTGTGGAAAACTAGAATGGGGGGTTGAATAGTTTTACCAATTTAAAACTTCCTTTTAAATATTTAGATCGACTTATGTCAATCTATTTGATTGTTTATGTTGGACGTTGATAGATAGATATATAAATGTGTAATGAAAGATAAAGAGTAAGAAGTATATCACCACGACACAAGTATTTATAGTGGTTCGGCTACAAGGACACCTTCCTTGCCCTACTCCACTCCCCGAGTCACCTACTCGAGAGTTCGTAAACACTACACCAACTCCTTATGGCGGAGAAGCCTTCACAACGTCGCTTAACCTTTTTCCGGTACAAAGCTAAATACCGAGTTCTTTCACACCAAGGCGAACCACACCTAACACAACGTCGCCTACCCTTTATACGGTGCTAGGCTAACCACCGAGTTCTTTCACACCTTAGGAGAACTAATCCTTCACAACGTCGCCTACCCTTTATTAGGTACTAGGCTAAGTACCTAGTTCTTTCACACCTTAGGTGAACTACACCTTCATGACACAACACCTAATCTCAAGGAGATCTACTCCTTGTTACAACACCATCAAGGATATCACCATCCTTGTATATAAACAAATACATATATGTATAACGATGCACCTCATCGATTATACGACCTAGGCATTCTTCCCAAATGCTACTTGATTTGATTCTTTGGCATCCTTCACTAATGCCTTTGACACAACGCTTGACACCCTTCACTAATGCCTTCGTCTTGACATCTTTAACATCCTTCACTAATGCTTTGACACGGATGATGAGCACCTTTCACTAATGCTTTCATCTTGACACTTTTGGCATTCTTCACTAATGCCTTCAACCCAACATCTATGGAGAAAGGAAGAACTATCAACAAGATAACCTTAGTAATCTTGATGATGACGAACCATGGCAACCCATGGACTTTGAGCTTGCACGTCTTCAAGAGGTGGTGATCTTTCCTTTAGGAGGAACCTAGTAGATCACACTAAAACAAAAGACAAACTACATAGATCACTTAGATCTGAGGTTAGAGGGTTAGAATACTTTGGGGAAGTATATATGAAAAGGTACACTTAGAGAGGAAGAAATGGCTCTCTATTTATAGAGGAAATTCTCTTATGTTTCCCCGGATCCCACGGATCCCTACCACAAGGGATCCGGCTAGCACAAAGCTAGGGATCCGTGGTCCGCTCCTCTTTGCCCATGGGTATTTTTGGTTATGGGTCATGGGACATGGGTTATGGGTTGATCCATGGTTTTCTTTCTAGACAATGTATCTTAAGGATACAATGAACTTGGTTAAGTGGTATATATAAAACCATGGGTTATGGGTGAAAACCATTTGCTAGTATTTACCCATTTAGTATAAACTTGTATTTACCCAATATAGCATACACTTAGTTTTTACCCATTTTAGTATACTTAGTTTAAGTATATGTTTAACCCAATATGTAAACACTAGTTGTTGTACATATGTATCTAAATCATAAAATCACTTATACTTGTTTTAGTGTTTTATGTGAAAGCGTAAGTGTGTTAGAAAACTATTAACTCAAACTATTTACGTACTCTATTTGTTTCGTTAAAATGATTTTATATTTGTTATCGACAAAACATTAGAAGATCGTAAAATATAAATAAACGTTTTAACGGCTAATTTGTATTAACAATCTTCCCCTTTTTGTTGATGACAAAACATAAAATTATTTTAAGGAAAAATCTAAAATTCGTAAAAGTTTGAATTTGTAGTTTTTACTTTCTTCTCCCCCTTTTTGTCGAAACAAAAAGTGTTAAAAGAAACTAACACAATTTTTATAAGAGAAAGAGAAAAAATATAAAAATGTAAAGAGAGCAAGTGACGGGAATGGTACTCGTCTTAACTCCCCCTTGACGAGTCCATCCCTTTGAAAGGGCGTCAAGGACATAACGTAAAATAAACTAATTGTGTTTGCAATTAAGTTTGCAAATGGTTCGTCTAAGTGACGAGAACGTGCTCCCCCTTAAATATTGCAATGTGGCAATGGGGTGTCATGAAGTGTAACCCAAAATAGGATTAAGTTTGCAAATGATTTTGCAATATCATTTTACACAAAGCTCCCCCAAGCTTTATGGTGTCAATATCTTCATGTGTATTTTGAATAACTACAAAACAAATGTTAGAAAAACAAGAGTATAGTGCATAATTTCCTGCATAAGAGACTCAAGTTAGCATAAATTTGTGCTTCTGTACCACGGATCCCACGGTTCCCTTCAAGGAAGGATCCGTCTAGTTATCTGGAAGGGATCCGTCTATCTGTTACAGTTTCTTCAGCAGTGAAGAAATGTCAAGGAGTGCTATTTGAGGGAATGAGATATATGTACAATATAACAAGCACAACACACATAATAATCATAGCATGTAAGTATTCATTCAATAAAACAAGAGATACACAACCAAATCTCTAAAAACTAAGAGAATGAACTTTAGCCATATAAGTACTACTAATACTAATCTCATTTCGGGATTTAGAATGTGACAATGTGCTTAAGTCTAGGGATGGGTGGATTTGTTGAATTGATCCAACTTTGCAAGAAGGTGATTGAACATGAAATGTATCTCATTTCGTACTTCTTGAACAAGTCCTTGAGTTTTTAGACAATTTGGGCAAATATTGTCTTGATTTGGCCCCGAAGGAAAAAGGATGTTTTGAGGGGGCTCAATGTGTGTTTGAGGGTCTTCATTTTGAGAAGTAGGGAGAGGTTCTAAAAATGAGGGTGGTAATGGAACTTCTTCCATATGATCAAGGTTGTTCTTTGTCTCCCATGATGGGCTAGTTGGTGTTGTAGGTGGTTCCCGATTCAATGAAAAGGTTGGTGAATGGGAGGTTCTTGGTGATGAATGAAACAATGAATATATGTTTGGATGCGGAAGAGGCTCATTCAATGAGTGTAGTCCATTCTCAATGAATGAAGGTTTTGATGGCTTGCTAGAACTATCCATGTTAGGTTTGGAACTAGATGATCCCTTTTCTAGTTGGAAAGATTTGATGCTAATCCTTGCGGTTCTCCTAGCTTTTGTTGGATGGGTTTGATGAGGTGGGATTCTAGAGTCATTATCTCTAATAGGAGATGTTTCGGTGGATGAAATTTCATGGATCATTTGGCCCTTTCTTTTGGATGATCCTATGTTTGAGGAGTTGTTGCTAAGAGCTTTAGTCATGGTGATGAAGGTGCTAATGAGAGCTTCTAATTTCTGATTTTTGAAATGTGATTAAGAGTGGTGACTTAGTCCTAAGGTTTGTTTGGTTATAAAGGAAAATTTGAAATAGGAAATTAAATCCTTGACCACTTAGAGGATTAAGCATGCTCTTGAGATTTTGATCAGCTCTAGGAGGGTAATTAATTAATGCTTAAAGGTGGTTAGAGAAAAAGGTAACTTGAATTTGAATTAAGGAGGCTAACCTTATTCTTTCTGCACGTACGGATCCCGCGGATCCCTCTCAGTAGGGATCCGCCTGGTTATAGACCAGGGATCCGGCTATCAGACAGGTTTTAAGTGAAGTCATCATGCCTTTGTAAGGTTTATCATTAATGGATTTCGAGGTTTTGACTTAACTTTGAAGTTTTTTGCTGTTGGATATCTCAAATTCTCAACCATAACAAGTAATGGTGCATAGTGATGGTTAGACTAAGAGCACTTACCTTGGGTAATCTAACTATTTATTTGTCAAGGTTTCCTTTCAATATGTTGTGAGAAAAATGATGATACTAAGTCCTAAAAGTCAGATGATGTCCTAGAATAAATTTAAAAATAATAATAAAAAAAACTTATTTTTGGCTCTAATTATGAGTCAAAGAAGATTGAGATCAATTAAAATTGAAGGATATACCAAACTAAGTGCTATCAAATGTGATGGATAATGTGTGAGTGTTGGAGCGGAATTATGGTGAGTTTTGACTAGTTGATAACCAAACGAAATATTTCGAAAATGTATCCTAGATAAGCCATGGATGAGAGTGAGGTTTTCAACTATTTGCGGAAGACATTGTTGGTTCTAGGGTATCATGTTAGACTATTTTGAAGTGTTCTAGTGGACTATTTTGATGAAGCTAAATTTGTTTTGCACATCAGTTGCATACGGATCCCACGGTTCCCTTATGGGAGGGATCCGGCTAGTTGAAAATATGGGATCTGCCAATCTGCAGATCAGAAGGCTTACAGGAAATGTGCAACTATGCATATTATAGTAAATGCATTTCTTAGTTGTTTCTAAGGGGACTAAGTGTAAGAACACAACTAATATAACTTGTATCAAAGTGGGAAACACTGAAGTTCCTAGAATGAGTGACGACGACCATACCAAGAGGTCGTAAAATCTCATTTTCAAATACCTAAGTTAGAATGTTTAGTTCCAAGATATGGCAATACCTACATACTACAAGCATAGTTAAGATTGTTTACAAACCATTGTTTTGAAATTGTTCATCAAACACTTAAGCCTTAGGATTTTACCTTTCTTCACTTCTTCTTCCTCAAGAAATTGGCAAAGCATTTGAAGATTCCCTTGGTTTGTTGCCATTCGGACGATTCATTGGGGATGTTTGGCAATTGGTTAATGTAGTCCAAAGGGTCAAGATCAATATTCTCAAGTGGGTTGCTACTACTCCCTTCACCTTCACCTTCTTCTTGCCTCTCTCTTTCGTCTGAGGAATCCGTGGGTGGATGTGGCCTCTTGCCTTCTACCATGAACCTTGTTGTTATACCCTCGGTTAGTGGAACCATGACCTTATTGCAAAAGTTATGATCAAGGGATTGTGGGGAAGGATCTAATGCAAAGATGAATTTGGCAAGACAGGTTAGAAGCATTGCATACGGGAGTACCATCTTGTCCATGCTTCTCACACTTGCCATTCTTTTGACCATGTAGTAGGCAAGGTTGAATCTAGTATTGGTCACTAGACAATATATCATGAAGCTTAGGCAAGCGTTGGGGTGATCCTTGTTTCCTACTAGACATACCACATTTTCTCTTATCACAACTTCCCATTTTTTATATAACCCATACATTTCCGAAAGCTCCATTTGAAAAGGATCGCTATAGACCACTTTTGACTTTCTTGTGACTCTTGATGGTGATGCTCTTGGCATAAACACGGTGTCCCTCACCGTGGTTGCTTCCGGGATCAAAGTGTGGTAGATATCATGGTGATCAACCATTGTGTGTAGTTGTTCCAAAGACCATTCATTTGAGTACATACAAACGCCATCATATGTAACCCCTAGAATTCTTCCAAGCTCCACAAGTGAAAGAGTGTACTTATGTCCATTTATGGTAAATTCAACTGAGATGGACCCATCATCATTTCTAATTATACCCATAGTCTTGTAAAACTCAAGCACAAAGACCGGGCAAATTTGCTCGTTTATATCCAATAAACAATCAAACCCAATAGTTCCAAATACTTCCCTCATGTTGGTATTTACAAGAAATGATGGATCAACAACTCTACCTTCATGAAAGAGTCTCCTTTAAAGTAACTTAAAAGCTTTCCTATCGTCTGGATTTAATCCATTTTTCCTATGGTACATGGGAATGTAGTGAGTGGTGTCTTGGTAATCTTGTTGCTTGTTGCTTGGCATGATGTTCCTAAACAATGTAACCACAATGTGGTGTTAATGGTGAATAGTAACCTAGAGGGTTTCATCACAATTTTGCTCTCATCATCTTTGTTGGGTTCAAGAAATGTGTTTAATTTGTATTAACAATGTTAAATCTTTGATTAAGATTATCTTAGAAAACAATGTGATGACAAATTATGGAAAACCCATTTGAACCCAACTCTTAAAGATGAAGTAATTGTAATTCTAAGAATCAAGGAATTAGATTAATAACGTAGTGAAGATTAAACTTACACATGTGATTGTTAGGCTTGAGAAAAATGATCAATTAGCTCCTATGAACAGTAACTGAGTCTTTGTTCGTGAGTCTGTGAAATGAGTGATGGTGGAACATCCACAGTGATCATTTTTAGCTTATACTGTCTTATGTTGCGCGGATCCCGCGGATCTCTCTCATTTGGGATCCGTCTAGTATAAACTTAGGGATCCGGCATGACAGTAAAAGTCAGCTCAAGAAATTCCTTGATAACTTTGGTTTGGGAGTTCTAAGATACCTAGTGTTTTGGTGTTAATGTTCTAAAACTTGTGGTTTGAGGTTTTGATGATTTAATGTTATTCCTATTAGACAAGGTTCCCTTTTTAAGAATTAGTCGTAATTCTTGGGAAGCTTTTCAAACATTATAATAAAATCCCATTTTATTATAACATAAGGAGTTTCACATGGATATTTATTGATATGCATGAAATGTCAATAAATCCTTTGTGATGAATAATGATTGATGTTATCATATAACAAGATATTATTATGGGTTGGTAATAAAGTCTAAAAAAAAACGGAGAGCACTAAATAGAAAATTACCATAAAGAATAATTACTAGAATCATTACTATTAAGTCATGTAATCAAGAAACTAATAATAATAAATAAAGGTAAGTAATTAAAGATCATACCTTTGCCAAATATTCTTTTAAAGAAAAGAAATATTTAGATGTTTCTTGGAATCTCCAGATTAATGTTGTAAGGATACTTAAACATTCTTTTTGCGAGAAGAACTATTTAGATGAATTCATTATGATCATCTTGGTAGTTCCAAATCATAGTATGGATAATGCTTTTAAAAAAATGTTAGAGCATTCTATCATTGTCCAACAATAAACAAAATGGTGATTTTTAAAATATGACAAAAATAATTCTTCTTTGTAGTTTTCAAACATACATGGATCGTATCAAGTTTTTAAAGTACAACATACTCTAAGAAACTTGGTAACGAAGCTCTGATGCCAATTGTGGAAAACTAGAAGGGGGGGTTGAATAGTTTTACCAATTTAAAACTTCATTTTAAATATTTAGATCGACTTATGTCAATCTATTTGATTGTTTATGTTGGACGTTGATAGATAGATATATAAACGTGTAATGAAAGATAAAGAGTAAGAAGCACATCACCACGACACAAGTATTTATAGTGGTTCGGCTACAAGGACACCTTCCTTGCCCTACTCCACTCCCCGAGTCACCTACTCGAGAGTTCGTAAACACTACACCAACTCCTTATGGCGGAGAATCCTTCACAACGTTGCTTAACCTTTTTCCGGTACAAAGCTAAATACCGAGTTCTTTCACACCAAGGCGAACCACACCTAATACAACATCGCCTACCCTTTATACGGTGCTAGGCTAACCACCGAGTTCTTTCACACCTTAGGAGAACTAATCCTTCACAACGTCGCCTACCCTTTATTAGGTACTAGGCTAAGTACCTAGTTCTTTCACACCTTAGGTGAACTACACCTTCACAACACAACACCTAATCTCAAGGAGATCTACTCCTTGTTACAACACCATCAAGGATATCACCATCCTTGTATATAAACAAATACATATATGTATAACGATGCACCTCATCGATTATACGACCTAGGAATTCTTCCCAAATGCTACTTAATTGATTTGATTCTTTGGCATCCTTCACTAATGCCTTTGACACAACGCTTGACACCCTTCACTAATGCCTTCGTCTTGACACCTTTAACATCCTTCACTAATGCTTTGACACGGATGATGAGCACCTTTCACTAATGCTTTCATCTTGACACTTTCGGCATTCTTCACTAATGCCTTCAACCCAACATCTATGGAGAAAGGAAGAACTATCAACAAGATAACCTTAGTAGTCTTGATGATGACGAAGCATGGCAACCCATGGACTTTGAGCTTGCACGTCTTCAAGAGGTGATGATCTTTCCTTTAGGAGGAACCTAGTAGATCACACTAAAACAAAAGACAAACTACATAGATCACTTAGATCTGAGGTTAGAGGGTTAGAATACTTTGGGGAAGTATATATGAAAAGGTACACTTAGAGAGGAAGAAATGGCTCTCTATTTATAGAGGAAATTCTCTTATGTTTCCCCGGATCCCACGGATCCCTACCACAAGGGATCCGGCTAGCACAAAGCTAGGGATCCGTGGTCCGCTCCTCTTTGCCCATGGGTATTTTTGGTTATGGGTCATGGGACATGGGTTATGGGTTGATCCATGGTTTTCTTTCTAGATACAATGTATCTTAAGGATACAATGAACTTGGTTAAGTGGTATATATAAAACCATGGGTTATGGGTGAAAACCATTTGCTAGTATTTACCCATTTAGTATAAACTTGTATTTACCCAATATAGCATACACTTAGTGTTTACCCATTTTAGTATACTTAGTTTAAGTATATGTTTAACCCAATATGTAAACACTAGTTGTTGTACATATGTATCTAAATCAAAAAATCACTTATACTTGTTTTAGTGTTTTATGTGAAAGCGTAAGTGTGTTAGAAAACTATTAACTCAAACTATTTACGTACTCTATTTGTTTCGTTAAAATGATTTTATATTTGTTATCGACAAAACATTAGAAGATCGTAAAATATAAATAAACGTTTTAACGGTTTATTTGTATTAACAGAATTCTTGAAAGTGTTGTCTCAGCATGGACTTCCTCATTCTCCTGGACTCTTCATTTCCACCGAACCTTGCTTTAAGTGCCATCCATATGTCCTTTGCATCATCCATGTGGTGAAAATTACCCAAGTGATCTTCAGGAATAGCTTGAAGAAGGATGGTTCTTACTTTGTGCTCTCTTTGCACAGCTAGAATCTCTTTAGCAGTTTTGGGAGGAGCAATGGTAAACTTACCATCAAGATCTGGGATAGTCTTCTTCAGACTGTTTCCTTTCTTCACAATCTCCCAAAGATTCCAATCAATATTGGAGATCCAGTTCTGCATCTTCATTGTCCACAGATCATACTCTTCCTTTTTAAGATAAGGAAACTTACCATTACTGTTGGAAAGACTAAGTTGCTGCATAGAGGTGGTGTTCTTGATGTTGTTGTTGGTGACTTCGGATTCATCATCAGTTCCAGGCATGGTGAATGTGTTTTTGGTTGTATGGGGGTGAGGTAAAATATGGTTCTCAGTATCGTAGAGACTTTCCCGAGGCTCCGATACCACTTGTTGAATTCAGACATACCTTGACAGATCTTCAGCACTCGTAGATCATTAGTGTTGCCTATGTAATCATAAGCAAACTAATAGAAAATCTCTACAACTCGTATTCTATAGCGGAATGTAAATACAAGCTGTTATAACTAAGAACACTTAGATCCTCTATGGATCTTTTATTAACTGAAACTCTATGTTTCGAATTGCTTCTCTATTACATACTATGAAGTTCCTTTTATAGACAAGGAACCCTAAACTATTACTACTCAATCGACTAAGCATGCAAGCATGCATTTAATGACTAAACACTAAACAATTTTGAGTAGTACAATAATACCCATGCTAACCTCGGGCAGTTCAAGAATAATGATAGGTTAGCATTTAATTAATAAAGCGTGTGCAGATCCTAGTCAGCTTCCACTCTTCAGCAGAAACACGGCACACCTTTTAAACTTCAGCATAATCTCTTCTTCAGCAGATTCTGCTTCTACTTCAGCAGAATCCTTCGGCAGAATTGACAGTAGAAATCCTACTTCGCATAATTCCCAACATTTACTTAGATGTTATTACTCCCTAGTTATCTCTTATTGGTCGGTTGAATTGTCACATCCTCATCTTAATTGGTGTGTTGTATTCCGTTTGGTCATAGGGGGTGCCTAATTCCTTAGTTCTATAAATTGTAACTCTCCTCTATACTATCCGGGATCGGCAAGTACAATAGTATCTCCCCCGAGTACTCTATTATCCTTAAGCTACAACTCACTCAATAAACACAATGAATAGTCTAGGTGCACTCCTAAGCTTTTTTGCTATTTAGGACGTTCAAGCTCGCAACAATTAAAGAAGAAGCCAGTTTTCCTTACTCTAGCATCTACCAATTAAGACAAGAGACAACCTAACAATAATTAACAACTATGTTTCATAGATATAAGCAAACACATGGATAATTTAGCTACTCATGGTAAACAAGCAATCATACACACATACAATTAAACACGGGGTAGACATAATCATAATATGGATAAACAAACTTATCTTATGATATAAAATAGGGTATGGAACCCTAGAATATTGTCCAAGTCGGACTACAACTGAATTAGGGTTTGCTCTTCAAAGTTCTACCTCTTAAAATACAGAAAAATCGAATTTTATATATTGATTTACAAATGTGAGAGCGTCATCTTTGCTAGTGACGCCATCAGGTCGCCGTCATTAGGGTTTCGTCTGGAACAAGTCGTCGTTAGGACGGCGTCAGTTGGGAAGCGTGATGCTGTCAGTCTTCATGAAGGACGTCGTCTGAGATTGGTTCTTGGGCGTCTGGTGTGGAAAAGGAGGGAGACGCCTTTTCAGAGTTTAGGCGTGACGCTGTCAGGTTGTAGAACCATAATTTGTTCTGGGCCGTCATGTGTATTTTGATCAAAACTTCTATATAGGGGCGGTGTCGCCCTTTAGTTGGGACGCCGTCAGGTCTGCTGGAGGGCCTTTGATCTTGACTTTGCCATTTTCTTCATGTTTTCGCTCTTTTTCGTCCAAATATGCTTCATTCCAGCATTTTTATTCCAAAAGGCCTAAAATGTGAAAATGAACGATTTTAAGTAGTAACGGATATAAATGTGTCGATTTAAGGCTTAAATGACCCCCCTAAAAACGTAAGTTTTAAATCCTTATCAGCTAAGAAGGTTGCGCCGTAACCAATGTATGAGGTTACGGCGTAAAAAAGGAACATTACGTTTTATGATATTGATGGGATTACGGCGTAACCAAAGAATGAAGACTACGGCGTATATGAAACCCTAGGTGGTTACGGCGTAACTACCAATTTTAGTTACACCGTAAATGTCTATTTTTGTATAATATCATGGATCATTACACTAGTTATGGCGTAACCACAACTCAAGGTTACATCGTAGCTACGTCGGGCCTATAAATACCAACCCTATTTCCAGTATTTTACACATCCTTTTTACCACAAAACACCAGAGAACGAAATAGGGTTCCACAAGGGAGATCTACAACAACATACGGAGCCATTTCCAAGGGAAAAATCACAAGATAACATCAATAAGTTTTAGCGATTCTTATTTTAATTACATTTACGATTCCATGTCTTTCACTTTCATGTAAAACATTGAATCTTGTGTTCTTATTACTATGATCGGCTAAGCACCTCTGGTGCTAGCCTAGTTGTAATTCCTTTCATGTCTTGATTATGTTTACATGCTTTTATTATTGCTTTTAGTGTGTACATGCATATTTTTTCGATAGATTATCTAGTTTCGGTAGTTCTGAAGACCGGTTGTACTTCTTGCACTAGGAGAATTGACCATAAGACCTAAGTGTGATTGGTGCAAGGATTGACAACGCTTGTGTGCGAATTGACCATAGGATCACCCTCTGGGATGGATGAACTTAAGAAGTTAGATGTGTGGCCTAAGTTCTGACCGGCCGGGCCACACAAAGAAATAATATAGCATGCAGCGGCACTTAATACTCAAACTCGTCTACCGTACTTCCGCTTACTACAGAGGAGAGCGCCTTTGGTTCCGGAAAGGATTCTAGTGAGGGAGGCTAGGCGAATTGACCATAGGAGTCTAGTGATACTTATGCCCTACTTGAAGCAATAGAAGGCTTATTAGAAAACATAGTCATAGCTTGATAGGATAAATAATTAGGCTAGCACACTTTCTCACTACTGCATTCAAATCTATTTAATTTTTGCTTTTCATTTCTGTTTATTAGTTTAATTAATCAATCAATTAAAACCCCCTTTAAAAACGTGACATTAGACTTAAATTAGGATCCTAGCACATAGCTCTTTGGACGACCTCGGCTTTACCGAATACTACACTACACACGATCTGGTACACTGCCTGTTAACACATAAGATAGACCATAGGTAGACGAGACCATTATAAATATTAAAACCTGGTCATAAATCCTGCATCAGTGAATAAATTAACAAGAAACAACAAATATCCCAAACATGCAAACAACTTCTTATATGAACATTACAACTTCATATAGAAAAAACACATCCAAACACTATCTCTTACAGCTGGCTTCATTACAACACATTATCCGATTACGATTAATTGATATAGCATAATTACTTTCAAAACGCAATGCTATCATACTCATTAATAATGATGCAATAAGATAGAAATTCATTTTACACATAATCAGGGGCGAAGCCAGAAAATTTTTGTCGAGGGGGCAAAATATGATAATTTTTAGAAACTACACTAAAAATTGGTTCGTTGGGGGGGGGGGGGCAAATTACAAAAATAGTCAAAAATTTTTAAAAATTTACACTACAATTTTTTTCACAGGGTGGTCACATGACCCCCCGGACCCCCCCCCCCCCCCCTTTATCTCCGCCTCTGCACATAATCAAATGCTCACTCTGCATACTATAACAATAGTTAAATTAGTATTTAGCCTTTTGGTTTGTAAGGTAAGGAAAAACATTGCACTCTGACACATCCAGAAAAATATATGTTGAAATTTAATTTGAAAAATACTAATTAAAAACGCTTTGTATAGCATTATACAAATATTTTCGGAAGGTTACATTATGAAAAAAAAAAAACATATCGAATAGTATACGCACCTTCCAAGGAGTGCCATTTTTTATGCATCTTCAGTACCAACTGAGAAATGACCTTGCAGCTTCGGGTCCGCCAATTGAACAAACTAATTACACTCTCTTAAAAATGGGTGAGCCTGTATATTATCATACAAAGCAAAGACAATATGTAAACCTAAAGAAAACAACGGGTCAAATAAATACATCTACTTATAAGGAAACAGGTCAAACGTATAAATATTTGCTCAAAGTTCTAATTAAAGAAATTAACGGGTGAATGGCTAAAAGTAGGGTTGGTTCGGTTGATGCTAGTTTGTTAATTGGAGGTAGTGTGATTTCTTGCCCTGGAGGAATCTCATGGGTTTGGTTCAATGTAGCTACATTTATGAGGCATTTCAACGAAGGAGGCCGATCATTTGCCCACCTTTACTACTCCTACACATTTTTGGAGTAAAATTAACTTATAAAACGAGAGTAAACACAGAGAACATATACAACTCAAGAAAATAATCAGAAGCAAAGAAGGGGTTGGTTAAACACCATAATCATCCCTAAGGAATACTAAGATGGTACTTGGGCGATTTGATTTAGGTTCTAGAAAATATCTAAGATATCTTAAAGGTGCTGGGACATAGAGAATTGTGGAGACGAATTGTAGTTACTAGTTTGGGGTAGTAACTGTGTAAAATGCTATTTGTCATCCTTTTGTAATCATTGGTATTTTCTTTACTCTAAGTACTTAAAATGAAGTTTCTTATGAATTGCAAATGTGTTATGATCAGTGTTAACATGGATATGGAGTAGTCTTATATGTTTGTTTTATGAGAGTCTTGATATATATGCTATAACATGTATAACAATATGCTTGATTTATTATGATTCAGTTTACTATCTCTTGTTTGATTGGTCATTGCAATTGTCATAGGTCGAAAGGGTCAATTGTTGTGATTGATTATGAATCGTCTATCTATAACGAGTCATTGCTAGCCTTGTGGAAATTGGATAGTGAAACACTTGATAACCCGAATTATGATATGTTTAATACCCAATCTTATGTCTAACGGCCTGATTGGGGGAAGATACTTGCATATATGTTAGTTATAAACCATTTTTGATGCACTTGGTATACTATAATTCATAGGTCGAAAGGGCTTTCTTGCATAGTCGAGTAGATATTATGATAATTACCCGTTACTCATTGTGGAATAAGAGCTCAGGGGTCCGAGTCTTGGCTCGTGATCACTCCAGTTGGTGCCCCACTAGGCCAGGAAAGTTGCCGGAGCTATTCCTTGTGGAGTGGACAATGATTGATGCCAAAAGGCACCCGGGGCCAGGGTGTTCCCGCCAATCTACACCTTTTTGTGGAATTAGCCGTTACTCATATGCTTATACGACTTGTTTATGAATGCATACATCTATGTGGTTACTTCTAGTCTAATGTTCTCAGTCTAAACAAATATACTTTTAGTAATCTTGGAAAAATATATTCTTAATTTTTAACAAAAATGATTTTCGTGACAAGTGACAATCATTGAAGTCTAATTTTGTTAACCATATATTGAAACTGAAAAATATACCTCTCCCTTGGGACGACCTGGTCTTACCTAAACTTTTGCTATAAACGGGGGTTATATTTTACCAATGTGTTTTATGTATCGAATCGATTAGAATTAGTACTATAAATTTAAAGTTTTCGAAACATATCACATATCATGAAGTTTGTTTTGTTTCCATTTAAATACAATAAGACAAAGTCACTGGCAGCATAAAATATAACCTAAAATCACTTAGAAATGAAATTTTTTAAAAGCATAGTAATAACAGAAAATCATTAAGTAACCTAAAATGTTTTAGACATGTCACCTTAATTGATATACCAAGTTCTTCTATTGATCTATAAAATCCTGCAAGAACATATACAATAAGTGTATAAGCAAATAAGTGCAAAAAAGTGGAAAATATAAGTAACCCTTAACCTTTTTTTCATTTATTTACTTCAGCTAACAAATAAGTGCAGAAGCAAAAAAGTAGAAAATATATGTAACCCCAAACAACCCTTATTACTTGTAGTTAATCGGCTAAGAATAAGCAAATAAGTAGAAATTCCAAACACCTCTTATTAAAGTGTTGGACTTTGTCAGTGAAAGAAATTCCAAATACCCCTTATTATGAATCATAAAACTCAATTCAATTTATGAATAAAAACTCAATTCAATTTACAAAAGCATGTACATTGATCAATGGTCTCGACCCTTATGTACCCGAAATAGTAAGTCACATGTTTTGACCAATTATGCAACCTGCATAAACCACCCATTGTAGCACCCCATAAAAAAATATTACACACACCATATTAAGAATTTTACATTCTTTGAGCCATTAGAAAAATACAATAACCGAGTCTAAACTACCATAAGGAAGGATGTTGTCCTTAACTTTTCATATATGAAAAGGCAATTTTATATTTCTCTTGATGTATGCTAAATAACATGTGCATTAGATCCCTTTTCACTTAATTGACAGCACTGCAATAGCGTTCTATTATTCATTGTTGTTTACGTTGTTAAATGACCATGTTTGTGTCTCTAAAGTGTAAACTCAATCGTGTTCACTTCAGTTGGTGACCCACTAGGTCAGGAGAGTTGCCGGAGCTATTCCTTGTGGGGTGGATAATGGCTGGTGCCAAAAGGCACCCGAGGTCAGGGTGTTCCCGCCAATCTACACCTTTTTGTGAAATATAACTGTTTAATCATTCAATATATCAATCATTTTCTAAACTACTTTGTATTTCATTCTTCCTATTACAACAGTTAATAAGCAAGTTAATAAGCAGGTAAATACTTCAAAAGAAACTCATCTAATAATATAGGTGGTTGGGATCGGGTACCCAGGAATCAATTATATAATCTCAATCATTACATAAAAACACATGAACAATAAACCTATAAAGGGCCTTCATAAGGTTCATCCATATTGGAAGAAACTAAATATGTGACCAATTAATAAACATGTTCAAAACAGTTACCTCCACGACTCTTTGCCCGTTGCGTAAATTGAACTCTAGCCGAACACGAGCCACCTATAGCAACAGAAAGTCTGGTACCCAAGAATCCATTAGAGCATGTACAATCATAACGGCATAACGCCGTTTTTTATGCTAATAACGCCGTTATTGGCGTTACTCCGTTGGAGGGTTTGTGAAATGACGCCGTTAGTCCCTGCACGTTGGGTTAGTAACACCCGTTATTTTTTTTATTATTATTTTTATTTTTTTTATTTTTATTTTTTCATTTATGCCCTTAAATGAGGGGTTGTTTTTGTAAATTGTTGGGAATGTTATTGATGTTATTGGGATGTTATTGTTGTGGGTGTTTTTTTGGGATGTTAAGGTGAAATGTTAAAGCTGATGTGGTGTCACAATTCTCAACTTCCGGTCATTTTTCAAATTTATATTTTCATTAAACGCATAATTTCCTATTAAATAAACGCTATCGCGTAATCATTAATTTTAAACATTTGATCCGACACTTCCAAAAATTGTCCAGATATATTTTTATACTCATTTTAAGATTATAAAAATAATATTATTAGTTTACCCGGTGTTTCAAATTCATTTTGTATATAAATTGTTATATTTATATAATTACGATGGTTTTCGTAAATACAACTCGATAATTATTATTTCACTAAATTCTTGTAAGAAGTGTATTTTTATAATTTTTATGACATCGAAATATTTTATTTTGTTCCGTTAAAATTTATTTTTAGCCAACGCTACACTAAATAATTACTTTTATTTATCAAATGTACACTACAATTATCATACAACACATTTACTTAATAAAAAAATTTCATCACTCTTTTCTTTTGCCTCCCCTTGCCGACCATATACCTCTAGTAACAATAGGTATCAAACTTGAATTTTGCTACTAAAAATCTACACATATTATATCATGACTAGGCCATTTATTTCACAAATATCTAACCAAAAACACATAGAACACATAATGTTAAGGTGAAAAGAAAATAAAACCCTCTCATCTCATTCATGTGGATCGGCCAAGAAGAGAACCAAGAGGAAATCATAAGATTTTTCAAGCTACAGTTGATTTACAACTCTAGTATTACTTCCATTTTGGGTTTTGAAATAAAAACCTAGAGTAATTAGGAAAAACCTTGCTCTAAAACCTCATCACTACACTAGTAAGCATTTCATGATCATTTTTATTTTTCCATGTTCATACTTTGGTCATTTCATCATTTTTGCAAGAAAACATGCAAGTTATATGGTTATGTATACCACTTTATTTGTTTTTAAGTACTATAAATTTATATATATCATCCTATAATTATCCCTTGAAACATATCACTTTTGATGATGTCTAGGAACCCATGACACCCTAAGAAGGTGTATGGTAGGATTTGGATAGCTTCGGAGTTGTTTTGAATTGGTTAGAATAGGTTTGGCGCGAGAAAAACTCATTTCGACAAGTTTACATAAGGGTCTGTCCATATTTTTGAAATCTGGAAAATCCGACAGTTTGTAAAATATTTTGGGCTAGATATTTAGAAAATACACTTCAAAACGAAAACGTGGCCGCTTGAACGGATTAAAACGGAGCTATAACGAAGAAGTTATGCTATTTTCAAATTTGACGACGAATACTATAAAATCCAGAAAATTCAGCATGTTATATTAACTTTTTACGAGTCAAAAATGAGTCTTAAGCGTTATTGAATGTGTCGACTTATCAAAAATATATTAGTATATATTATCACGATTCCAAGGATATATAAAACGTAGAAAACGGACTTGTAACGATTAAATTATACACGTTTACACAAAGTTGCCGTAACTTTATTATATAAGAAAAACTAATATATTTCTATTAGACAAAATCTTACGGCAACAAGTGACCATGTTGAGGGTCGTTTTTAACAAGGATGTAATACTTTTTATAACGTGATGTCTTCTAGTAAAAGTAAGTTCGCCTAGCATATTTTCCAAAATGTCCAACCGTTCGTCGAACGGAGTTGTAATGAATAAATTACGGTTACTTAAACTTTGCCGAAAACCACCTTTAAACAATATTTTGGACACAGGTACCATACTTTACCTATATTTTCCTCCATGATCGAGACCTCTACGATAAAAACTTAAATGCTAAAACTTTGAGATGATGATACAAGCTTCCCAAAACCGTTGAGTTTGTTTCCTAACACTCGATGTGCACCATTTTACGACTAGCTTTCCGAGGCCATATAGTCACTTTCATGACTTGTCAAATTATATTATTTTGCGACGAAAAGTTATAGATTCATAATAAATCACTAAATGATTATCGTAGGATATCATTTCGACGTAAGTACTTGTAAAGTATTTGGTAACTTGACAATATGCCATAAACATATATTTCGACGATAAACTTTATTTTCCAAAAATGTACAAGTGGTATGGATATCATATGAGTTTGCATGCAAGACATTGTTTCATGACTTATATTAGAGCATATCATTCATATTAGGTTGCGGATAGAGATCGCACCTCATTTCAGTGTATCTACTTTTGTCACCATAAACATTGCACCAGGTGAGTTCGTAGCCCCACTTTTACTCGTTTAATTGTTTCATAAACTCTTCGGGGGAGATACATGCTCAACTACTTGCTTTTACTTTACATTTATATGAACTTAAATATCTTTTGTTTCACTCTATGTGCGCGTAAGTAGATTATGCCCGAACTAAATTGATCACTATCTTTTGAACGCTATTAGTTGAAACACTTTCCTTGATTTTGAACCCTTCGACATGTATATTTGAGCTCTTTTAAATTGATTCGAACCCTTTAACATATAAGTGAACACTTTGGACTTGATATGAACTTTTTGACATATAGTTGATCTCTTCTAACTTGTACAAGGACCCTTTTGATATGTTTTAAACTTGTTTGACGTGATTTTGAACGCTTCGACTATCTTGAACCTTTTGATATTATTCGAGCTCTTTGACTGTTTTGAACTTTTGAACTCGACTTAAATCTTTGAACTTAATTACGAACTTTTGAACGGAACTCTTGAACTTAAATACAAACTTATGACTTGTTTGAACTTATTAAACCGGACGTGTTATGACCTTGACCTAAAGTCTCCCATGTTCGGAGCATCACTATAAAGTCTCCCATGTTCGGAGCATCACTATAAAGCCTCCCCGGTCCGGAGCAGAACGTCTCACTATGTTACGGAGTGTTCTCAATCTAAAGCCTCCCAGGTCCGGAGCAGAATGTCTCACTATGTTACGGAGCGTTCTCGATCTAAAGTCTCCCCTGTTCGGAGTGCAAATTCTCCCATGTTCGGAGTGTTCTTAATTGTATATAATAGTTGTATGATGTACTGTTCGTACATTCGCATTGTTAGTCTCCTATTAGTAGGTAGTATGGATAGCGCTATTAGAGGTCGGCCAACCTCTCGTCCACTATGTTACGGGACGCATATTATTTATTCTAGGGGCTTTGCCTGGCATACATTATTATATACGTGGTACTATATTGTGAATTATTGTGGTAACTTATAATCGACTATTAGACACACTATATTTTGTGCAATGGGTTATGAACACACAGGTTGCAAGTTTTGTATGGGCGGAACTTGGAACTGAGTGGATTTACAATGCATTTGCTTTGAGAACTCATTTGACCTCGTGTGCTTGAACATAAATTAGACATATTTTGGCAGTGGATTGTGAACACACAGGTTGCAAGTTTTGTATGGGCGGAACTTGGAACTGAGTGGATTTACGATGCCTTTGCTTTGTGGACTATTCTAAATGACCAACAACTTTGCCTTTGTTGCATGAACACTCTTTAAAACCTTTACAATTCAACCAAACTCTATGAACTCACTCAACCATCGTGTTGACACTTTAGCATGTTTTATCTCAGGTATCTAAGGCATTCACTTCATGGCATGCATGTGGACTTATCATAGAGTCGCGATGACGACGCGTCTCACATATATTTTTTGCACTTAACTATCGTTTGATTGTAACAAACTCATTTTGGTATATTGGAAGTATTTTGGGACCTATGTTTGTAAACTCTGATTATTTTACTTAATCAAACGATATTTTCAAAACGACACTTTAGGTCGTTCGATATAACTGTAACTTTGATGCTATGACAGTCATCCCCCAGGAATTCCATTCCGCTGCAAAACAGGTAATTTGGGGGTGTGACAGATTGGTATCAGAGCATCGGTTATAGAGAACTAGGTTGCATCATTGACCCTAGACTATAACTACATCATCATAGCATCTCATCATATCATTATAAGTGCATACTCCTTATACATGCGAACTTATGACTCAATACCAAACATCATATGAGACGATTAGTCCAAGCATTGCATAGTTACTCCTAAATTATACATAGCCTAATCACCTATGTCTAATTCAGGAAGAATCATGCAATGAAGGGAGTAGTAGTCTCATATGTGTAAGTAATTCCGTAATCGAGCCAAATTTTCAAAAGATTTTCTTCAAACCACTTGTTTCCAGTTTGATCCGAGTGACAGTTCTTGTTTGATGAGTTGCAAAGATCAAACTAGAAACAAGTTGTTACCTAAACCGATTTGGCCTAATCTCATGACAGTTCTTGTTTGATGAGTTGTGAGATTAAGTAAAAATCGGTTACCTAAAAATCTTTTGAGGGTTTCGCTCGAGAATGGGAAAGCCTGCCTCATCAAGCCTGGTCATAAGAGAGCATGTATTTAGGACGGGAAATGCTCACGATAGCACGAGAACGTATTTAGTTGAACGAGGAACCCATATGCATGGGCATTGACATAATCAATTAGACCATACACGAGCATAAACTTTTAGAACCCTTGTCGAGGTTCGGACCATAGTATCATTAATCGAATCACGAGGACGTGATTCCTCTGACATGGGAAGAATGTCACAATTCTCACCTTCCGGTCATTTTTCAAATTTATATTTTCATTAAACGCATAATTTCCTATTAAATAAACGCTATCGCGTAATCATTAATTTTGAACATTTGATCCGACACTTCCAAAAATTGTCCAGATATATTTTTATACTCATTTTAAGATTATAAAAATAATATTATTAGTTTACCCGGTGTTTCAAATTCATTTTGTATATAAATTGTTATATTTATATAATTACGACGGTTTTCGTAAATACAACTCGATAATTATTATTTCACTAAATTCTTGTAAGAAGTGTATTTTTATAATTTTTATGACATCGAAATATTTTATTTTGTTCCGTTAAAATTTATTTTTAGCCAACGCTACACTAAATAATTACTTTTATTTATCAAATGTACACTACAATTATCATACAACACATTTACTTAATAAAAAAATTTCATCACTCTTTTCTTTTGCCTCCCCTTGCCGACCATATACCTCTAGTAACAATAGGTATCAAACTTGAATTTTGCTACTAAAAATCTACACATATTATATCATGACTAGGCCATTTATTTCACAAATATCTAACCAAAAACACATAGAACACATAATGTTAAGGTGAAAAGAAAATAAAACCCTCTCATCTCATTCATGTGGATCAGCCAAGAAGAGAACCAAGAGGAAATCATAAGATTTTTCAAGCTACAGTTGATTTACAACTCTAGTATTACTTCTATTTTGGGTTTTGAAATAAAAACCTAGAGTAATTAGGAAAAACCTTGCTCTAAAACCTCATCACTACACTAGTAAGCATTTCATGATCATTTTTATTTTTCCATGTTCATACTTTGGTCATTTCATCATTTTTGCAAGAAAACATGCAAGTTATATGGTTATCTATACCACTTTATTTGTTTTTAAGTACTATAAATTTATATATATCATCCTATAATTATCCCTTGAAACATATCACTTTTGATGATGTCTAGGAACCCATGACACCCTAAGAAGGTGTATGGTAGGATTTGGATAGCTTCGGAGTTGTTTTGAATTGGTTAGAATAGGTTTGGCGCGAGAAAAACTCATTTCGACAAGTTTACATAAGGGTCTGTCCATATTTTTGAAATCTGGAAAATCCGACAGTTTGTAAAATATTTTGAGCTAGATATTTAGAAAATACACTTCAAAACGAAAACGTGGCCGCTTGAACGGATTAAAACGGAGCTATAACGAAGAAGTTATGCTATTTTCAAATTTGACGACGAATACTATAAAATCCAGAAAATTCAGCATGTTATATTAACTTTTTACGAGTCAAAAATGAGTCTTAAGCGTTATTGAATGTGTCGACTTATCAAAAATATATTAGTATATATTATCACGATTCCAAGGATATATAAAACGTAGAAAACGGACTTGTAACGATTAAATTATACACGTTTACACAAAGTTGCCGTAACTTTATTATATAAGAAAAACTAATATATTTCTATTAGACAAAATCTTACGGCAACAAGTGACCATGTTGAGGGTCGTTTTTAACAAGGATGTAATACTTTTTATAACGTGATGTCTTCTAGTAAAAGTAAGTTCGCCTAGCATATTTTCCAAAATGTCCAACCGTTCGTCGAACGGAGTTGTAATGAATAAATTACGGTTACTTAAACTTTGCCGAAAACCACCTTTAAACAATATTTTGGACACAGGTACCATACTTTACCTATATTTTCCTCCATGATCGAGACCTCTACGATAAAAACTTAAATGCTAAAACTTTGAGATGATGATACAAGCTTCCCAAAACCGTTGAGTTTGTTTCCTAACACTCGATGTGCACCATTTTACGACTAGCTTTCCGAGGCCATATAGTCACTTTCATGACTTGTCAAATTATATTATTTTGCGACGAAAAGTTATAGATTCATAATAAATCACTAAATGATTATCGTAGGATATCATTTCGACGTAAGTACTTGTAAAGTATTTGGTAACTTGACAATATGCCATAAACATATATTTCGACGATAAACTTTATTTTCCAAAAATGTACAAGTGGTATGGATATCATATGAGTTTGCATGCAAGACATTGTTTCATGACTTATATTAGAGCATATCATTCATATTAGGTTGCGGATAGAGATCGCACCTCATTTCAGTGTATCTACTTTTGTCACCATAAACATTGCACCAGGTGAGTTCGTAGCCCCACTTTTACTCGTTTAATTGTTTCATAAACTCTTCGGGGGAGATACATGCTCAACTACTTGCTTTTACTTTACATTTATATGAACTTAAATATCTTTTGTTTCACTCTATGTGCGCGTAAGTAGATTATGCCCGAACTAAATTGATCACTATCTTTTGAACGCTATTAGTTGAAACACTTTCCTTGATTTTGAACCCTTCGACATGTATATTTGAGCTCTTTTAAATTGATTCGAACCCTTTAACATATAAGTGAACACTTTGGACTTGATATGAACTTTTTGACATATAGTTGATCTCTTCTAACTTGTACAAGGACCCTTTTGATATGTTTTAAACTTGTTTGACGTGATTTTGAACGCTTCGACTATCTTGAACCTTTTGATATTATTCGAGCTCTTTGACTGTTTTGAACTTTTGAACTCGACTTAAATCTTTGAACTTAATTACGAACTTTTGAACGGAACTCTTGAACTTAAATACAAACTTATGACTTGTTTGAACTTATTAAACCGGACGTGTTATGACCTTGACCTAAAGTCTCCCATGTTCGGAGCATCACTATAAAGTCTACCATGTTCGGAGCATCACTATAAAGCCTCCCCGGTCCGGAGCAGAACGTCTCACTATGTTACGGAGTGTTCTCAATCTAAAGCCTCCCAGGTCCGGAGCAGAATGTCTCACTATGTTACGGAGCGTTCTCGATCTAAAGTCTCCCCTGTTCGGAGTGCAAATTCTCCCATGTTCGGAGTGTTCTTAATTGTATATAATAGTTGTATGATGTACTGTTCGTACATTCGCATTGTTAGTCTCCTATTAGTAGGTAGTATGGATAGCGCTATTAGAGGTCGGCCAACCTCTCGTCCACTATGTTACGGGACGCATATTATTTATTCTAGGGGCTTTGCCTGGCATACATTATTATATACGTGGTACTATATTGTGAATTATTGTGGTAACTTATAATCGACTATTAGACACACTATATTTTGTGCAATGGGTTATGAACACACAGGTTGCAAGTTTTGTATGGGCGGAACTTGGAACTGAGTGGATTTACAATGCATTTGCTTTGAGAACTCATTTGACCTCGTGTGCTTGAACATAAATTAGACATATTTTGGCAGTGGATTGTGAACACACAGGTTGCAAGTTTTGTATGGGCGGAACTTGGAACTGAGTGGATTTACGATGCCTTTGCTTTGTGGACTATTCTAAATGACCAACAACTTTGCCTTTGTTGCATGAACACTCTTTAAAACCTTTACAATTCAACCAAACTCTATGAACTCACTCAACCATCGTGTTGACACTTTAGCATGTTTTATCTCAGGTATCTAAGGCATTCACTTCATGGCATGCATGTGGACTTATCATAGAGTCGCGATGACGACGCGTCTCACATATATTTTTTGCACTTAACTATCGTTTGATTGTAACAAACTCATTTTGGTATATTGGAAGTATTTTGGGACCTATGTTTGTAAACTCTGATTATTTTACTTAATCAAACGATATTTTCAAAACGACACTTTAGGTCGTTCGATATAACTGTAACTTTGATGCTATGACAGTCATCCCCCAGGAATTCCATTCCGCTGCAAAACAGGTAATTTGGGGGTGTGACATGTGGCGCTGACGTGGACGGTGTTATTGGTGTTATGGTGTTATTGTTGTGCATGCTCTTAGAAACCTAATTAATAAACAAGACATAGTTTTAAAACCAAATCAATAAAAGTCATTAGTTAATCAGTAATCACACCCACAAAATATAAAACATTATTTCAAAACCAAATCAATCAACAATCATTAATTCATCTGTAATATAAATATATTTTACCGATGATCATATTGCCTTTAAGAATTCAAAAGCTTTAGCTTTTACGAAGAAAAAAATGGCAATGAAGAAAAAAAAAGGATTGAATCGGTATGTGATTGTGGAGGAGGATTTGTGTGTGTTTTTTTAAATCGGTAATAGTAAGAGGAATAGATTACCTGCGCAATTAATATTTTTTTGAATCTGAAGAGTCTGAAAGAAGTTATGATTTTGAAACCGGCAATTGGAAAAGAAGGCTATTGTGTTGTAGTAATTCTGTTTTTGAATTCGTAACTTATTTTTGGCACGATTATTTGAATGTGTCAACATTAATTGCTTAATTGAAACTCCCGATTTGAATTTGAATATGCTATGTACATGGGTTAGGAAATGAAGAATGAAACAATGTTGTACCTTTCAAACTAAAAAACTAATACTCACTCCGTCTCAAAATCATAGTCTATATTTTTTTTAGAACGTCTCAAAATAATTGTCCACTTTGCTTTTTAAGTAAAAAATAGAGAATATATTAAAGAAATATTCTTTTTAAGTGGTTGAGATTTATAGTGGTCATATTTTTATTAAACTTTGTGATTTTGAGACGGAGGGAGTAGTATTCAAGACATGTCATGGCATTAATTTTATGGCTTGCTTCAAAAAGTTGTCACAAACTCTTATTTACTATATTAGATAGATATACAAAAAAGTTATTATATTTGTGTTTGTTCAATTATTTTACTGTAATATTTTTATGGTTTTTAAATTATTGTGCTATCAAAACTTGTTAATAAAGTCATTGTACTATGAAAAAGATATCGTCTATACGTAAATAAAAATGGATGCTTTCATAACGCAACCATCGAAGGCTTTCCACATATTGAGATTGGGACGCTGAAGGATCGAATTGTATCCGAAGAACAAGGGATCAAAAAAGCTATAATAAGGGAATTCATGGGCATGAAACCCCGAAATAACCAATCTACAATCAAACTTTTAGCTAGGTCGAAAAATTCTTGCTAAAAGAAAAATCCATGTGCTAACTGAGTGAATATGTTTTGCGTTTTTGTTCAGTTGACTCAGTAAACTATTTTTATAATTCTATAAATGAATATTTTAAATCATTTCGATAACCTTGTACCTAACATCAATTAGTTTCTCTTTAAAATGTTCAAATCACGTGTCATGTCATTAATACATCACTTTTAACTCATTTTTATAAGTTATTTTTTAACATATCTTTCTTTTTATTAAATTTTTATTTTAAATCTGTGTTGTATATACTAGTCTGAAAAGAAGAAAATTAAGTTTTGCTTTTGACGCTGTCACTACATCTTTTAAACTAATCTTTAAATAGGAGTAATTGTCAATTTCTACAACGAGAATAATTAATGGTTTTCATAGTATAATGAGCTATAAGAACATAAAAAATAGTTTAATGATTTAAGTGAACAAATAGTGAAAGTAAAATGACTTCTAATTTTTCCATTCACCTTTTATAGTATTCCATCCGTTTCAAAATAATCGTCCTCATTTGATTTTTTAAAGTCTTAATTTCTCAATTTTGATCTTTAATATTTTTGTGTATGTTATATAATACTTGATTAAAATAATATCATTGAAAAAACGTTTAAAAATCAATCCGTTCATATTTTTTGCATCAATTATTATATAACAAAAACAAATATTTAGGATTAAAGATGAAAAAGAGGACAATTAATTTGGGATGGAGGAGTATCATACAGTTGGTTCACTTTAATATCCTGTTTTCTAAATTTAGAAAATGAGCATTACGCATATATCATTAGAGACAGTTAAATCGATTTATACTAGCTTCACTAGAAAATAATGATAGTCAACAATGTATGAAATTCATGTTTAAATTTTTTGAGAAAAGTTACTAAAGCATGAATACATAACAATCTCACATATTGTTATATGAATTTATTACTGAAACTTTGACATAAGGCACAACTGTACAATTACATCACAAGCGCGAGATAAATGAGCCTAAAGGAAAGACAGACATTGGGATTGGAGCTACATGTAATTTGGATCGAGATGATGAAACTGCTTGTTTCTCTTTAGCTTTCGTCTCCATATTGTCTTCCTCAAAAACTCGAGTTGGTACACAGCAGCAAAAAACTTTGGAGAGAAACCTAACCATACTTATTATAGGTGTGTAAACTAAGTTAATGGGAAAAGACGAAAAGAGAGTTCAAAGCCAAATTGTTTCTTTGATCACAATAGGGAGCATCTTTATATACGGGTAAGTCGTATATACTTATTACAACACATTTAAAAAAGTGTTTTCATTTATTACAGTACTTATCTTTTTTCATGTCTTTATATAGATATTCAGTGTACTCATTAAATTATTAAAATGATGTTTTTATTACTAGCATATACTGAGTTAATGGATATTAGGATAAGTAATCCATTTTTTATCCCATGAGAGAAGGGGTTTGGCGAACTCCATCTTCTCTTTATTTGGGTCACATTTGATGTCATATAATCTTGACTCCCATAATAAAACGCTCCTTAATTTCTATCATAACACATAACAAACTTTTTTCATTTGGGCACCACCACTCCCATCTTTATTTTATTTTTATTTTTCCAACTAAATTAAAAGTCATTGGTTAAAATTAAATTATAATACAACATATTAAAAAATATACGGAACATAAAAACGATACGAAAAAAATGATACGGAAAAAAAACATACAAAATATCTTTTCATTTGAGCCCCACCACTCCCAATTTTATTTTCTTTTCATTTTTCCAACCAAATTACAATTCATTCATTAAAATTAAACTAGAATACAACATATTAAAAAACATACGAAACATAAAAACGATACGAAAAAATGATACGCCAAAAAAACATACAACATAGAAAAACATACAAAAATTAAGAAATACAATTTATTCCGGCTGATATTTCTTCATTATTTCTGCTTGTTTCCTCTCGATGAAAGTCGCTTTGTCCGGTGTGGTTCCGTCAGGATCAAGCATGAGAAACGACAACTCTTTCATCTCGAGGTCTCGAATCAAGGCCGAATTGGCTTTCTTGGGGGTCGAGATTTGCCGGCAGGACGAGGTCTCGAATCAAGGCCGAATAGATCCTCGATATTCGTCAAATCAATAGGGTCTTTCGCGTCCCACTTGGGGTATCGTTTCAAAACCTTCCACGCATGACTATATTAAAAGGTTTTCCCAAAACGCTGACTAAAATTGGTGTTTGCATTCTCGGTATGATCAACATCATTTTTCCCGCTTCTATTGGCTAAATGCTTGTAGATCGCGTTGTACTTCTGGCAATCACCGTTAAACATGCTCCGTGTTTCTGAAAACATATTCTTGGTACGAGGTTCACGTGTTGTAGCCCGGTTGAAATCCTCCATAATCTGGTTCGAAAACGCTTCGTTAGAACGGTCATTTTCGATCTCGGCGTTTTGGGAAACTTCCACCCAAGTCTCCGCTAGCAACAATTCTTCGTCGCGTGTCCATCGGGTATTCGCTCGTGTTACTTCCTCTTCTACTTCAACCTCGTCGTCCGCGTCCAAATTCACCATGGGTGGTTTTTTTGTTTTTGAGGATTTCGCTATTTTTTTCCTTGACGTTGTGCCTTATTTTCGTCTTGTGATAGGGGTTGCATTACTTTGAATTGTGATTGTGATGGCTGGGATTGAAAAAAAAAGTGGTTTTGATGATTGTGGTTGAAAGAATTGTGGTGGTGCATTTCTTCGATATCCAAATTGTTGGAATCCTTGTGCTTGTTTTTGATGATACGTATATTGTAGTTGAGAAAATTGCTACGGTTTCACTTGCGAACCAAAAGATGGGATTTGTTGCGAGGAAGAATTTGGGTTTTGTGACGATGGTGTAGACGGATTTGAGGGGTTCGAAGAAGAGTATTCTTGTGCGTTAGAGTTGAGAAGGTTGGTAAAATACTCGTCATTTGGACTTTGAGACATTTTTTTATTGTGATTTGAGATATTGTAAGTAATTTTTGTTGGTAGACACTTGTGTGGAAATTATTGTAAAAGTGGTGTGTTATTTATGGTGTGTAAATTGGTAAGTAAAAAAAAGTAATAAAATAACCAAACTAATACATTTTTTAAACATGCACCGGATACATTTTCATTTAATACCAATGGTCATATAAAAAACTCTTTGTCGTATCTACTTCACTGCAACAAAGAGGGTGGAACGGCGAGGTAGTGGCGAGGCAAGTTGGTGTAGTGGCAAGCTGCGAAGTGAAACGGCGAGGGTGCCATGTCACAATGGCAAGAGGCAAAAATCACCATACCCTTTGTTCAGATATCAACATATTTACAAATTTGTTGATAACAAGAACTTGTACAACAGTTTGCTTAATAACATGTACCTTAACAGTAAATTCAATAGCCAAAGTATAAATCTAGAATGTAAGTCTCACTAAATTGTACAAATATTGTTCAAATTTTTTTATACACATTGAAAACTACGAATTGTATTATTAGTCGACAAATGGTCTTGTGTAGTTGGTCAGGGGGCTCTTTTACATGTGAGAAGTTTCGAGTTCAAGTCTTCTTATGATAGTTTCCTCCTTTATGAGTATGAGAGTCGGCTCTCACTAACTACACTAACTATATTTGTACTAACCCAAACTTTCTAAAAATATATATATATAGTTTTGCGTAAATTTTTTATAAACTTTTTAAATATATATATTCATGTTTACTCAAATTTCGGGACCAACAATAAACCGTTGGCTATTTCAGTTTACAAAACAACAAAAGTGAGAGAGTAAATAACTTTTTAGTGGATTACACAAATATGAGAATTAAGTTCTCATCACTTGAATATATATTGTTTTTTCTGTCACACAAACTTTGCTAATGAAATAGTACAGTAGTGTGACAATATGATCAAGAGTAGGAAGACCGATAATTTTTTCATTGTGCTCTTGATTGTTGTTGCTTTCAGTTAGTCACTCCTTTTAATTGATCACATAACACACGCACACACACACAAATTTCTCGATCTTATAATCATTAATGTTTTTTCATGTTACAGGCGACTTCATGGTTAATGCTTCCTCGTGTAAAACTGATAAAGAGTGCAACCATATCAACTGTCCAGAAAAGATATGCTTTGATAGAATGTGTATTTGCGCTGTGAATTATGAAGGCGGATTGCCACCATATATCCAAAGTGCGTCCACCCAAGATGATGACACAAAATTGTTAAAGCTCCAACATATCAAGTTACTCGTCTATATGATATTTGGTTTACTTTTCATTTGCTTTTATATTCTGAGCATATATTATTCAAAAAAACTGAATGTAAAGTTCTAAAGTTTAGTTGAGCTCAGTTTTTGTTCATGAATGTTTTGATTGTATTAATAAATGGGAAATACCCTTTATTTTCTTTAGATTGATTGTAAGTCGATTATTCAATTAGTAATAAATTGTTATTTTGCCAAAAAAAGTCAATTGAACTAAGACAAACATTTTATGTCATAATGTTACACGTAATATGGCATTCTATTGTATTACATTGAATTATGTAAGATAACATTGTATTACGTAAATCATTTTTTTTAAAGGCAACTAAGTATCTCGATCTTTATATATATACGCAATAAATATATCTCAAATGTTCTAAATAAGACTTAAACCACAATCGTTTGAGGACAACATGAGATACCATTATTTATTTCCTGCATAAATTCACATTACTGGACTTGATATTATGATCTGTATTCAAACATTCCAAAATGCATAAATGCACATCTACATGGTGAGAGTGTTATGAATTTTAATAACTATAATGTAGAGTTAGGTTCATGTGCACTAGCAAATTTTTGTGAGAATATAATAACAATTTTAAAATGAAAGAAAAAATTAAATTCAAAAACATTATTTTGGAAGAAAAAGAGTCACCTGTCTTTCTTCTTATAATGAACCTCCGTTTGGGTTGCAAATTTTTTCATATATTTTTGAGAACTCTCATTTCCTATATGAAAACATCACACCTTAGTTTTAGCGAGAAGATTAATATTTTTCACTAATTTTGAAACTTCACGGTACAATCACCGTGAATGATGTATATTCGCAAACAAAAGTCACTGGTTTTTTTCCACCAAATATCACAATACAATGAACTAGGGTTGGGCTCTATTCCAGTACCGCATGAGACCAAGCTGGAACCAAGATTCTGGACGAGGAGTATTTCTTGTTTAGTTTGAGTTATCGAATCCAAAAGATTGAAACCGAAAACTTGTAACAAAAAATATCTCAGTTACATGTTGCATAAAAAAAACATCAAAAAGCTATTGATGTATAAGTCGAAGAACCATAAAACTCATTTAATTTATTTTACTTTATTTTTTGCTACTAAACACACCCTAAGGTTAAACACGTATTATGTGTTTGGTATAGAGCTTTTAGGAGTGATAGGCAATGAGCGTCGAGCCTTGTGATTTTTAATGCTAATTTGGTAAGCAACAAGTAGTTTTATATATATTTTTGGAATGCTACTTTTTCAACGCTTTATGAAGTAGCATTTATGAGCGTTGAACATTTAAAAGATGTTTTAAACATTATAGTTACAACTACATTTTACGTTACCAAACGTTTTTATAAAGAAATACAGCTACCGCTCATTAATACAACTTACTGCTACTGTTACTTTTGTCAAACACATCCTAGTTAAAAAAATCATGTATCTATTTCTTTGCCGAAAGTCTAAAACTGCCACTATTACTATGCCATTTTTGCTATTTTGGATATTAATGAAATAGATAATCAATTGGAAGCTCCTAGTAAACGCGTTAAAACCAAACATTACGAACTTATATGTAACTTCCAATCGTCATGACTTTCAATCGATTTAAAACGTAAACACACTAAACAAATTTTAAACACACAAAACAAATTTTACATGGATGATGATGGTAAACTTATTAAAAAGATTAATTATTCAAGTAATCATGATAGTCAAGAGCAGCATATGAGTGATTTAAAAGAGAAGGAACAGGAAGCGGCTACTAAACCTAGTATTTCTTCCTTTTCTTCTTCAATCAAGATGGGTAACCCATTCTCTAACGTGGGTAATATGGTTGTTTATGATAGCGACGATGATTAAGTTCTGGTATATCTTAATGAGACTAATTATTTTGGTAGTGAGGGGAACGAGAGGAGTCTTTTGGAGCAATGGAAAGATGATACATGTGACTACAATGATTATGATGATGATTACATTGATGATTGTGGTCTATCTGCGGCTCAATTAAAGGATGCTGTCATCCATGACATTAGACTTGGATTGATTGTTTTTCTTTTGTTTAGCATAAAGATTGATGTGTTTTAGTGTATGCTTGTTTTTGTTTTGATTTTTTTTAGTTATGTGTAGCTAGTTGATCATTTATAGTCTGTCATGAATGATTTAGTGGTTGTTCAAGCGGTTGCTTGAAGTTAATGTAATACTTCAACCACATTCCATTGTACTTAATTTTTTTTTTTTGAGTAATATATTTTACCGGATGAAGGGCCCTATACAAAAAAAAATATAATAATAATAAACACCCAAGTATATACTTCCTATGTTCTAAATTATTTTACGTTCATTGGTTTTGGAACCGTTACCCCTCAGCAGCTCCCGATGAATTGATACAAGAACCAAAATACGGAGTATACAATATTGAAGTGGCATAACTGGACTTCGATACTTATATATAGTATGAGTTAATTTGATTTATTAGAGTTCCGTTTTCGATCTACATGCTTAGGAATTGCAACGAGAAACTCTGCAAAAATGAAAAAAAAAAAAAAAACTATCCTAAAATTCTTTTTATTTTAAATAATCACCAATATTTTTTATCATAACCTTTCATATTCAGTTTTACTGTGAAGATTAATGTTGGTTTTTGTAAAAAAAATTGCCATAATACTTCTAATAATCTCTATCTGTAGAAACTAGAAGGGGAGAGGTTTGAATAGTTTCACCGTTTGTAAATTACGTTTTAAAATCTTTTACAAGTTTCTTTTCAAAGACTTTTGAATTCGAAGTTTATGCGATATCAACACAACAATATATGAATACAATGAATATAAGCAATAATAACAAAGTAAGGGATGTAAAGGAGTAAAGAGAAGAAACGATCAAACAAAGACACGGAGATTTATAGTGGTTCGGCTACGAAGCTCTATCTTCGCCCTACTCCACTCCCCGAGTATCACACTCGAGAGTTCACGACCATTATCTCAAAAAGCTCCCTTTAAGCGGAGAAAACCATACACCAACGCTTACACCTATTTACGACACTAAGCATAATGTCAAGTTCTAATCCTAGCTAGAACCAATCTACACAACACTACACACAATACTACACGGACGTACACTCCGTCCACTCTACAATCACCAACGGATGTCCAAATCTACCTATAACACAACAACTCATGATTTATACAAGTCGGATCTACCAATATACAAGAATAGAGATATAATGAATATAGATCGAGGAGAGAAACGTAACAATGGTTACAATGGTTGACTACCCCGTCTGGACTTTGGACATCCAACTTGTCATGAACTAGTATGTCTGGACTTTGGATGTTCCAACTTTCCATGACGTATAACATGTCGGATGTTGCGTGTGATTTGAGACAGTTACGGCCCGTACTGTCTAGCGTTAGTTTCATGACTTAGCATGCGTAATAGTTATTTGATATGATACTGTGATTTAGGCAATGTGAGTCTATGGTAAATTTTGAATTGTTTGTGAGTGATTGCTTGGGCTCGAAAACCTTGTGGTCCACATTACTATTTTACAAAAGGTAAACTTTGTTTTGGCGACATTGTAGATGACACTTTGGTCGCAAAGCTCTTTTGGGACTCGAAGTATTTTATGTAAACCTATGAACTCACCAACCTCGTGTTGACACTTTTACCATGTATTTTCAGGTATTGAGACAATACTTTACTTTTGGAGGTGCTTGGGCAATGGCATGACATGGTCATAGACGACTATGATAATTGTATTTGGGACCGCTTATTTATTATGGGCCTGTATTTTCACACTATTTTTGAATAACGTAAACTTTATACATTTTATTATGAAGTTTCTTAATGAAAAACCTTTATTCTATACTTTGTGTTGTGATATCAATTAATAGCACTCATGACTTGTATGCTTCTGCTGAACCCGATTCTTTGGGGTATTACAGTTGGTATCAGAGCTAAGGTTATAGAGAACTACGTAAATTTTCAAAACCTAGACTATAATCTCGCAAACATCATACCTTCTGGTTGAAACTGCTGTTGCATTAACTGCACTCCATCTAAATCATTTTTTGGTTTTTCAAGAAGCTTAATAGAAACATCTATACCATTGTAAGTACCTTTATAAAGCTTCCCAAACTTACCTTGTGCAAAAGCAGGTCCCATACTAAGTTTCCTTAAATCAATTGTCCATTCATCAAAATTCTCGAGCCCTTCAGTAGGAAACCGAAGGTCTAAAAAAGCTCGAGTCAAAGCATCATCACTTACCCCTTGTGAAACTCGTCCTCTCCTCTCACTCAGATCACCGGTGAAATTTTTGGTACGTTTGAGATCTTGGTAGTTTAATATCCGAGTGTGAGATTCATTAGACCAAAAACTACTATAGTACTATTATCAAAATAATTTGCAACTGACTCTCCACCATTGCCCATTTGTAAGCTGTTGAAACTATCGATTGACATGTTTGACCCTTCACTGAGTTTATGATAAAGCCCTTGAGATATATCAATAAAGTTATCATGACAGTTGTTTAGACACATCATGCCCGTAAACTTTGGAGCCTTTATCATTTTTTCCAACTCTTGTTACCGGTAAAAGGTCAAACTTTGATCCATCTAACTAGTGGTGGAGCCAGCCGAGAAACCAAGGTGGTTCCTTGATTTGGTCAAGGCGAAACTTTAACTTGTCAACCAACCAACCTGGTAATTTTCGTGTCGGGTTGGGTCCATTTACAGAATATTATTGGTTTCGGACACAAGTCACAAACAATTCTCATGATTTCTTACTACATGTATACTTAAAATCTCTTTTGTATATTGGTGATGTGTGATTCACCAAAAATTTCAACTAAGAAAGAAAGACTTAGAAAAAATTAAAAGCAATGCTATAAACTGATAGCAGGGTTCGGGGTCGAGAAAACCTCCTTTTCTATGAGCAATATTTTCAACCCTCTAGGCAGTGAACCTAATCGCTGTAGTGTAGTATGGGGTAAGCCTCGGGGATTGATTTCATTCTATAGGGGAATAGGAATGCTAGAAAGAGATATATAACGAGAATGTGGGGTTGAGGATGATTCTTTTTATTCTTTTTTATGTTTTTTATAAAGCAAAGGTAAAATCTCGGGGTATATGATTGGGGGTGGTACTTCTACCGATTTCACTACTTTAACTACTTATCTAATTATCTAATTAACTATGGATAGATTATGCTAATTGAGGTGTGCTCGTATGATGATTAAAGATATGTTCACTTTGTTGTTATTACTCCCTAGTTATCTTTTATTGGTCAATTGTCACTTCCTTTATCTTAATTGGTGTGTTGTATTCCGATTAGTCGTAGGGTGGTGCCTAATTCCCTAGTTCTATGAATTGTAACTCTCCTTTAGAATACCCAGGATCGACAAGTGCAATAGGATCTCCCCTGAAAACACTACTACCCTAAAGCTACAATTCATGCAGTAAACACAATGATGGCTCAAGTGCACTCTCAAGATTTTTACTATTTAGGTTGTTCAAACTCGCAACAATTAAAGAAAAAGCCAGTTTTCCTTACTCTAGCGTCTACCAATTAAGACAAGAGACAACCTAACAACAATCAATAACTAGATTTCATAGATCTAAGCAAACACAAGAATATTTAGCTAGACATGTTAAATAAGCAAGCATACACACAATCAATTAAACATGGGATATACATAATGATAAATTGGATAAACAAGCTTATCTTGCAATGTGAAATAGGGTATGGGACCCTAGAATACTATCCAAGTCGGACTACAACTGAGTTAGGGTTTGCTCTCCAAAATTCTACCTCTTAAAATATAGAAAAATCGAATTCTATATATAGATTTACAAATGCGACGGTGTCACCTTTTTGATAGTGACGCCGTCAGGTCTCCGTCACTAGGTTTCATTTGGGCCCAGTCATCGTTGGGACGACGTCAGTTGAGTTGTGTGACACCGTCAGTCTTCAGTAGCGACGTCGTCTGAATCTTGGATCTTGGGTGTCTGGTGTGAAAAGTGTGAGTGATGCCTTCCAGAATTAAGGCGTGACGCTGTCAGGCTTTAGGACCAGAAATTCCGCTGAGCCGTTGTGTACATTTTTGATCAAGTCTTCAATAGAGGGACGACGTCGCTGTTTGGTTGGGATTCCATCAGGTGTGCTGGATGGCCTTTGATCTTGAATTTGCCATTTTCTTCATGTTTTCACTCATTTTCGTCCAAATATGCTTCATTCCAGCATTTTGCTTCCAAAAGACCTAAAATGTGAAAAGGAACGATTTTAAGCAGTAACAGATATAAAATGTGTCGATTTAGGGCTTAAATGACCCCCTAAAAATGTATGTTTTAAATCCTTATCAAATATCCCTACACTTGGAATTTCCTCAAGCAAATGTGCTTTTTTCCAATCAATTTATAAGTTAGAGGGCATTAAGCATTGATTTAAGATAGTCTACAACAAGTACAAGCACCAAAATAATCATAACAAGCACGAAAATTATACAGTAGCACCTCACAATTGGTGTTTGGATTCTCTCACCTCTCTGGTTTATATGAAATATAATATGAATGGAAATGGAAGATACACATTCATTACCTGGCATAGTACATAGATTACCATAAGCTTGAGAATAGATCAAACCTCCACCGCTTTGGCGTAAGCACCTAGGAATAACTATCTAAGAGGTCTTTACAAGGGTTGTAACGTTAGGCTTAGGGTAGAGAAGTAAAGGGTTTTGTTGGATAGGGGATATTTAGTGGTAGCAAGTCAAAAATCTTATGTTACAAGCATGTAAAGCGTGGCGTTGCTAAGCCAAGACTCGACTCACTAACACTAGATGACTTGAAACAAACACAAACTTAAAAATATAAACATAAATGATCGATATAGGATTGTAGCCCATATGTTTTTCTCATTCTTTTTTTTCATACCTTTTTACTCTACCATCCTCTCCGATTTTTGGGGCGAACCTCACATTCTTGGGGTGGAATTTGAGTGGTAAACGGTTTTTGTGCTAGTCATATAATTCCTGTCCATGAGGCGCTTTATTAAGACTAAAGTTTAGCTTGTAGATGTCATAAAAAATTTTGCCCTAACAAATATTTCTCATGGTTTATTACAAAAATTATCAAGGACAAGACAAATAATCAAGTGAGTGAATAGTTTATAAGTTCCCGTTTTATTCTCCCTCCTTATACTTAAACATAACATTGTCCCCAATATTCTCCAAAAGTATCAAAGTTATGATAAAGGAAGGTAATTAAGGAAAAGAAAATAATACTCCCCTGATTAGCTCGGTAGGATATGTGTGAAGTTGCGGTTAAATCCTCCTTCAAGAAGAATGCATAAGTAATAAGCTTCATCCAATTTGTTTCTTCTTCTTGCCCAATATAACATGCATAATCATAAAAAAACAAACGAAACCTTCGCGTAAAATCGGCGGTAAAACTATATATGACACACAACTACACTAGAAAGCAAGTAAGATATAAAGCTTCTGGAATGGATGTTTGCAGTTTTTCTGAAAAATTAAGAATTGGGAATTTCCAAAAATTATAAATTACGCAGAAAACGAAACTGATATTTTGTATCTACATTGCCTGACGTCGTCAGGTGTTAATCCTGACGCCGTCAGGTTGTCCTGACAAAAACTGGTCTGCTGCATTTTTTTGGAAAAATTACCTCTTTAAAACCTGTAAAAATTTCTGCAAAACATCCATTATAACTCGATATAAGCATTTGACTCTAACAAACACACAAATACATCAATTTCAATTATTGTTAATCTCATGTTCATGTTCTTAAAAACTTATATGATCTTCCCTACACTTATCTTTTTGTAAAATACCTTTATATGTAATTAAGACGAGGTTAAAAATAAAATAAAGCATTTTCACAAAGTCCAACATGAGAATAAACAACAATAAAAAAGATATATGAACACACAAATTGAAAAACAAAACAAGCAAACAATTAAGCATGGGTTGACTCCCACGAAGCGCTTTTCTTTATTTATGAGTCTTATAGCTAGACTTAAAGTTGTGCTCCTATGTCGTCTCATCTTCCAAAACAATATCTTCATCATTGATTAATTCGGTATTGTCTATTTGGTAATGTTTCGCACGTTGTCCATTTACGGTAAACTCTCTTCCATCATTATCTATCAACACAATGGCTCCACCACTCATCTTCCTCTTTACCGAAAAGGGTCCATACCACCTTGATTTAAGTTTTCTAAGGAATAGTCTTAACCTTGAATTATATAAGAGCACCTTATCTCCCTCCACAAACTCTTTAGGACTCTTTATTCTATGATCATGCCATCGTTTCGCTCTTTCTTTATATGTAATTGAGGACTCAAAGGCCTCGAGTCTTAGTTCGTCTAGCTCTTGAAGCTGCAAAAACCTATTTGACCCTGCCTCAGAATAATCCATGTTACAGGCCTTAAGTGCCCAATATGCCTTTTGCTCAAGTTCAATAGGGAGATGACATGCTTTCCCGCACACTAAGCGAAAAGGGGTTGTTCCAATGGGCGTTTTATAAGCCGTTCTAAATGCCCAAAGTGCCTCATCTAGTTTGAATGACCAATATTTTCTGTTTTGGTGGACCATTGTTTCGGGTATTCGTTTTAATGCCCTATTTGTGTTTTCCACTTGCCCATTTGTTTGGGGATGATATACCGTAGAGAACCTGTGAGGAAAACCATACTTCTTCATTATCTTTTCCATTTGAGCATTGCAAAAATGGGTCCCCCTATCACTAATCAGTGCCTTGGGAATCCCAAATCGTGCAAATAGTTTCTTGAGAAAATGAATGACTACCCTTGCATCATTGGTTCTAAGGGCTTGTGCCTCCATCCATTTGGACACATAATCAATGGCGACCAAAGTGTATTCATTCGCTCTGGATGATGGAAAAGGCCCCATGAAATTGATACCCCAAACATCAAATATTTCGCAGACTTGGATGTAGTTTTGGGGTGCTTCATCTCTTCTCGAGATGTTTCCTGATCGTTGGCATGCATCACACGTCTGAACTAATCTCTTAACATCGCGAAATACAGTAGGCCAGTTGAATCCGGCATCGAAAACTTTTCATGCCGTAACATTTATACCGTGATGCCCCCTGATGGTCCCACATGACACTCTCTCATAATCCAATCAATCTCCCTTCCTATAACGCAACGTCGGATGATCTGATCGGGACACATGCGGAATAGAAAGGGTTCGTCCTAAAAATAGTATTTTAGCTCAGTGAAGAATCTTTTATTTTCTTGCCTAGTCATGTATTTGGTAAGACCCTACTGGATAGATATTTAGAATAATCCGCATACCATGGCTCAATATCCTTAACGACCATCAGTTGTTCCTCAGGGAAGGAGTCACGAATCTCGTCATTGTCTAATTTCTCCAAGCCTGGGTTTTCCAACTGTGAAAGATGATCAACAGCAAGATTTACAGCCCTCTTTTTATCCCGAATTTCAATGTCGAATTATTGAAGCAATAGAATCCATCTAATAAGTCGGGGTTTTGCATCTTGTTTGGAGAACAAGTATCGTAAGGCAGAATGATTGGTGAAGACGACAGTTTTAGAAAGAACGAGATTTTGTCTGAATTTATCGAAGGCAAAAACCACAGGCAAAAGCTCTTTTTCGGCGATTGTGTAATTTTCTTGCGCAACATTCATGGTCTTGCTAGCATAGTAAATTGGCTGAAAATGCTTCTCTTTTCTTTGGTCCAAAATGGCGCTTACACCATAATCACTAGCATCGCACATGATCTCGAATGGTTGAGACCAATCAGGAGTAACCATCATAGGAGCTTGTAAGATCTTGCTTCAGGCAATTGAATGCGTCCTTACATTCCTATGAAAAGTAAAAAGGTGCGTCTTTGACGAGAAGTTATGTCATTGGTCGGGAAATTTTGAGAAGTCCTTAATAAACCTCCTATAAAAGCCAGCATGACCAAGGAAGCTTCGGATAACCTTAACGGTTGTAGGATATGGCGATTTGGATATTGCCTCTATCTTAGCCCAATCGACTTCGATCCTATTCCCAGAAACTTTATGTCTCAAGACAATCCCTTCTCTTAACATGAAATGGCATTTTTCCCAGTTCAAGACTAGGTTGGTTTCTTCATACCGCTTTAGCATCTTCCTAAGGTTGGACAAACAAAGATCGAAGGAATTCCCAAACACCAAAAAATAATCCATGGAAACTTCCATGCTATCTTCAATCAATTCATGGAATATGGCCATCATACATCGTTGAAAGGTAGTGGGGGCATTGCATAGCCCAAAAGGCATTCGTTTGTATGCAAAAGTCCCGTAAGGGCATGTGAAAGTAGTTATTTCTTGATCTTCAGGGGCAATGGGGATTTGGAAGTACCCTGAGAAACCATCAAGAAAGTAGTAGTACTCATGCCCAGCTAACCTTTTAAGCATTTGATCGATGAATGGTAAAGGAAAGTGATCCTTTCGGGTGGCATCGTTTAATTTTATATAGTCGATATATACACGCCAACCTGTAACCGTTATTTGAGGAACTAAATCAGCCTATTCATTCTTCACAACAACTATTCCTCCTTTTTTTGGGACCACTTGGACTGGGCTGACTCAGGGGCTGTCTGAAATGGGGTAAATTAAACCATCATCAAGGAGCTTGATAACCTCCTTCTTCACCACTTTTTTGATATTGGGATTTACTCTTCTTTGAGGTTGAATGGTAGGTTTGTATCTTCCTCCATAAGAATTTTATGAGTGCAAAAAGTAGAGTCAATTCCCTTAATGTCAGCGACACTCCATGCGATCATTCCCTTGTACTCTCTTAGAACTTATAGGAACTTCCTTTTTTGTTCAGGGGTTAGGGATGAGCTTATGATAACATGGAGCTGATCTGCTCCTTGAAGGAAGGCATATTCCAGATGACTTGGGAGATATTTCAATTCCAAGGTAGGAGGTTCCTTAATTGATGGTTTTAGCTTATTTTCTGGCTTACATCGATAATGGCGCGAGCCGTGGCTAAGAATGGTCTCCCAATGATTATTGGAACGGAGTCATCCTCCTCCATTTCTAAGATCATGAAATCAACTGGAAACCTGAATTCTTCTATCGTAACCAGAACATTTTCGCAAACTCTAATAGGATATTTGATTGATCGGTCAGCAAGCTGAATACTCATTCTGGTCGGTTTCAGCCCTGAATACCAGAGCTTAAGAAATAAAGAGTGAGGCATCAAGTTAATACTTTCCTCAAGATCTGCCAAAGTGTTTTTCATAGAGAGTGCTCCTATTGAGCAAGGAATGGTGAAACAACCCGGATCTTCTTTCTTTTTGGGTAGGCTTTTCTGGATGATAGTTGAACATTCTTCTCCCAACGTCACTAACCCTTTAAGTTTCTTCCGATTAGAGAGTAGCTTTTTGAAATATGTGCTATGTTTAGGAAGATGATAGAATGCATCGAGAAGAGGGATGGTGACAATGGCATCCTTGAAGTAAGACAACAATATTTTATTGTCTTCTTCGGCCTTCTAGTTCTTTAGACGTGAGGGATAAGGAATCCTTGTAAGAGTTGAACGTTGGATGGGTGTAGATGACTATGGAGTAGGGTTGTGAGAGGTTGGAGGGGGTTCAGGTGCTCCCTCCTTGTCTACCTCAGGTTCATGGGTTGTGGAGTTTTGAACCAGGTATGGTGGATCTTTGGTAGTGGTTCCAGATCGAGTGGTGATAGAAACGGCTGGATCATGTTAGATTGGATCGGGTTCGCTTATCCTTTTGTGGAGTTCGGCGAACTGGCTTTCTAATTTAGCCTGTTGCTTTTGAATGAATTTTTCAAGACCCTTTAAAAGAATTCTCTTTTCAATGGTGAATTGCCTGAGCTCTTCTTCAAAGGTATCACGGGTGGTGTACTCGGGACCCTCTTCCCCCTCATCTTTTCTTTTTAGATTACCCCAAAGGGTGTTGTTGGGAATAATACTAACAGTTACCACTGATAGTCTTGTGGTTAACACTGCTAAAGATTACACTAGCAGTGGAAACTCATTACCACTGCCAGTACAAATATTACCACTGCTGTTAGGATAATTATTATGTATCCGTGTGTTGATAAGTATAGAAAAGATCTTGTGTATATTCTATATTGTTAGGTTTATACTTATCTTGTAAAGGACTCCTGGTGCTATAAAAGGAGATCCTAGGTAATTGCTTAGCATACGTATTATTCATATTAGCTTCAAGGTGTAACCCTAGTGATAAGCAAGATCACTCGTATTATTTCTTAATAATATTGAAGCTTTGTGTATATTGTTCTTACTTACATTACATCATATAATCTGTCTTCTAAGTATTACTAAGTATATTCCGCGTGCTTATTAATATAACTCAAAATATCACTAACACAAGGTGTGTGTTTAGATCCATCAAGTGGTATCCGAGCGCAGGTTCTGATATTTTGATTTAGAAGATCCAAGGAATAAGCTTAACCTACTCACTCAATTCAATGGAGATGGAAAACAACCAGTCTTACTCTTCTACACCAAGGCTACCTAAGCTAAAACTCAATGAGTTTGAGATGTGGAGGATAATGATTGAGCAATACTTTCTCATTCAAGACTATGCTCTATGGGAGATCATCTTAACTGGTGATTCTTTCAAGCCTGTGACGAAGACTCAAAAGGTTGGTGACACATATGTTGTGACAGTTTCTGTGCCTGAGACTAATACTGAAAAAGCATTGAAGAAGAATGATCTAAAGGCTAGAAGTTTGTTGCTGATGACTCTTCCTAGAGACCGGATCATAGCATTCAGCAAGTTCAAGACTGCAAAAGAACTTTTTGAAGAGATTTGCTCAGTGTTTGGTGGTAATGATGTTACAAAGAAGACACAAAAGAAATTGTTGAAGCAAAGTTATGAGAACTTCTCTACTTCAAGCAATGACTCACTTGATAGCATCTTCACCAAACTCCAGAAGATTGTTACACCACTGAATGTGTTTGGCATTGAGGTAGAAAAGGAAGACCTCAATTTTAAGTTTCTAAGAAGTTTGCCTTCAGAGTTCCACACTAATGTTACAGTCTGGGAAAATAAACCAGATATTGAAACTATGAAGCTCAATGATCTTTACAACAACTTCAAACTCATTGAACAAAGATTGAAGAAGGCTGGGAAACTTAGTACAAGCTCAAGTAGCTTGGCTTTGATGTCAACCTCTGTTGACAGTGATGATTATGAAGATGACTGTGATGATGATATTGCCACTGCTGGTTCTACAGTTTCCACTGGTAACGTTAGCGTTACCACTGCAGGTTCAAAGAGGAAGATTGCTAGTATTGGAGATCCTACCTTTTATGCTTTTATCTCCACTCAAGTAAATGGCTCTATATTAACTCATGAAGACATAGAGCAAATTGATGAAGATGACTTGGAGGAGACGGATATTAAATAGCAAATAGCTCTTCTTAGCATGAGGGCTAGGAAATTCTACAAGAAGACTGGCAAGACTATTCACATCAATGGTGGTGAAACTGCAGGGTTTGACAAAAAGAAAGTAGAGTGTTTCAATTGTCACAAGTTGGGGCATTTTGGTAGCGAATGCAGAAGACCAAAGATGAAGGACAACATGTCTAATTGGTACAAGCAAAAGAAAGAACCAACTGTGGAAGAACCAAAGGCAATGTTGGCAATTGATGGTGTGAGCTATGATTGGAGTTTCATGGCTGATAAACAAGAGGAAGAACCTTCAGATGCTGCTCTTGTGTCTACTGAATTTGCTCTCATGGCTTTCTCTGACTCTGAGGTACAAAACTTTGAAAGTTGTTCTAAAACATGTAGGGCTGCTAGAGAAGTTGAAAGGCTTAATGAATCTTATGAAATTCAAAGAACAGAGTTGTTTGCTGCTAATTATGCCATGTCAAACCTTAGAAGAGGTATAGCTGTATTAGAAAAACAAATAGAGCACTATAGAGAAAATGAGTCAATTTATAATGATGATATGATTCTTCTTAGAAGAGAGGTAGATCATAAGACAGCTGTGAATGAGGCTTTCCAAGAATAGCTTGAGAAACTTAAAAAGATAAATGAAAATGTCAATTTAACTGTAGACACCTGTTATTATCAGTCTAAGTCAATTGATAAAATTTGGAATGCTCAAATCACTAGTAAAGTTAAGTTTGGTATGGGTTATAATACAGTTCCTCCACCACTAAGGGGTGTTCATTCACTCCTGGCATAGATTTAGCTCATACAGGTTTAGAAGACTTTCAGAAACCTATACGTGAATATGGTCCTCCCAAAACTGTGAAATGTGAGGAAGAGGTTAAGCATGAAACTGATGTTTTTGAAAGTGCTAGTGACTCATCAGTTGTTGATGAGAATGTTAAAAAGAATGTAGAGGCTTCTATCCCAAAAGTTGTTAATACTATTACAGAGGAACCTAGGAAACAAGCTTACAAGCCTAGATCAACTGTAAGGTATGCTGAGATGTATAGAAACAAGCCATCAACTCCTAGGGGTACCCAGAGGAGTTGGAATCATGTTAAATCTCAACAACTAGGTAGTTATTTTGTGATGTACAACAAAGCATGTTATATTTGTGGTAGTTTTGATCATTTACATGCCTATTGTGACTATCATGTTGGGAGAAGGGAAGTCCATGGGAATAAAAGGGTGGAGTCTAACAGGTTTCAAAACAATTTACACCCTAATCCACACAGCAAAATGGTCCCAAGAGCAATTCAATTAAGAAGTGGTCTTAAAACTTTTGCCACTGCTAAAACTGTTTACACTGCTCACCCTAAATCACCTGTTACAAGTGCAAAATCCAAAACAACTTTTACAAAATCTGCACAAACAGGGAAAAGAACTTTTCAAAATAAAAAGGTTCATTATAACCAACAGTGGGTACCTAAAACCAAACCAGCAGTTTCCACTGCTCATTCAAAAGTTCCCACTGCAAGGGTTGTAAACAAGAAAAGGGGGGACATGGGCAATGCTGTGAAGGCCTCAGCACGTTGGGAATGGAAACCTAAAGGAGTTATCTCATCAACCAATCCCAATGGTGTATCAATGACCTTTGATAGATATAACTATATTGATTCACGAGGCAGATCCAAGTCAATCATGGCTTGGGTCCCCAAAGGAAACTAACTCCTTTCTTAAATGTGCAGGAACATCCAAGGTCAAAAAGATCAGATCAAGGCTACACAGATAGTGGATGTTCAAGGCACATGACTGGCAACAAGTCCTATCTCTCAGATTTTGAACATTATGATGGACAGTTTGTCAGCTTTGGAGTAAAAAGTTTAACACAACAAGTATGATGCAAGAGATTTAAAGCAAATAACATGGATTTTTATTATTATCTAACAAAACTGCACACTGAGTGCAGTAGATACATCCATGAGATACTGACACCAAGCATCATTACATGAAAGAGAAACATAAAACATCACACAACTACAAACTGATCACAAAAGCTTCACATACTACCTCAACCCAACCCAACCTCACCACCAACTGCCACCTAAGGCTTCTTAGGGAAGGCCCACTCTGGCATCTCTTTGGGCGCCATTCTCCTATCTATCTCCCTCCACACCTTGGGGCATGCTAGTCCCATCACCAATCCTCCAACAGGTGGTAAGGAAGATGAAGGACCCACTGGTGGTGATGCTTTCAACACTGGGAGAGAAGGTGGTGCCTGCAACTCTTCTGGTGGAAGGATTGTAGCAAGGGGGGACCACAAGGACTCTTGCAGATGTTTCATCATATGTGCCTTCATATGGAGAAATGTAGCTTGAAATGGAATCTGAGTTATCCTCTTTGATGATGGCATCCTGAGGCAGTGGTTGGAGAGATGAAGGACCAGCAACAAAAGGATTTGAGAGAGCACTTGAATGTCTTCTCTTTCTTGAAACAACCTTCTCATACTCTTCTTTCTGAAATCTCCCAGGGTTATTCAAAACAAAGTCATCCCAGGAACTATCAGATGAACTGCTAGATGAAAGGTTGATTGGGTTGGAATGACTCATGATGATACTTGAAGAAAATATAAGTCTTTGAGCGAGAAATTTTTGGAGTATGTGATATGAGTGGTTTGTGAGTTATAAGTCCTTAAATAGAGGTTAAGATGGAATCAGGAAGTTAATGTGGGGAATGTGTAAGTGGTTGAGGAGTAAATGAAGTCTTTTGACTTTGGAAAATACTTCAATGACTAGAAGTTGACCATATTTACTTCGGATTTAGCAAAAGTGGCTAACCACTGCTAAATATATGAATTCACTTCTGGTTTTTTCTAACCACTGCTAACCTTAACAATAGTTTGTGTTATATAGGTTTGAAGGATTATACATTGGAGTTATTGTTGTTTAGTGCTTGTATTCTTAGTTGTCCACTAGTTTTTATGCAGAAATTAAGCCTAACAGTGGAAACTATAATGCAAGCAGTGGTAAAAGTTACTCTTACAGTGGAAAAGTAAAACAGAGAAATTTCATTCATGAAGAAGATTCATTACATTCAAAGTGAGAGTGCTTATAACCACAATCAAAACACATAAGATTAAAACCTAAAACAACCTACATCACCATATCCTACATCAGCTACTCCATTGGCTTCTTGCCCTTGCCCTGATAGTCATGCTTGTTCTTCTGTGCTCTCTTCCTTTTGTTCTCAAAGGTTGACTGCATTCTTGGACAAGGAAGACCAAGAACTTGTGGAGGAGGCCTTGGTAGCATTGCAGGCTTCTTTGGTATGGATATCTGCTTCATGTTAGAGAGAGCTGCTCCCAATGCTGTTGTCAGAGCCCTTGGCAACTCTTTGGTCAAGGAATAGGTCTCATCTTCATTCTCAGCATCATCTGATGAGCTGGAGTAGAACTCAAGAGAAGGTGCACGCTTGGCAGTCTCTTTTGCTTGCTTCTTGGAAGAAGTGCTTGCAGCCCATGGTGGAAAGTATCCAGTCTACCCAGATGCCTCTAAAGAAGACTCAGAAGCGATCCCAATCTCTTCCTCAGAATCAGAGGAGATGTCAATGATGTTGGAAGGATTGCTCATGATGTAATTTAGGGATGTTGTGAGTTCGAATGTGTTTTGATAAAGACTTCAATATGTCAAGCCTCTTTATATAGGCGAACTCGGTCACAAGGGTTCATTAATGAATATATTTACTTTTCCCTTTTTTGGTAGGTTGAAGAGTAAATATAGATATTATCGGATTGACTTTGGGAAGATATTTTTAAAGAAGGCCTGGTTAAAAGTAACTTTGGTTAAAGCAAGTTGGTTATTCATATTCTTTGTATTATGCTAAAACATGCAGGTACATAATCAATCTTGGCTGGGAGTTGATCTTAAAAGGTGTGTATCTGAGACACACAACAAATGGTTAGTGATTCACCATGTCTAACCCACATAAGAATCAACTAGTCCAGAGCAAACGGCTACTGGTAAAGACTTAACAAATCCGTTTATGGTTGATAGTTTACCAAAAACTATATGGTTATCAACTCACCATATTCTTTATGATTAAGAGTTGGCTAGTCCATAGCAAACGGCTCATGGTAAAGACATATCAAATCCGTTGATAGCTGGTAGTTTGCTAAAAACTATGATACAGAGCAGTCCAATTTTCAATTTTTTCTTTACCACTGCTCTTTGAAAATCTTTGTGAAAAATTACCACTGTTAATTCACAGTTTCCACTGACAGTGTTATTTTTACCACTGTTGATCTAGCCGTTACAACTGATTGTGTCAGTACTAATTTTTTACTAGCCATTAAAAGAAAAAATTGTTTCCATATATATAGGGTAAATTTTTGGGAAGATTATCTACTTTCCTAATTGCTATTTATCCACTAAAGATAAATATTTTCCAAAGATAGTCTTTCTTGCGCAAAAATCTTAAACCCTACCCCTATATATCTTTATCTCTCAATTGGCGAGTTATTCATTCAATTCATACTGACACAATATATTTTTCATCAAAAGATTCTATGGCACCTATCACTTTTGCAGATGAGCACAACCAAGTGGCCTACATAGAAAAGTCATATGAGAAGAGTGGCCCTGTTTTTCATCAGATTGTGGACTCTCTTAATACTACCCATATAAGGTATGCTTTACTTCTAAATCCCAGAATCTATATCTCTCAAATCAAGCAGTTTTGTACTTCTGCTCATTCTATAACCATTGAAACTAGAGATACACATGAAATAGTGGATGCTATTAGAGCCACTGTGGACGGGGTAACTATTGATGTTACTGAGGCATCTTTGAGGAGAATTCTCCAATTGGATGATCTCAATGGTATCATCACATTACCTATGCCCAAAATTCATACACATCTTTCATCCATGGGGTATGATACCACTGACAAAAAGGCTACTTTAAAAAAAAAGTGGTTTTTGTCTCCATTGGAGATTTTTGATACATACTCTTTTACATTGCCTAAGTCCTAAGAAAACTTCTTATGAACAATTCAGTTCAACCATGGCTTACCCGTTGGTTTGTCTAGCTTTAGATTGGAATTTTAATTGGTCAAATTATATTTTTCAAAGTATGCAAGGCAATGTAAAGAGTTCAACAAAATTTTTGATGTATCCAAGGTTTGTGCAAGCAGTGTTAAATGAGTTTCAACTGCAACCCCATACAAGAATTTATAAAATCCGTTGCCTTAAGCCTAAAGTTTTTCAAAACATGAACAAAGATGGCAATAGGACTATTACACCTTTTTTTCCTCAAATGCTTGCAAAGATTTCACAGGTACAAAACTCACCCATAATCACTGTTCCAAACATTGATTATACTCCACTAGTTTCTCACACCTATGAGAGGAGGTCAAAACATCCAACTTCTCTCATTACATCACAGCATGTCCCTGATCCTTTTGGTTTAGGAACAAGCAGTGGTGGTTCTAGACTTCCACCTAGTCCAACTAGGGAGGAATCTAAGCCATTGCCCCATGATTCACCTCTCCCAACAGGTCACACAGTTGGAAGTGTTAAGGGCAGTGGTCAACAAATGGACTTGATGGATATGTGTACCAAATTAGCCAAGCAGGTTGAATCTCTACAACAAGACCTGGCACAAGTCAAGAAGCAGCATGCCAAGGATATTACATACTTAAAAGAGGAGATTCAGACCTTGAAAGAAGAGTTGCAGGGGTTGAAAAAGAAGAGGAAAACTGCAAAGATAGTGATATTATCTCCATCCTCACCTGATGATGGTGATTCTGCTGATTTTAATCAAGATTTGGGAAATTCTCCCAAACAGGGGAGGAAAATAGATGCTGAAACTCAGGGGAGGAGAATTGATTTTGAAGATGAAGGTGTTTCTAGTAAGGGTGCAGAGGAAGCTGATACTCAAGAAGAGCAACTAGATCAAGATATTTTTAGTACTGCAACTGATGATTTTACCACTGATCCAATTTCCACTGTAGAGCCAAATATTCCCACTGCTGGACATGATATTGCCACTACAAGTGAAGAAATTAATAAACTGAAGAAAGACAAAGGTAAAGCTGTTGTGCAAAGCAAGGAGAAAACAAGAAGAAAAGTTTCAAAGAAAGAACAAGTTCAGATTGCTCATGATGCTGAAGTTGCAAGAAAGATTTATGAAGTTGAAGTTGCTGAAAAGAAAAAGCTTGAAGAATTGGAGATTGCAAGCTTTATGGAGGCTAAAAGGTTGGATAGAATGGAAGATCCACTTTCCACTGTTCCACCTACAAGATTCAGAGAGAAGACTCCAGAGTTCAGCTATGTACCTACTGAAGAAGAAATTGATTTCTTGATTGCAAATGATCCAGTGATCAAGAAGAAAGCAATTGACCTAGTAGCTGATAAGTCTTTAACTGAAGATCAAAGAACAACACAGTTAAAGGACGTTATTCAGATGAAGAATAATCAAGCACTTCAAGATGTAATTGGTTCAGTCAGAAAAGGTCAAAAGAAACTGAGGCAACCAACCAAGGCACAAGTTATTGCTTAAATGAAGACTTACTGTTGCAATGTTGGTGGCTGGAAAAGACATCAAATCAAAGGAATGCCTGATGATAAAGTTGAAAGTATCTACTATAGAGTTCAAAGACGAGATAAAGATTTTATTCCAATGGACTCTGAAGAAGAAGCAAGAAGGTATCCTAATTTGAAGAGAAAGGCCAAAGATAGTGAATCTCAGACATTTAAGAAGACAAAGTTTGTTGAAGAACAAGAAGTTCAAACTGAGAAATTCACTGAAGAACAACAGAATGAAATGATTGTGATAGAAGAAGAAGATTTTTATCTAGAACCACTGCAAGTCAGACATCCTATCATTGACTGGGAAGTGTTTACTGCTAGCAATTTTGCTCCAGCCTGGAAGATTACAAGGCTAGTTGGTGAAACTTCATCATTCATTCAATTTGAAGATCTCATCAAAGCTTGTGACAGAGATGATCTTGACACATTATGGAAATTAGTTCATGAAAGGTTTGATGTTGAAGATCTCAAAGATATGAAGGAGATGCAATTATGGATTAATCTTAGAAGGCTCTATGAACCAAATGTTAATGATAATTTCTGGAAATTCTCATGTTCATGTCCTGGTACTAAATGGTTCTACTATGATTCATGTGAAGTTCATCATGTTTCTACAACAAATGGAGTAGATGCATTCATGCTTGCTGAGAAAGAATATCCACTTAGAGCTGGAACTCTCACTGTGATGCTGTGTACTACTATAAGAGTTCATGAAGATAGTGATAAGGTCAGAGCATTGTTACTCAGGCTTCAAGATCAATGTTCAAGAGCTATTCAAGCATTGAGAAGAAGATGAAGTGTTTGAAAGAATTCCCCAAATCCTTGCAGATAATAAAGATTGAAGAAACTTATTGATTTGTAGAGAAATCATAAGTTTAGGGGAGGATTATTGGGAATAATACTAACAGTTACCACTGATAGTCTTGTGGTTAACACTGCTAAAGATTACACTAGCAGTGGAAACTCATTACCACTGTCAGTACAAATATTACCAATGCTGTTAGGATAATTGTTATGTATCCGTGTGTTGATAAGTATAGAAAATATCTTGTGTATATTCTATATTGTTAGGTTTATACTTATCTTGTAAAGGACTTCTTGTGCTATAAAAGGAGATCTTAGGTCATTGCTTAGCATACGTATTATTCATATTAGCTTCAAGGTGTAACCCTAGTGATAAGGAAGATCACTCGTATTATTTCTTAATAATATTGGAGCTTTGTGTTTATTGTTCTTACTTACATTACATCATATAATCTGTCTTCTAAGTATTACTAAGTATATTCCGTGTGCTTATTAATATAACTCAAAATATCACTAACACAAGGTGTGTGTTTAGATCCATCAGGTGTGATCATTGTTCTGATAGAATACTAGGAGGGAAGGGTCATCATAGATGTCGTGGCTGGTAAGGAGAGCTTGCTCATGGAGTCGTCACAGTCCACACCTTCGTGTGGCCCTCCACAAATGTCGAATGTAAGGTATGGATTAATGATAGCAGGGTTCGGGGTCGAGAAAACCTCTTTTTCTATGAGCAAGCTTCTCAACCCTCTAGGCAGTGAACCTAATCATTGTAGTGTAGTATGGGGTAAGCCTCGGGGATTGATTTCGTTCTCTAGGGGAATAGGAATGCTAGAAAGAGCTATATGATGAGAAGGTGGGGTTGAGGATGATTCTTTTTAGTCTTCTTTATGGTTTTTAGAAAACAAAGGTAAAATCTCGGGGTATATGATTGGGGGGTGGTACTTCTACCGATTTCACTACTTAACTAATTATCTAATGGATAAGTTATGCTAATTGAGGTGTGTTCGTATGATGATTAAAGATGTGTTCACTTAGATACTATTACTCCCAAGTTATGTTTTATTGGTAAGTTGAATTGTCACTTCCTTTATCTTAATTGGCGCGTTGTATTCCGATTAGTCGTAGGGGGTGCCTAATTCCCTAGTTCTATGAATTGTAAATCTCCTTTAGAATACCCGAGATCGACAAGTGCAATAGCATCTCCCCCGAATACACTACTATCCTAAAGCTACAATTTAAGCAATAAACACAAAGATGGCCCAGGTGCACTCCTATGGATTTTTGCTATTTAGGACGTTCAAGCTCGCAACAATGAAAGAAGAAGACAATTTTCCTTAATCTAGTGTCTACCAATTAAGACAAAAGACAACCTAACAACAATTAATAACTAGGTTTCATAGGTCTAAGCAAACACAAGAGTAATTTAGCTAGACATGTGATGCAGGTTTTACTGACCAGGTTTTAATATTTATAATGTCTCGTTATACCTAAGGTCTACCCTAATGCACTAACGGGCAGTGTATCCGGTCGTGTGTAGTACAGTATTCGGTAAAACCGAGGTCGTCCCAAGAGCTATGTGTGTTGGATTAATACTAAGTCTATGTGTCACAGATTTTAATATGATTTAATTAATTAACTACTAAAGAAAATAAAGGCAAAGGATGTGATCAATAGAGGAGAGTGGTGCTAACCTAGTTATTCATCCTAGCTAGTAATGTCTACGTCTAATTACTTCTAATTACTTCAGGTGGGGTCAAAGTCGAGAGGACAATATTTGGTCAGTTCGCCCTAACCTATCAGCAAAGATGCCACCACTGGAGAAGTCAGGTGTCCCCTCATAAGTCCATTTGTTCCTGGTCCCCTAAGCCGAGTCATTAAGTTCCGCTACATGCTAGACTTATAATAGTGAGTGCCCGGGCGCTAGCATCTTAGACACTCACCCCCTCATTCTTAAGTTCATCCAAACGGAAAGGGATCAGTTGGTCAAATCGCACAAGTAGAAAGGGTCATCAGTTGGTCATATCTTACCCTTCCTGTCTCAGTCTACTCACTTAGGGTCAGTTGGTCATATGTCCTAAGCAACTAGCCTCTATCGCCATTCAAAACTACCGAAACAAGGGTAGCTACCAATAAACTATGCATGCATACACTTTGAAATAATTATACGGAAGTAATGTAAACGCAAACAAAACAATTAAGGAATCATAACTAGGCCAGCACCAAGAGGTGCTTAGCCGCTCATATTAACCATACAAATCAATTCAATATTTAATGTTACGAAATACATGAATCGAAAGTAAAGAAAAGATAAAATTCTAATGCTTATCGTAGGGGAGTGATTTCTCCCTTGGAGATAGCTCCGTATGCTCCTCTAGACCTGCCTTTGGCTTCTTCCCATGTTCTTTGGTTGTGGTGTGTGAAATGGGATGCTTTGAAATGCTGGAAATCGTGGGGTATTTACAGGCCAGATCTTGGTTACGGCGTAACTAATAGAATAGTTACGCCGTAATCATCTAATTCTTCGTAAATTGCACTAGATCTGCTGGTTACGGCGTAACCTTAGAAGTGGTTACGCCATATCTTCAATAATTCTTGGTTACGCCGTAGTTTATGCACGAGTTACGGCGTAGTTATCAGCGGCGCGGAACCTCATTTGACCTAATATAGTTACGTCGTAATCTTTAGAGAAAGTTACGCCGTAATCTTCTGATAAGTTGGCTTTCTGAGTCACGCTTTAGTTACGGCGTAATGTGAGAGATTAGTTACGCCGTAATCTTCTTCAAAGTGAGCATACTATGATAAATCTTTAATAATTCTCCAATTCCGCGTCTCTTTAGCTCCAATGCTCGTAATTTACCTGAAAGTGGAATATAATGGAAAACAAGCGTAAATCCATATAAATGATATAAATTACAAGCATTATCGGGGGAAATTGACACTTAATATTCAGGATAATTTGATGTTATCAAATATCCCCTCACTTGAACTCTACTTACCCTCAAGTAGACCTTATTAGATAGATTCCTAAAAAGATATCTCCCGTAACCTGGAAAATATAAGTTTACAAATCCCTTATGCTAGAATAAAACAAAGCCGAACACCTCACGAAATGGGAACGAAACACGCAAATCTCTAAACTATTCTAAGTGTCAATTTCGGGGTTATCACTCAATCGCACAGTCATAGCATGTATTCTATCATAAGCTTGGCGGTTACACAAATCTTCACCACTAGAGTTAAGGGCTAAACAATTTTCGAAGGCAATATGGGTAGACACGACAAAGGTTAAGGGTTACTCGTCATTACTAACATGTCACGGCGAAGTGGACAAAATCAATGATACATGACCAAATCCATGGCCAAGACACCAAAGATTTCTCGCTGCATCACCTAGATACGCTTCATGACTAAATGGTAGGATATATAAATGGTGTAAAATAAAAATTATGCAGATAGTCTAAATCTATAACCAAGTCATCACCACTTACCGTCCGCCCAAAGTTCAAGCTTTGAAGTTAAGAAACCGGATCATGAAATACTAGGTAGATGTGTCATTAGAGGACATCATGATGGGCACACTACCTTTTCTTCAACTGTTGGCGCAATTACCAACTCTAATCTTCAAATGTGACCGAGGTGGCCTCCTCGATACTAAATCTATATAAAGCTCATAACATAGTGCTTATAACATCGCACTTTACTAAATAACACAACTATTTTTTTTTTCGAATCACTTTTTTTTTTCAACATAAATATAACAACTAAACATAACATCCCCCCACTTGAGATGAACAACGGAAATTCGGGGGGTCTTCAATGATCTTTAAAAATATGTCGTCGACGAAAGCGTGATTCCTGAACCTTTCCACTTGAACCTTGAAATTAGGCAAATGATGACTTCCCAATCACAAATAAAGACTACAGGGTAGGCTAAGGTGTATAGGTGTATCGAAAAAATATATTGGGGTAAAAAAAATGAAAGGAATGGCTCATATGGGTGTATCTAGGGGTATCTTGCACTAAAGGTGAGTGCAACAAAAGGGTTTCACATGGGGGTCGAGAAGTCGAGGTGACTAATCGATAGACACACAATGGTAGGCTATTTGGGTGATAATCCTATAATACTACCTTCTTAAACTGAAAAGTCTAAATACATCGAGCTAACTCAACATACCTCGTCTATGGTCTCGAAATGATGCAAAGGCCAAGTTCTAAAGTTTACAAGCTACCGGCACACTCATAATTTGGTGGATTTGGGGTAAAATACTAGAAACGGATAAGGCTAATCTCACCATATAATATCAAGGGTTGTATGTGCTCGGCTAAGGTCTAATCTATTTAGGTTAAGAAAAACATGTCAAATTTTAAAAATTGCATAATTTTTCAAAATAAACTAGAAAAATGAGGGCAAAATAAAGTTCAAGAGACAATTCTACTCCCGTCCCCCCACTTGAATTGTACAAAGTCCTTTTGTACTAAGCGTTAAATAAAGTTGAAGAGAAAAGTAGAATTAGAGCGAGAACTTCCCTGAAATTTGCTCCAAAAAGAAAGAAGGCTCACAAAAAAGAGACTTGCCTTCGTATAAGCATCATGAACAAACTTCAATCTCTGAAATCACACTACCGACAAGCATAATTCTAAAAAGAAAAAAAATGAAAAATGAAAAATAAACCTAACTCATTTTCGTAGGAATCACGGTTGCATTTAGCATATGCAACAAGCCTTTTAAACCACTTGGTATCCCAAGTGGACGAGTGAAGTCTCGTGAGGGTTTACAGGGAACACACCCACAAAGTTCATTTAAAATAATAATACAAGGTTATTGTGTTTAAAATGAAAGAAGTAGTGCAGAGGATAGTTACGTAGTAACTCTTAGAAGGAGTTACGCCGTAACTAGGCAAAATCTGGCATACGCTGCAAGAGTGTAGCTACGGCGTAACCACTAAGATGGGATTACATCGTAATTGGTAATGCATCCGAAATTCTGCTGCAAGGGGTTTGTTACGGCGTAACCACTGAGATGAGTTACGCCATAACTATAGTCAGATCTGCATGCTGCAGCAACAATCACTCTTCGTTCCTGCAAAAACGTTTAGAAACACAAAAACCAACAGAAATGGAAATAAAAGAAAGAAAGGGATAATTCGGGTTGTCTCCCAAAAGAGCACTTTTCTTTATTTACGAGTCTTTAAGTTAGACTCAGAGCCTCAGGGCTTTATGGTGGCCTTTGGACTTGGCCAACTTCCTCCATGTCTTTCATCAAGTTATGCCTGACCTAAGCGACATTTGTGGCAGTGCGGAGGTACTATTTAGTCTCGATCTTCCGAATTTTGCAAAAATTTTCATCCGGTTCCAAGTGGTATCTAGTAAACTCATATTTTTCAGCAATAATCGGGGGTGGCCTATTGTAGGGAATCCCAAGGAGTTTTCACCTCCTTTGCTCATATGCTTCATCATCGGGGTCAGTAAATTCCTCATTTCCTTGCAACTCAAGGTAATCTAAAATCTCCTCTATGTCATCGTCATCAGACTCGGTGCCTTTAAACCATTCCTCGTCGAGCAAATCTTCCACCAGTACACGCTTGCATTCTTCCTTCTCATTTTTTACCGACTCTTTGGCATCCTCAATTGTTATATCACTTAAGTTGTTAGGACTCTCGTCGTTTGGATTTTCTTTACTCATGTATTCTTTCCAAATCTTTTCTTTTGTTAATGCATCTACTTTTCCATACTTGATCTTTACCCAACTGTCAAATCCCAAGTTGTCTAACCAAGGCAATCTTGTCTTTTCCTTATCGTTGGTTGAGGTCCAAAAGAATTCATCCTATCCTATTCTATTTAAGCTGCTTCCCCCATTACATTTATCGTCATAAGGGTTGCATGACGCCCAGAAGACTTCGCCAGGAGATTTTACCTTTTCACACCAATGACTTCGGGCTTTATTGTTATCAGTTCTGCTTAAAGGATCTTCTACGCCGTAGATGTCATCATTAACCAATTCCCTTTTTTGAAAATGATCCTCGTAGTCAATCTTGAGCTTTTTGAGAAGATTTGGGTTAATTTTAGCATTCCCAAATTGTATCGCGTACCAATCTTCAAATGTCAAATCTCCGAATTTGATATCATGTCTTTCAAGCTCGTGAGGGCACGTCCATTCTTCTTCTTTTAAGCTACCACCACCGTTACAATACTCGCGGAAAGGGTCGCACGTAGGCCATGCTCGTGTGGATACATCGTCAGTTATGATTATCAGAGTACACCAGTGGGTGATAGGCGGCTCCTCTTCTTCCTCGAAGGAGATTTTTTCCAATCTTTCTTCATCAATATATGCAGTCCACATAAATTTGTTATTTTTGACCCTATCTTTATCGCTTCCTCCATCACAAATTTCATTTCTAGGGTCACACGAAGCCCATAGATCATACCAGTCCCTCTTAGCTACGGGTATCTTTTTGCACCAGTGATATTTCTTTTTAGATAGGGACAGAGGGCATAAATTAATGTAGTGGGACCATCCGTTAATTATCTGTTTTCCTGATTCGTCCACTTCGAGAAATCTGTTTGCCTATGTATCCCAGTTATGCCGTAACTGTGATGTTTGGTTACGGCGTAACTCGCTTGAGTCATCCTTATCGATATCTTTCATAACCCCACGATCGCTGTCAAAAACATAGTTACGCTGTAACGCTTCAGACAGGTTACAGCATAACTCCAATCTGTCGACGGACTTTCCACCATAATCCGCATCTTCGGTGTGAGAATTAGCTTGTATCTTCGAGTCATTATCAGCAAAAATGACTTTACATTCCATTGTGGGTTTTGATCCTTCCAGTTTAGTGTTATTCATTCTTACCTTCTCACTAAGATTTTCCACCATGGATTCAAGGTTTTTTAGGGTTGTGTCATGATTGAAAAGACTTCTGTCAGTGTTTTCCTGGAATTCTTTTAGCCATTCATCTTGTTCTTTTTGTCTTTGGGCTGAATTTTCCAGGAATTTGTTTATTGTCTCTTCAAGGTTGGGCTTTCTTTCCCCATAAGGCCCACGGTTGTAATTTCTACAATACCCGTTACTATTTCGATTATCTCCGTAAAACGGTCGATTTTCTCCATATTTAGCTTCTTCGATTATGTTTTCTTCGTTAACGTGAGAAAAAATCTTGGTAAGATGTCCTCCCCCACAACTTTCACAACTCACTTGGATGGCATGAACAGTTTCTCTGACTTTTAGCACATCTCGACTTAGATTTTCAATTTTGCTAGCGATGGCTGCAATTCCGTCAAAACTTCCGCCTTGGTTTCTTTTGCTTCCCCCATCGTGCCATTTTTGGGAGTGATCAACCATTTTTTGAATGGCTTCAATTGCTAAAGTAGGAGTCATGTTCGGGATTGGTCCTTGATAGTCCAGCATCTGTCTTGTAGTCACGTTGATTCCTTTGTAGAAGCTGTTGACTTTTTGCTGGTTGTTCAGATCATGTGTATGACATTTGTAAAGGAGATCGTTGTATCTATCCCATGCTTGATACAACATTTCATCGTCTTCTGTCTTGAAATTATGGATTTCCAAGAGCTAGTTAGAAATCTTCGACGGAGGGCAATACCTCTGAATGAAGTGCATCTTTAGTAGAGCCCAAGTATTAACTGCCCCGGCGGGTAATCTTTCGATCCATCTTCTGGCAGCCCCAGTAAGAGTCATGGTGAATACCCTTAGCATAACAGCGTCATGAGACATACCCAGAATGTTGAAAAGGCTTGCGATGTATCTTCGTCCCTGTTTCCAGAAAAAGGGTTAGCACGAAGCTCCCTCATAAATTGGTCTTTAATTTCGAAACAGACATCAGCTCTAATTGCCGGTCTTACGAGTCCCGGCCCTTGTTCTGCTCTCGTCAACGCCAAATATTCCTCAAGAGTGAGGTCATCAATGTTAACAACTTCCATGGTACCTGAAAACTTAAAAAGTGATCATGAGAATTTGAGAAATTTAAAACAAAACAAAAATGAAAGACTTAATAGTAATCCTAATATAACTCCCCGGCAGCGGCGCCAAAAACTTGATGCAGGTTTTACTGACCAGGTTTTAATATTCATAATGTCTCGTTACACCTATGGTCTACCCTAATGCACTAACGGGCAGTGTACCCGGTCGTGTGTAGTGTAGTATTCGGTAAAACCGAGGTCGTCCCAAGAGCTATGTGTATTGGATTAATACTAAGTCTATGTGTCACATATTTTAATATGATTTAATTAATTAACTACTAAAGCAAATAAAGGCAAAGGATGTGATCAATAGAGGAGAGTGGTGCTAACCTAGTTATTCATCCTAGCTAGTAATGTCTACGTCTAATTACTTCTAATTACTTCAGGTGGGGTCAAAGTCGAGAGGACAGCATTTGGTCAGTTCGCCCTAACCTATCATCAAAGATGCCACCACTAGAGAAGTCAGGTGTTCCCTCAGAAGTCCAGTTGTTCCTGGTCCCCTAAGCTGAGTCATTAATTTCCGCTACATGCTAGACTTATAATAGTGAGTGCCCAGGCGCTAGCATCTTAGACACTCACCCCCTAATTCTTAAGTTCATCCAAATGGAAAGGGATCCGTTGGTCAAATCACACAAGTAGAAAGGGTCATCAGTTGGTCATATCTTACCCTTCCTGTCTCAGTCTACTCACTAAGGGTCAGTTGGTCATATCTCCTAAGCAACTAGCCTCTACCGCCATTCAAAACTACCGAAATAAGGGTAGCTACCAATAAACTATGCATGCATACACTTTGAAATAATTATACGAAAGTAATGTAAACGCAAACAAAACAATTAAGGAATCATAACTAGGCCAGCACCAAGAGGTGCTTAGCCGCTCATATTAACTATACAAATTAATTCAATATTTAATGTTACTAAATACATGAATCGAAAGTAAAGAAAAGATAAAATGCTAATGCTTATCATAAGGGAGTGATTTCTCCCTTAGAGATAGCTCCGTATGCTCCTCTAGACCTAACTTTGGCTTCTTCCCACGTTCTTTGGTTGTGGTTTGTGAAATGGGATGCTTTGAAATGCTGGAAATCGTGGGGTATTTATAGGCCAGATCTTGGTTACGGCGTAACTAATAGAATAGTTACGCCGTAATCATCTAATTCTTCGTAAATTGCACTAGATCTGCTGGTTACGTCGTAACCTTAGAAGTGGTTACGCTGTATCTTCAATAATTCTTGGTTACGCCGTAGTTTATGCACGAGTTACGGCGTAGTTATCAGCGGCGCGGAACCTCATTTGACCTAATATAGTTACGTCGTAATCTTTAGAGAGAGTTACGCCATAATCTTCAGATAAGTTGGCTTTCCGAGTCACGCTTTAGTTATGGCGTAATGTGAGAGATGATTTACGCCGTAATCTTCTTCAAAGTGAGCATACTATGATAAATCTTTCATAATTCTCAAATTCCGCGTCTTTTTAGCTCCAATGCTCGTAATTTACCTGAAAGTGGAATATAATGAAAAACAAGCGTAAATACATATAAATGATATAAATTACAAGCATTATCGGGGGAAATTGACACTTAATATTCAGGATAATTTGATGTTATCAACATGTTAAACAAGAAAACATACACATAATCAATTGAACATGGGGTAGACATAATGATAAATTGGATAAACAAACTTATCTTGCAATGTAAAATAGAATATGAGACCCTAGAATACTGATGTAGGTTTTACTGACCAGGTTTTAATATTTATATTGTCTCGTTATACCTATGGTCTACCCTAATGCACTAACGGGCAGTGTACCCGATCGTGTGTAGTGTAGTATTTCGGTAAAGGCGAGGTCATCCCAAGAGCTATGTGTGCGGATTTAAACTAAGTTTAGGTGTCACAGATTTTAATATGGTTTTGATATAATTAACTTCTAAAGCAAATAAAGGTGAAAGATGTGAACAAAAAAGGAGAGTGGTGCTAACCTAGTTAATCCTCCTAGTTAGTAATTTTTACGTCTAATTTCTTCCAATTACTTCAAGTGGGGTCAAAGTCCCTAGGACAACATTTGGTCAGTTTGTCCTAACCTATCAGCAAAAGGTCCCACTGGAGAAATCAGGTGCCCCGTCATAAGTCCAATTGTTCCTGGTCCCCTAAGCCAAGTCATTAAGTACCGCTACATGCTAGATTCATAATAGTGAGTGCCCGGGCGCTAGCATCTTAAACACTCACCCCATACTTCTTAAGTTCATCCAAACGGTAGGTGATCAGTTGGTAAAATCACACAAGTAGAAAGGGTCGTCAGTTGGTCATATCTTACCCTTCCCGTCTCAATCTACCCACTTAGGGTCAGTTGGTCATATCTCCTAAGTAACTAGCCTCTATCGCCATTCAAAACTACCGAAACAAGGGTAGCTACCAATAAACTATGCATGCATACACTTAGAAATAATTATACGGAAGCAATGTAAACGCAAACAAAATAATTAAGGAATCATAACTGGGCCATAACCTAGAGGTTCTTAGCCGCTCATATTAACTATAACAATCGATTCAATGTTTAACATTACAGAATACATGAATTGAAAGTAAAGAAAAGATAAAAAGCTAATGCTTATCGTAGGGGAGTGATTTCTCCATTGGAGATAGCTTCGTATGCTCTTCTAGATCTGCCTTCGACTTCTTCTCACATTTTATGAATGTTGTGTGTGAAATGGGATGATATTAAATGCTGGAAATCGTGAGGTATTTATAGGCCAGATCTAGTTACGGCATAACTAATTATAAGAGTTACGCCGTAACAACCAATTCTTCGTATTTTGCACTAAAATGCTGGTTACGGCGTAACCTCTGGAAGGAGTTACGCCATATCTTCAATAAATCTTGGTTATGCCGTAGTTGTAGCATGAGTTACGGCGTAATTAGTAGCGGTGCGGAACCTCATTTGACCTAATGTGAGAGAGGAGTTACGCCGTAACTGCTTCAAAATGAGCATACTATAATATATCTTCAATAAATCTCCAAATCCGGGTATCTTTAGCTCCAAACTGGTAATTTACCTGAAAGTGAAATATAATGGAAAACAAGCGTAAATCCATATAAATGATATAAATTACAAGCATTGTCGGGGGAAATTGACACTTAATATACAGGATAATTTGATGTTATCAAATACTGTTCAAGTCGGACTACAACTGAGTTAGGGTTTGCTCTCCAAAATTCTACCTCTTAAAATACAAAAAAATCGAATTCTATATATAGATTTACAATCGCGACGGCGTCACCTTTTGCTAGTGACGCCGTCAGGTCTCTGTCATTAGCGTTTAGTTTGGGCCAAGTCGTCGTTGGGACGGCGTCATTTGAGATGTGTGACGCCGTCAGTCTTCATGCATGACGTCTTTTGAATCTAGGATCTTCGGGGTTTGGTGTAGTTTTTGTGAGTGACGCCTTCCAGAATTAAGGCGTGACGCCGTCAGGCTTTAGGACCAGAAATTCCGCTGAGCCGTCGCGTGTACTTTTGATCAAGTCTTCAATAGAGGGACGGTGTCAGCCTTTGGTTGGGATGCCGTCAGGTGTGCTGGATGGCCTTTGATCTTGACTTTGCCATTTTCTTCATGTTTTTGCTCATTTTCATCCAAATATGCTTCATTCCAGCATTTTAACCTAAAAAGGGAAAAGGAACTATTTTAAGCAGTAACGAATATAAAATGTGTCTATTTAGGGCTTAAATGGCCCCCTAAAAACGTATTTTTAAATCTTTATCAATTAACTAATCGCTTAGGTTCTTGCGACTTTGTGAGGTATGCAAGCTTCTCTTATGCCCTCTTCATCCGATCATTGAGAGATAATGGGTTTTCGCATGAGGTAGCAGAAACATTCATCATGGTTGTCTGCTCATTCCAAGTGTTGTCTTGGTCTTGGACATACTCCACAATGCTATCCCATCCTTCTTCCGCACTAAGGTTGGAGATCCTTCTGCCAGTCGAGAAGTCAATCCCTTTTTTATCATCGCAAGAGACATTATCGTAAAATATTTGAACAACCAACCAGAGGTTGATACCATGGTGTGGGGCTTGTTGAGAAAGATCTTTAAAATGAGTCCAGGAGTTAAAGATAGATTCTCCATATTTTTTACGGAAGTGAAGGATTTCGCTCCTGATGGTCGAAGTTCTTCCAGGAGGAAAGAATTTTTCGGTGAACTTGGAAGTGAGTTGCTCCCAAGTGAGGATAGACCTTGGAGGCAGCTTGTCGAGCCATTCCTTGGCCTTTCCTTGAAGAGAAAATGGGAAAAACCAGAGTCTATATGTCTCTTGAGAGGCTCCGTCAGCATAGATAGTATCCACAATCTTCAAGAATTGTTTGATGTGGTGAAGTGGTTTCTCGCTGCGAGATCCGTGAAATAGACATGCATTCTGGATAAGCCAAATGTCGGAAGCATGCAACATCTCACTGATTTGTTGGAAGGGTAAACGATGGCGCCAGTAAATCTAAATGAGGTAGGAGAAGAATAATCTTTGAGGATTTTGGCTTTAGGTTCATTGATGTGTTCATTGACATGAGTGGAGGGAACTTCCTCACTATGTAGGCTCAGATTATCGTCGATGATAGCTTCATGAGGATTGGGGGAATGTGTGGGTTCTTCATCAGTTATGGCTTCATCAAAATCGATGGTGGTGCCTTGTGGTTCTAACTCAAGGAGGGCTCTTCTTCGTCTATACAATTCTCTATTGGGTTTGGCAAAGAGCTCAAGGAGGGTTTTGGTGGAGCTACGGGTCCTAAGTTGTCGAAGGGTGCTGGTGGGAGGAAGTGGTGGATCGTTGTTGGGTGGGTTATCACCTTTCATGATGAAAAGTGACAAGGTTACGAATACAAACACAAAGAAGGGGATAGAATAGAAGGAAGCTAATGAAAAATAGAAAAAAGCTCACTTGATCAGAATCAAGCAAGTGAACCTAACGAGATATAAATCTAATTAGCTATTCTATTCCCCGACAGCGGTGCCAAAAACTTGATATCAGGGCTCGGGGTCGAGAAAACCTCCTTTTCTACGAGCAAGCTTTTCAACCCTCTAGGCAGTGAACCTAATCGGTTGTAGTGTAGTATGGGGTAAGCCTCAGGGATTGATTTTGTTCTCTAGGAGAATAGGAAAGCTAGAAAGAGATATATGACGAGAAGGTGGGGTTGAGGATGATTCTTTTTATTCTTTTTTATGTTTTTTTACAAAGCAAAGGTAAAATCTCGGGGTATATGATTGGGGGTGGTACTTCTACCGATTTCACTACTTTAACTACTTATCTAATTAACTATGGATAAATTATGCTAATTGAGGTGTGCTCGTATGATGATTAAAGATGTGTTCACTTAGATGCTATTACTCCCTAGTTATCTTTTATTGGTCGGTTGAATTGTCACTTCCTTTATCTTAATTGGTGCTTTGTATTCCGATTAGTCATAGGGCGGTGCCTAATTCTCCAGTTCTATTAATTGTATCTCTCCTTTAGAATACCCGGGATCGGCAAGTGTAATAGCATCTCCCCCGAATACACTACTATCCTAAAGCTACAATTCACTCAATAAACACAACGATGGCTCAAGTGCACTCTCAAGCTTTTTACTATTTAGGACGTTCAAGCTCGCAACAATTAAAGAAGAAGCCATTTTTCCTTACTCTAGCGTCTACCAATTAAGACAAGAGATAACCAAACAACAATCAATAACTAGGTTTCATAGATCTAAGCAAACAAAAGAATAATTTAGCTAGACATGTTAAACAAGCAAGCATACACACAATCAATTGAACATGGGGTAGACATAATGATAAATTGGATAAACAAACTTATCTTGCAATGTAAAATATGGAATGAGGGACCCTAGAATACTGTCCAAGTCGGACTACAACTGAGTTACGGTTTGCTCTCCAAAATTCTACCTCTTAAAATACAAAAAAATCGAATTCTATATACAGATTTACAAATGCGACGGCGTCACCTTTTTGCTAGTAACGCTGTCAGGTTGTCGTCATTAGGGTTTCGTTTGGGCCAAGTCATCGTTGGGACGGCGTCAGTTGAGATGTGTATTGTGAGTGACGTCATCGTTTGGGCCAAGTCATCGTTGGGAAGCCGTCAGTCTTCAGAAGTGACGTCATCTGAATCTGGGCGTCTGGTGTGAAAATTGTGAGTGACGCCTTCCAGAATTAAGGTGTGACGCCGTCAGGCTTTAGGACCAGAAATTCCACTGAGCCGTCGCGTGAACTTTTGATCAAGTCTTCAATAGAGGGACGGTGTCCGCCTTTGGTTGGGACGCCGTCAGGTGTGCTGGATGGTCTTTGATATTGACTTTGCCATTTTCTTCATGTTTTCCCTCCTTTTCATCCAAATACGCTTCATTCCAGCATTTTACTTCTAAAAGACCTAAAATTTGAAAAGAAATTATTTTAAGTAGTAACGATATAAAATGTGTCGATTTAGGGCTTAAATGACCCCCTAAAAACGTATGTTTTAAATCCTTATCATAAACGTAAGCCATGTATTCTCAACTCTCAATATAATATATTGCTCTCACCACATATATAACATGAAAAAAATTTATATATACACCAGAGCTTTAAACATAATCACATTCGACAGGGAGCACTTTTACATACAAAATATAATTAACATAGATGGAGTCAATTAATTTGGACTCTAGATGACAAATTATCTTTATAAATGGAAAAGTTAAATATGTATTGTGATGAAAAGTCAAAAAGCAATTTTATTCTTTTCCTTTTATACTTCACTCACTTTTCCTCTTGTTAATATACTAGGATATCTGTGCAATTTTATGTTTTGTAAATGGGTGTTAAATAATACTTCGAATAAAACTGAGGGGTTAAATAGATCTCCAAATATCATAAAGCATTAAAATAACATACATATTGAATTTCGGGTCTTCTTCTTCACCAGGAAAGTTAGACCTCCATTAAAGTAACATGAGATTTGCTTTCTGTTTTCCTTCTACAATCGCTTCTTTTTTTTTCTTTTTTTTTTTCTTCTTAGTTTCGGATCTAAGGTGGTTCCTGACCAAATTCTAAAGTAGGTCATATTTTTTTTGTATATATACATTACTTCTAAAGGCTCTTGATTCCTAAGGTGGTTCCTGGGATCCACCTTGTTATACATAGATCCACCTCTGCATCTAACCAAGAAACCTACACCAAATTTCTCCACAAACAGGGGCAGACCTACACTATATAAGGTGGTGCCCGGGAACCACCTTAGAAATTGAAACCCTTTATAAGCTATGTGTTGATAAAATTTAGGACCTACCTTAAATTTAGGTTGGGAACCACCTTACAGCTAGAAAAGAAGAAACTGGGGCAAAAAATTTAGTAAAGAAACAACTGAAAACAAATATTAGAGCTTACGTTTATGGAGGTTATGAGGTCATGTTTATTTGGTTAGAGAAGATGACCCAGATTCCTAAGCCTTTTTGAATTTATTATTAAGTCCTCATGTTTGTTGTAAGTTGTGCTTTAACCCCCACACTTTATGATATACCAATTCATTTTGTATTTTGAGATATTTAATTTAAAGAATCGAGCATAAAGTAGTTTATTATTATTTAACATTTAAAAATGTCGCATAAAGTTAATCACAAAGTCAAGTATCCTTATTATCGAAATAATCAACTCAAAATCAATGGAACTCTAGTCTCTATACATTTAATAACCTAATGCCATTATGTGCTTACGGCCTTACGTCAAAGTGATAATGTTGATGTTTGTAGAACAAGTGATGGTCTATAAAATAGTTTCGTACATGTATATAAAATTGAAGCCGAAGGTATTAACAAGTAGGCAATTATAGACTCAATTGTAAACGGTTTGAATGCTCATTATCTAATATGTAGCGTTTGATTTGTGGTTTTATGATGCAGGTTTTACTGATCATGTCTTAATATTTATAGTGTCTCGCTATACCTATGGTCTACCCTAGTGCACTAACGGGCAGTGTACCCGGTCGCGTGTAGTGTAGTAAATGGTAAAGACGAGGTCGTCCCAAGAGCTATGTGTGTTGGATTATTACTAAGTCTAATTGTCACAGAATAATAATGGTTTCGATAGGGATTTAATTAATTAAACTACTAATGCAAAATAAATAAAGCAGATAAATAGGTAAAGGGAAATCAATAGAGGAATAGTGGTGCTAACCTAGTCAATCCTCCTAGCTAGTTATGTCTATGTCTACCTACTTCCAATTACTTCAGGTGGGGTCAAATTCGAGGGGACAACATTTGGTCCATTCGCCCAAACCTATCAGCAAAGATGCCACCATAAGAGAAATCAGGCGCACCGTCATAAGTCCTGTTGTTCTTGGTCCCCTAAACCAAGTCATTAAGTACCGCTACATGCTAGATTCAAAATAGTGAGTGCCCGGCCGTTATAAACTTAGACACTACACCCCCCAATTCTTAAGTTCATCCACACGATAGGTGATCAGTTGGTCAAATCGCACAAGTAGAAAGGGTCGTCAGTTGGTCATATCTTACCCTTCCCGTCTCAGTCCGCTCACCTAGGATCAGTTGGTCATATCTCCTAGGCAATTGGCCTCTACCGCCATTCAAAACTACCGAATCAAGGGTGACTACCAAAGAACTATGCATGCACACACTTAGAAATAATTGTACGGAAGTAAAGGTAAACGCAAACAAAATAATTAAGAAATCATAACTAGGCTAGCACCAAAGGGTGCTTAGCCGCTCATATTAATCATGAAAATCAATTCAATATTCAAAGGTACGAAATACATGAATTGAAAGTAAAAAAATATAAAACGCTAAAGCTTATCGTAATAGAGTGACTTCTCCCTTGGAAACAGCTCCGTATGCTCCCCTAGACCTGCCTTGAGCTTTTTCCCACGTTCTCAGAGTGTTGTGTGTGGAATGGGATGATTAGAAATGCTGGAATTCGTGGGGTATTTATAGGCCAGGTCTGGGTTACGGCGTAACCAATATAAGAGTTACGCCGTAACCTTCTATTTCTTCGTAAATGACCTAGATTTGCTAGTTACGGCGTAACCTTATTAGTGGTTACGCCGTAGTCTTCAATAAACTCGGTTACGTCATAAGTGATGCAGTAGTTATGGCGTAAGTATCAGCGGCGTGGAACCTCTTTTGACCTAATGGAGTTACGTCGTAATCTTTGGGAAGAGTTATGCCGTAACCTCTTGATAAGTTTGTATTCTGGGTCACGCAATAGTTACGGCGTAATGTGAGAGAGGAGTTACGCCGTAACTTCTTCAAAATAGGCATACTATGGTAAATCTTTAGTAATGTTTCCATTTCCGCGTCTCTATAGCTCCAATCCATATAAATGATATAAATAACGAGCGGTATCGGGGGAAATTGACACTTACTATTCATGACTATTTGATGTTATCAAATATCCCCCCACTTAAACTCTACTTTCCCTCAAGTAGACCTTGTTAGATAGATTCCTAAAAAGATATCTCCCAAAACCTGGAAAATATGAGTTTACAAATCCCTTATGCTAGAATAAAACAAAGCCGAACACCTCACGAAAGGGGAAAAATACTCAAATCTCTCAACTATTCTAAGTGTCAATTTCGGGGTGATCACTCAATCGCACAATCATAGCATGTATTCTATCATAAGCTTGGCGGTTACACAAATCTCCACCACTAGAGTTAAGAGCTAAACAATTCTCGATGGAAATATGGGTAGACACGACAAAGGTTAAGGGGTGACTCGTCATTACTAACATGTCACGGCGAAGTGGACACAATCAATGATACATGACCAAATCCATGGCCAAGACACCAAAGATTGCTCGCTGCATCACCTAGACACGCTTCATGACTAAAGGGTAGGATAAGACATGGGATATATAATTGGTGTAAAATGAAAAACAAGCAGGTAGTCTAAATCTATAACTAAGTCATCACCACTTACAGTCTGCCCAAAGTTCAAGCTTAGAAGTCTAGAAACCGGATCATGAAATGCGAGGTAGTTGAGTCATTAGAGGACGTCGTGATGGGCACACTACCTTTTCTTCTTCTGTTGGCATAACTTCCAACTCCAATCTTCAAATGTGACCGATGTGGCCTCCTCGATACTAATCAATAAAGCTCATAATACAGTACTTATAACATCGCACTTAACAATATCATAACTCAATCAACTCTTTTTTTTCCTCAACATAACATAACATCCCCCCACTTGAGATGAACAATGGGAATTCAGGGGGTCTTCAATGATCTTCATAAATGTTGTCGATGAAAGCGTGATTTCCAAACCTTTCCACTAGAACCTTGAACTTAGGCAAATGATGACTTCCCAATCACAAATAAAGACTACAGGGTAGGCTAAGGTGTATAGGTGTAACGAAACAATATATTGGGTTGATAAAATGAAAGGAATGGCTCAGAAAGGTGTATCTAGGGGTATCTTGCACTAAAGGTGAGTGCAACAAAAGGGTTTCACATGGGGGTCGAGAAGTCAAGGTGACTAATCGATAGACTCACAATGGTAGGCTGTTTGGGTGATAATCCTATAATATTGCCTTCTAAAACTGAAAAGTCCAAATACATCGAGCTAACTCAACATACCTCGTCTATGGTCTCGAAATGATGCAAAGTCCAAGTTCTAAAGTTTACAAGCTACCGGCACACTCATAATTTGGTGGATTTGGGGTAAAATATTGGAAACGGATAAGGCTAATCTCACTATGTAATGTCAAGGGTTGTATGTGCTCTGCTAAGGTCTAATCTAGTTAGGTTAGGAAAAACATGTCAAAATTTTAAAAATAGCATAATTTTTCAAAATAAACTAGAAAAATAAGGGCGAAATAAAGTTCAAGAGATAATTCTACTCCCGTCCCCCCACTTGAATTGTACAAAGTCCATTTTGTACTAGGCATTAAAATAAAGGTGAAGAGAAAGGTAGAATTAGAGCGAGAACTTCCCTGAAACTTGCTCCAAAAAGAAGAAGGCCCACGAAAAAGAACCGTGCCTTCGTTTAAGCGTCATGAACAAACTTCAATCCCTGAAATCACAATACCGACAAGCATAATAAAAAGAAAAAATGAAAGAAACGAAAAACAAACCTAACTCACTTTCGTAGGAATCACGGTTGCATTTAGCGTATGCAACAAGCCTTTTAAACCACTTGGTGTCCCAAGTGGATGAGTGAAGTCTCATGAGGGCTTACAGGGAACACACCCACAAAGTTCATTTAAAAACTAATACAAGGTTACTGTGTTTTAAAATGAAAGAATTAAAGCAGAGGAAAGTTACGTCGTAACTACTATAAGGGAGTTACGCCGTAATTGGCAAAACCTGGTATGAGCTGTCAAGTGAGTAGTTACGGCGTAACCACTGAGATGGTATTACGCCGTAATTGGTAATGCGTCAAGAATCTGCTGCTAAAATGTTGGTTACGGCGTAATCACCAAGATGAGCTACGATGTAACTCTGTTCAGATCAGCAACAGCAGTAGCAATTAGTTCCTCGTTTCCTGCAAAAATGGTTAGAAAACACAAAACCCAATAGAAAGGAAATAGAAACAAAAGAAAGGGATAATTCGGGTTGTCTTTCGAAAGAGCACTTTTATTTATTAACGAGTCTTTAAGTTAGACTCAGAGCCGCGGGGCTACCAATGCTTGCTGGTCATTTCGTGGACATGGCAGTCTCCACGCTGGATACAACTTACCAAATTCTCATCCCTTTTGTAGTCATTTCCCAATTCTAAACAGCCTAAGTAGAAACTTTTGATTTTCTGGTGGGGGTGATCAATGCCTTTTTCTTTGTCTTCCTCACTGATATCAAGTAAAGGTCGAGCTTGGCTTAACTGCCTCTTGGTCCAGTTTCTAAAGTTCTTGATCGTTCTTGGGATCTTGAAAATAGTATTGTCATCGTTAATCTTCAACCATACTAATCTTTCTTTTTCATTTTTATCTAAACCAGACATTTCCTGAAAAGGCCTTCCTAAAATTACTCATGTAAGTCCATCCTCCACAAATTCACTTACGTCGTCTAGAACCATAAAGTCCACCAAGAATGAATGGATCCCAACAAAGACATGGATGTTAATTGCAAACCCAAGAAAATTATTTCCCTTGTATTCTAATTCTTTCTTCATAATATTGACTGGGGAAGTCGTGTCAATAAATGGGTGGAAGTCGATGAGCCCAATTTTGCATGAGATTTTAAGATAATAGGGGTTTCTGTGATGTATGCGGGTTCCTACCTCATGAAATTTAGGTTGAAGTGGCTGCGAAAAAGTCTTAACAGATTTATCTTGCCAATGGGTCATCTCAACATCACTTGAGAGGTCTTCAGCACTTAATCCTAAGTCATCCTCCTCAAAATTCACGAAAACATCAAAATCTTTCCCCGAGTCAAACTCTCCAGGGTGGGGGGGGGGGTCGCTAAGAAATTTTTCTAAAGCTTCACCAAAATTGCCTACGGGGTCAATTGCACATACCTTCTCCGGGGTAGACAAATGTTCATTAGGTCCGAAAGTGGTAATTTCTCCATTAGCTTCAAGAGTCAATTTTCCGGCAAAGACATCCACCTTAGTGTGAGCAGTGGCAAGCATGGGTCTTCCTAAAATGACTGGTATCATGTTGTCTTCCGGAATGTCAAGAATCACAAAATCAACTGGGAAAAGGAATTTCTTAATTTTCACCAACACATTTTCAACAATTCCTAATGGCGATTGCATAGATCGATCAGCCATTTCAATTTTCATCTTGGGCGGCTTTAAGTTACCAATTCCCATACGCAAAAACATCGAACGAGGCATTATGCTAATACTAGCTCCAAGATCTGCTAGGGCATTACATATGTTTAGACTCCCGATATAGCAAGGGAGAGTAAAGCATCCTGGATCTTTTTCCTTTTGTGGTAGCTCGTTCCTCAAAACCGCTGAGCATCTTTCGTTGAGGCGAATAGTCTCATCATAACTTAATGTAACATATTGGATTTCATAAACACATCACATCACACTATATGGATCAAATAAGATAGAGTTTAGAGAGAGAAAGAGTAGGATGAGAGCCTTTCTAGAGAGAGAAAGTGAAAGAAAACATAAAAGGTTAGATTAAGTGAAAGGTCCAACCCTCTACCTTGGGAGGTAGAGGGTATTTATAGTTACATACTACACGTCCTCCATCGGACTGTGGATCAGGCATACAGTGGGTAAAGACCCGTCCTTCCTCCACGGAGTTACTCTAAACTAAACTATGCTACAAACTAACTAATTAACTACTAGATAACGTAAATAACGATAAGTCTATGAGCTAACATATGCTAGACTATAATTGGGGTGACCGACACTTTAACATGGAATTTCCAATTCCTAACAATCTCCTCCTAAGGGAGGTCATCCCATGAAATACATTTTGCATCATATCATTCTATTAAATCTTCAGTTCCAAGCTCGTAGACTTCAATTCTTCAAGTTCTGCAATCTTTGTGCATTAGTAGCGATTCTTCAAAGTCCGTATAGTTTTGTACTTTACGTGGAGGTCTTTAACTGATCCACATCTTTGATGATCTTCGAGCTTTCTTTGAGATCATCAGCCACAGTAAATCTCTGGATCACCCTTTATTGTGTTGCCATCATGTGAAATTGTGACTTACGGACCGACATGCTCACACTTTCTGGATCATGACATATTTCCATCAGAGTAGCGGAAGCTTTACTGGTTCATGATATTTGCAGCAGCGTAGCAGAAGCATAGTATAGAAATATCAGAGCCAGGTTATGTGGATATGCACCAGTCATGATTTCTTCAATTAAGTGTGGATGCTGTGAGCATGCGGCTTTGGATTGACTCCTCAATTCTGATCAGCTGCAACCGTCCATATGTACCTGCAAACAACAGTTAGCAATAAAACACATCAAAGTGTCTTTGATCACTTTTGTTGAATTGAGGTACACTGCCCACGGTTCCCCGTTGATCAGTACAAGTACTGCCTGTGATCAGATATAATTCCGAAGAATCTCCTTGACATGGTTTCGCAGCTGTTCTAGCTGTTCTCAAACCGGAACGTCTCAAAGAAGACAACACGGAGTGAGTGAACCATCAAATTGAGATTTACTGATTGATAGAAAATGATTTGAAAACAATCGCATATTGCTTAAGATAAAGAGTTTTTCAATACGACGAAGGTTTAGAAGAAGAAATCAATTTTCAATCATAAATACCCTTTTATTTTGAAAACATAATACACAGTCGTAGTGCTAGAGAAAAGAGTTTTTGAGCACAACGACCGGTTTTTCAAAGGTATCCGTCAATCCTTTTCCTGGACCAAGGTTGATTCAAGATTGAATCGCCCCATTGTTTCTATCCAGTTGTCACAAGCTTGATCTTTTGCAAGATCTCACATGTCACCCACAAAGAGCTTGTTTGATGTTGGCTCTTAGAGGGTTTCCATCTTCATAGTGAATATTTTTACATATCACTCGGATGTTCTGGAAATACCACAAGGATAATGCGTAGGACTCTCAATATATACTTACTTTCCACATTGTGTGAAACAACAAGTCATCATTAATTTTGTGTCCTAACGAGATATTGTGGATGATCTCTTGGCTCTAGACTCAATCGTGCATATTTGGTTCCTATGCCGGAGACTAGGGAGAGGGTCTCCTTCTTCAATATCAATAATCTCTAAAAGAAAGTCGATAGATTATGTAGGTTCCCCGTGAGAATGAAACAAGCCCTTTTAAGAGGAACTTGAGTAGCTTGGGAAGTTTAGTGCAGTGCGTCACTGGGTCCATGACGTCTTGTCTTCAATGCCAGTGTTACCTTAGTAACCACCAGTAGCATATGTATTGAACCCGGTTTCTGCCCTAAGGTTGAATTATTGGAGGGCTATTTCTTTTCACCCTTTTCTAATTTCATTTCTTTTTCATTCTTCAACCCCTTCAGTGCTTTCCGAGACTTCATAACTAGAACCTTGTTGGGTTTATTCCAGTACTAGCTCTGTCTCAGTCCGCACTCTTCCCATATTCTCATTTTTCTCCTTTTTTCAATATTCCTAAGGACTCTACACTATCTAGTGGATTGTCCCTGGGAAGATCCCTCCGGTTCTGGCGGATCGTGGGAACTAATACCTAACCTAACCATCCTTATAACTCTATGCATAAAGTAAAATGGTCGGTCTTTTGGTACAGTTCAATCTTCCTTGAAACCAATTGAAAAATCATTTGAAAAACTATCAAGGTACTTGTGATACGAGATCAAAGCATTTTGTACCTTAATAGTTTTGATCATTTAGAAAACCTCCCCCTCAACATGTGCATATGATTTAGAAATTGTTTAGCACATGGAGGCAAGAGGACTTTGAAATATTTTCATTGATCACAATTTTCATAGGAAAAACCAATTGATTTTCTTGGTAAATTCTCCCCCTCAATATGTGCATAGGATATTTGAAATCATTTTATCACATAGAGGCAAGAGTTCTTTTGAAGTACAATCACGATCACAAAAACCATTAAGAAACCTTTAGAAAATCAATCAAGGTACTTTATGTTGAAACATAAAAGCTTTTGTACCTTGAAAGTTTGTTTTCTTTTTGAAATGCTCCCCCCTCAATATGTGTTTCGAGATTCGAAAGCGTTTAGCACATATGGGAGAGCAGTATGCACATTTGAATCAAAACGATCACCTTTTATCAAATTTCATTATTAAATCACAAATTCTCCCCCGATCAAAAATATCAAACCCTTTAAGATTTTGGATCCCAAGTGATTTATTAAGGTTAAGAAAACATGGGAGAATATGTGGCCTTGTTTAAATACTCATCTTGTTTTTGGATAAATCCTCCTCCTCAACATGTGCATTGTGTATTTGAAATCGTTTGGCACATAGAGGCAGGAGTGCCTATAAAGGACTAAAACCGATTCCATTAAAACAGATTTGAGATTTAAATCACGATCTTTGAGATTTTGGATCCCAAGTGATTTAATATGGTTTAGAAAACATGGGAGAATATGTGGCCTTGTTTAAATACTCATCTTGTTTTTGGATAAATCCTCCTCCTCAACATGTGCATTGTGTATTTGAAATCGTTTGGCACATGGAGGCAGGAGTGCCTATAAAGGACTAAAACCGATTCCATTAAAACAGATTTGAGATTTAAATCACGATCTTTGAGATTTTGGATCCCAAGTGATTTAATATGGTTTAGAAAACATGGGAGAATATGTGGCCTTGTTTAAATACTCGTCTTGTTTTTGGATAAATCCTCCTCCTAAACATGTGCATTGTGTATTTGAAATCATTTGGCACATGGAGGCAGGAGTGCCTATAAAGGACTAAAACCGATTCCATTAAAACAGATTTGAGATTTAAATCACGATCTCTCCCCCGATCAAAAATTTCAAACCTTTTGAGATTTGTGATCCCAATTGATTTAAATCATTTAGAAAAAATTTAGGGGAAAGACGTGGCAAGATTTAATTTTGAAAAATGACAAAAAGAAAAGTACCAATTTAAGACATTTAAGATTGTTAGTGTCAGGTATGATTGTTTTAAGAGATCTTTAAGTAAAATAAAACAATTTCACAATCAAACAAGAATAGAAAAAAATTCATTTTGAAAGATCTTTGAGTTTTAAAGAAAAACATACCATGACATAGCATTAAATCTTTAGATCACCACATTATAACGTACAAACGGACTCTTTTGAAGATATATTGTTTGAAAATACTTTAAATTAAATCACTCTCCCCCTCAATCGATGACCGAAGTCGTTGATTGAGTGACTTAAGTTTTGATAAAATAAAGTCCAGTGATTTCCAAAATTTAGTTCAATTTGTTTTCAAAACAATAATTTTCCATTTTCAAAACAATATTTAATCAAAACAAAATTTCAAAATTGTTTAAAAATGGTATCCTGCACAAAGATACGTTAGGTGGTTGAGCCGCTTTTGTTGTTGTTGCTGTAGGGTTTGGAAGAAAAATCGTCTGCTGATGCAGTGAGACTTCTTACGTTGCATTTTAATGCCAACTGAGGTCAAATTAAGCTTCGTTTCTTCATTTGCTGATGAAGAAAACCATCTGCTGATGCAGTGAGACCTCTTACGTTGCCTTTTTTCATGCCAACTCTCCATAGAAGTCTAATTAAGCTCCGTTTCTTCATTTGTCAACCCAAGATATAGTTACCCTTTCCTTTCGGCATCCAATCATCTTCATTTGTGGGATCCAGATCGGGAACATTCTTATATACCAATATACCTGCATATGTTAGTAAACACACATACAAAAATATGGTGGTCGACATCACCCAAACAGCAATCGACTAATAAAAGTCAATCCAACATGTCAATCAGTTCATATAAGGCATGGGAATAATGTGTTAATCAAACTCTAATCATCTAATCCTAACAATCATATCCTAGGAACCTAGTCCTTCAACGTAAGTTAACATCATTTTTCAGTTAAGCATTTAGGATAATTAGATAAGTCCAATAGATGATATAAATTTGAAAACATTCTCCCCCTCAATCAATGACTCATTTTCTTAAAAATTTAAAAGCGTTGAAGTCATTAATTGAGTTTTCAAATTTTATAAAAACTCTGATTCTGATTGTTTTTAAAGCAACTCATTTACCACCATTTTGTTAAAACAAATATTTTTCTGAAGAATTTTTTGAAGGAAAAATATTTGAGTAGGAACAGTAGTCCTTCGACATACTTTCCTTAATTTGGTTTAGGATAAGTGCACGATATTTTTGAAAATTTGTTTAGCGCAGCACTTTCCTTTCATGAAGAGCGGGTTGCTATATGAAAAAATAGCAAACCATAGTTTTAAGCACGGGTTACAGTCAGAAGTAACTACAAGCCATAGTTTAAGCCCGGGTTACAGTCTGAAATAACTGTAAGCCATATTTAGAGACATGTTTAGAAAGAAATATTTACACCTCCTGCTCGAACTTCATATAAAGTCCCGTGCCATTATTGAATGACATTTCTAAGACCGTAGATGTTATCAATACCAGAAGACATGTCTTGAGAAAACAATATTTTTGTTTTTTTTATGGGTTTTTGTTGGTTTTATATTTTTGTATTTCGTTTTTCGAAAAATATATAAAAAGATAGAAAAATAGTTTAAGAGGATGATGATACAAGTACCGAGAAAAGGAAATCGTTCAGCACATTGTAGAAGATAGAAGTCATCATCTCTTAAACTTTCACCACCAAAGCATTCGAGGCTCTAGAATCGTCGCAAGAATTTGAGCCTTCAAAGAGTGAATCTTTGGTAGCTTCCCCCCAAACCGAAAATCCACGTAAAAAGACCATTTCCCCCAAGAAGAAGAAGTTAAGCAAACAGTCTAATTGTATGAAGCTTCAAGAACCCGAAGAAGACGATAACACCGAAGTAACAAGTTAACACGGATCATTTCTGTGGTTATCAAACCCGAAATAAATGATTAAGCCCGATCACATGAACTTGTTGTGCGTCCCCGATGTACACATAACTCTTCGAGTTTGAGCAGTTGTTAATTCAGGAGAACAATATATCAACACCTTCATTTTACCAAGTGCATACCAGATATCTTCCATATAACTGATAAGGTTTTAAAAGGTACCATTTTGAGGGGTCGTTTAAGTCCTTATTTGATCACTTTTGTATCCGTTATTGCTTAATATCGTTCCTTTTCACTTTTTAGGTCTCTTGAAGGCAAAATGCTGGAATGGCACTTATTTGGACGAAAAGGCGCGAATATATGAAGAAAATGGCCAAAGTCAAAATCGAGACACTCACAGTTGCTGAAACTAGAAGGCGACGGCGTCAGGTGTTAATGGCGACGCCGTCCCAAAATTATTGTGACGATCCAGAACCCAAAACTCGTATTTTCAAGTGACGACGTCTAGTTTTGAAAGAGTAGGCCGTCGCTACTCAGACGGCCTAGATGCAATCCAGACGACGTCAGAAGCTGAAGAGGACGGCGTCACGGACATAAGGTGACGCCGTCGCAAGGTTAACGTGGCCAAGACAAAACCCTAATGACGGCGACACGACGGCGTCACTAAACATAAGGTGACGCCGTCGCAATTGTAATCTTATATATAGAATCCGAATTTTTCAGTCTTTATGTGGAGAGTCTTTGGAGTAAAAACCTAAAACCGAACCTAAGGTGTCTTGTACAGTATTTTAGGGTTTTAAACCCTATCTTACATCAAGATAAGTCTTTACTTCATTAATTCAATTATGTCTTTGATTATTTGTGTGTATGCTTGCATGTTCTCCATGTCCGGCTAATTTACTTGTGTGTTTGCTTAGGAAGTATGAAACTTAATTATTGAATATTGATTGGTTGTTTCTTATCTTAGTTGATTAATGATCTAGTAATGCGATAGGTCATTCGTTGTGTACTTAATGCTTGATTCATCTTTGTGAACCTTAGAATATAATTACCTGAGTAATTGTAGGCTAAACCATCCAAAGAGCGCCTTAGAGTAGGAGTTTATCATCCCTAGTGGGTTTGTAGACGAGACCCTTTGGTAAGTTCAAAGAGTTAGGGAGAAACGCATACCCTACAACTTTAGACACACAACGCAACTAGGAATAAGGACGTGACAATTCAACCACCAATAGGAGATAATTAAGGAGTAATACAAACTAAGTAAACACATCTTTAAACTATTATACGAGCACACATTAATTAGACATAGACTCCCACAACCTTAGTTTAGATAATTAGATAATAGTAGAGTAATCGGTAGAAATACCAACCCCCCAAATCCAATACCCGAGATTCGTACCTTTCCATTTCATAAAACATAAAAAGAAAAAAAATAATCTTCCTCAACATTAACCTTAGCGTAGTAACTCCTTACTAGCATTCCTATTCCCCTAGAGAACGATATCAATACCCGTGGCTTACCCTAATTACTACACTACAACGATTAGGTTCACTGCCTAGGGTATTATAAAACTTGCTCGAAGAAAAGGAAGTTTCCTTGACCCCGAACGACGCGTGTAGCGTTATCAAGTTTTTGGCGCCGTTGCCGGGGAATAGAATAGCTAGTTAGTAGTCCACCTCGTTTAGGTTTCTTTGCTTGATTCCTATCAAGTAAATTTTTCTTATTTTTAGCTTTCTCTTAGTCTATCCCCCTTCTTCGTAACCTTTGTTCGTAACCTCATCACTTTTCATCATGGAAGGTGATAACCAACCACCACTCGTTAACCAACAACCAAACAACGCTTCACCACCAAACAAATACCCACCACTCGATCCAACTTTTGCCAACCAACTCCGAGCTCGCATTGTTAGTGAAATTGGAGAGCTTAAGAAACTTAATAGGATAATTGAAAATGCACTTGAAAAAGCCCTTGAGGAATCCACTGGTACCTTAGATAGTGATTCAACCTCAAGTGATTCAGAAGATGAAATTGTAGAAGGAGATTATAAGGTTTTGGAGATTATGGACGGAAGTAAGGAGGAGGAGGAACTTAGGGAGTATTTCGATTCATACCCTAATGGAAAGGAAACTGCTTATCACTATAATGTAGTTAACTTCCCGCGACCGCCTTTCGAACCATGCATAAAAAGTGGTGACCCTAAAAATATCAAAATACCGTGCATGATTGGTTACTTATATAGGGATCACACTTACATAGATTATAAAGCACCTATGAACATAATGTCTAGGCTCTACTACAATTGGATCATGAGAGAAAATTTAGGACCTATGAGTGACCCCTTTTACCCTAGGAAAGTGAGTAACTATGTTGGGAGGGTTAAGGGATTGCATGTCTTCGTAGGGAACTTCACATATAGGTGTGATTTCATGATTCTAGAAAATGTGAAAGGCATTATTGATGGAGTTTTAGGAGATGTGATACTTGGGAGACCATTTATTGAGGACTCTAAGATGGTTTATGATCAAGAGGAAGGAATAGTCAATTTCTCGAATGAGACCGAATGTGTTAAATATATAATGCCCTGCAAAAATAAGAGGTTTGAGGGCATTGATGAGTTAGATGTAGATAGCATTCCGGCCTTTGAAGTTGATTGGAAGGACAAGGTTCCCTATACCGCCTGTCTAGAATTGGGCCCTGAATATATTCGTGACGTGAACAGAGTTAAGATAGTTGAATAGGCTTCTAAGAGGAGGAAAACGTAGATGCACGACTATGAGTCTAGCTACAAGACTCTTAAATAAAGAAAAGCGCTTCGTGGGAGGCAACCCATGCTTAATTGTTTGCTTGTTAGTGTCTTATATCTTTTATTAATTGTTTATCCTCATGTTTAAATTTGTAAAAATGCTTTATTTTGTTTTTAACATCATCTTAATTGCATATAAAGTATTTTACATAAGGGATAAGTGTAGGGAGGATTACACACGTTTTCAAAAGAAACGTAAACATGAGAATAACAATTAACTAAAACATATATATGTTTGTTTGTTCGAGTCAAATGCTTGTATCGAGTCATAATGGATGTTTTGCAGAAATTTTTCCAGATTCTAAAGATGTAAATTTTCCAGAATTTTTTCCAGAAAATCGCAGACCAGTTTTTGTGAGGATAACCTGACGGCGTCAGGATTGCAACCTGACGGCGTCAGGAAGGAGTAAAAACATCAGATTACTTTTTCTCGTTTTCTGAGCTACTTATAAATTTTTGGAATTTTCCAGGTCTTAATTTTCTTAGAAATTCTGTAAACATCCATTCCACAAGCATTATATCCTAGTTTAAATCGAGTCTTATATATATTATTACCGCCGATTTTACGCGAAGGTTTCGTTTGTTTTTTTCAAGTGTGCAGGTTTAGTTTGTCAAGAAGAAGTTACATAAGATTGGAGGAGCTTTTCACGCAATAATTCTTCTTGGAAAAGAGTTTAACCACCACTTTACACGGATCCTACCGAGCTAATCAGGGGAGTATTAGTTTCTTTCGTTTTAAATTACCTTCTTTTATCATAACTTTGATACTTTCGGGGAACATTGGGGACAATGTTCAGTTTAAGTGTAGGGAGGGAAAATAAAACGGGAACTTTGAAACTATGCTTATCCTTGATTATTTGCTTTATCCAATTGTGATTGTGTAATAAACCATGAGAAAATGTCGGTTAGGGTAATTTTGGCACCAAATTTAAAATTTTTCATGACATATAGGAGTGGGCCATTAGTCTTAACAAAAGCGTCTCATGGATAGGAAATTATATGACTAGCACAAAACCCTTTACCACCCAAATTCCACCAAAATGTGAGGATCGCCCTTAGATTAGTAGGAATTAAAGCATTCATCTTTAATGCTTAGAGTGTGAACCGGTAGTATATTAGATTCTAGAACTTGTTTTGAGATGCATTCCGAGATCGCAAGTGAGGCTACACTTGTGTAGTTAGGAATAACTAAATGATAAGAGGCATTAGGATAACCCTTGTTTGATACCTGTAATATAATTACTTCTTCCACTTCGGTTGAGTAATTCCCCCACACCCTTTGCGTTGTACTCATCTTTAGTACACGATACCCCTAGTTAACCCCTCAGAGCCTATCCTTTTCGCGGTTCTCGTGATATTTCGGTTTTTCCGGAATATCAATGAAGAGCATTGTTTACACCCCACCCCCAAATATACACCCAAATCGCCTTAGCCTACCCCTTATGCACTCACTTTTAGTGCAAATATTTGTTATCACCCCAAACCCTTAGTTCAATTATCTAGTTGCTTGCATAAGTTGCTAAGTCGAGTCATATCTTTTGTATACAGTTTTGGGATGATTGGGATTCATGGGAAAAGTTAAAGTTTATGAAATGACGGGAAGGGAACGTTAAATTCAAATTCCCTTTGTTTGCATAATAATGTACCCCAAGTGTTTTGATCTTTTCAATTCGGGTCAAATTAGTGTTAGAATAATAAAAACTCAAGTGTAGGGATGTGCCTATAAATCCCTATTATTTTGATGTTACCATAGAGGATGGTAGAGTAAAAGTGTATGAAAAAAAAAAAAAAAAAAAAAAATCGAAAAAAAATAGAAAAAGAAAAAAAATAGAGTGAAAAAAAAAAAAAAAAAAACGGGCTACCATCCTACATCTATCTTTAAATTTTTGTTTGTTTATTTCAGTTATCTAGAGTTTAGAGTGTCGAGTCTTGGCTTAGCAACGCCATTCTTCATATGCAGTTAACATAAAGATTTTTGACTTACCACCACTAAATAGCCTATCCCACCAAACCCTTATTTCCCTACCGTAAGCCTAACATTACAACCCTTTAAAAGACCTCTTTGATAGTCTTTCCTAGGTGCTTACGCCAAAGCGATGGAGGTTTGATCTATTTCTCAAGCCTATGGTAATCTATGTACTAGGACCGGTTAATGAGTGTTTATATCCCATTTCCTATTTGTTATATTTCTTATATACACCCGAGAGAGATGTGAGTATCCAAACACCCCATGTAAGGTGCTAGTATGTAATTTCCGTGCTTGTTATGGCTTTTGCGGGGCTTATATGTGTTGTGGACCATTTTGAATTAATGCTTTATGACCCCTAACTTATAAATTAACTGGCTAAAAGCACATTTGCTTGAGGACAAGCAAACAACAAGTGTAGGGATATTTGATAAGGTTTTAAAAGGTACCATTTTGAGCGTTTAAGTCCTTATTTGATCACTTTTGTATCCGTTATTGCTTAATATCGTTCCTTTTCACTTTTTAGGTCTCTTGAAGGCAAAATGCTGGAATGGCACTTATTTGGACGAAAAGGCGCGAATATATGAAGAAAATGGCCAAAGTCAAAATCGAGACACTCACAGTTGCTGAAACTAGAAGGCGACGGCGTCAGGTGTTAATGGCGACGCCGTACCAAAATTATTGTGACGATCCAGAACCCAAAACTCGTATTTTCAAGTGACGACGTCTAGTTTTGAAAGAGTAGGCCGTCGCTACTCAGACGGCCTAGATGCAATCCAGACGACGTCAGAAGCTGAAGAGGAAGGCGTCACGGACATAAGGTGACGCCGTCGCAAGGTTAACGTGGCAAAGACGAAACCCTAATAACGGCGACACGACGGCGTCACTAAACATAAGGTGACGCCGTCGCAATTGTAATCTTATATATAGAATCCGAATTTTTCAGTCTTTGTGTGGAGAGTCTTTGGAGTAAAAACCTAAAACCGAACCTAAGGTGTCTTGTACAGTATTTTAGGGTTTTAAACCCTATCTTACATCAAGATAAGTCTTTACTTCATTAATTCAATTATGTCTTTGATTATTTGTGTGTATGCTTGCATGTTCTCCATGTCCGGCTAATTTACTTGTGTGTTTGCTTAGGAAGTATGAAACTTAATTATTGAATATTGATTGGTTGTTTCTTATCTTAGTTGATTAATGATCTAGTAATGCGATAGGTCATTCGTTGTGTACTTAATGCTTGATTCATCTTTGTGAACCTTAGAATATAATTACCTGAGTAGTTGTAGGCTAAACCATCCAAAGAGCGCCTTAGAGTAGGAGTTTATCATCCCTAGTGGGTTTGTAGACGAGACCCTTTGGTAAGTTCAAAGAGTTAGGGAGAAACGCATACCCTACAACTTTAGACACACAACGCAACTAGGAATAAGGACGTGACAATTCAACCACCAACAGGAGATAATTAAGGAGTAATACAAACTAAGTAAACACATATTTAAACTATCATACGAGCACACATTAATTAGACATAGACTCCCACAACCTTAGTTTAGATAATTAGATAATAGTAGAGTAATCGGTAGAAATACCAACCCCCCAAATCCAATACCCGAGATTCATACCTTTCCATTTCATAAAACATAAAAAGAAAAAAAATAATCTTCCTCAACCTTAACCTTAGCGTAGTAACTCCTTACTAGCATTCTTATTCCCCTAGAGAACGATATCAATACCCGTGGCTTACCCTAATTACTACACTACAACGATTAGGTTCACTGCCTAGGGTGTTATAAAACTTGCTCGAAGAAAAGGAAGTTTCCTTGACCCTGAACGACGCGTGTAGCGTTATCAATAACCAATCAGCCCATAATGTACACAAGTACCCAACCAGAGTAGAAACAATGACATCACAGTAACAGGTTGAATCACTGATCTCCTCTGCGGATGTCAACTCTAGAATAACTGATTAAGCTCGATCAAGTGAATATGTTGTGCGACCCTGATGTACACATATCTCTCCCCTGATTGTTACGATGTCATCGAAATCATCATTACATTGAGTACATGAAGCACTAATCGGAAGCACTTTATCATAAATCATATAGAAGATGTCGATAAAAAATTCTCACGCTCCAAATATTCTTCTCATATTTCTTCCTACTAAAAGCTGAGTTAACACATATCGAAAGTATCTAGAGACCATTTCCTACCAAATGGTTGGAATAATACATCCTTCCCCCAAATAGTTAGAATAACACACCAAAGGTTACGAGTTAAACACTGAGTTTCTCTACGGTTGTGACATTTGTCTTTCCCAGGATTAATTCAATAGAGAAGAAGTATTAAGTTCATCACGTGTACTCATTGTGTGTTTAGATGTATGTCTCCTTCCCCCTTGCTGGTTTTGATACCTCAAAATCAGCAACACATTATACATACCAAATATTCTTGAAATAGAGAAGAAAAAAAATTAGCTCAAATGAATTTTGTGAGAATCAACTGCTACAGAAACTCTCTCTGACTATATTAATCAACCCATATGTAGACAATTTGAAGTGACCACTGTTGAAGAAAACCTGATATACCAAACTTGAAACTGAAGTAGAATTCTCCGCATGTGTTCTAAGCTTGCACTTAATAATGAAAGAACGGTGTCGAGAATTTATGCATCAAGCAAATCTCTAAGTACTCACTACTCAAACAAAGTATGAGACATTAACACCTCTTGAGATTATCCACATTGTCATCTGCATGTGACACTAAGTAAAACAACGTAACTCCTAATCGTGATAGTTAACCAGGTCTTCAACCATCCACCCCGACTGCTGGTAACTAGATAAACCAAGTCTTCAACTCAAATTCTTAAGCTCGAGCAAGTTATCAAATAAGAACACGCCTTTGTTGAAAGTCAACTTCAATCTCAAATAAGTGATAAATGATTAACTTCGAAGACATTTTCTTTAATGTTCATGTGGTTGATTTATAGCATGCACAATGAGAGGAACAATAATCCGTGAAGATTTGGCAAAGGAGTACCAAAGAGCGGATCATTATTCATGAGTGCAACGCAATATTATGATAGTCATTATCAATGCCTCGAGGAATAACTGGAGATTGTTTCTTGAGAATTCCGAGAAGTACTTCTTAGATGGTGAACCAGTTGAGTCAGTAGGAACCAGAGCATGAGCTTCAGAAACTGGATGATCAACATTCGTTGGAGATTGGAAGTACTCATCAAACATATCATGAAAAACAATGAATCCCAAATAGTATATCCCAGTTATCCTTAGTGAGTGAGGACATTAGGCGTTGGAGAGTCGTATGACCATAACTCAAGCATCCATCAATATGTAGTACATTCCCTCTTCTCCCCCCCAAAAATTGCAAATGAAGTTTGCCATTTTTGATTAATCAAGTGAATAAGAATGTATACAAATGAACGGAGATCCACTTGAGGATTGAATGAGCATGGAAAAACATGAAGCTTGTTGATGAAGAATGTCAATGAGAATGGTCGTAAAAATGAAGATTTTTCTTCTTCTGAAGATAAAACGTACTGAGGCGTACACTTTTCTTTTCTTTGAGGAATGGGGCCTGAAGTGTTATCTGCAGACGCCATAATGATGAAGTCCGAGGCCTGAACTGATGTGAACAGACGTCATAGCCGAATGAATATCAAGATTGAGTTACTTGAACCCGTGAGTTATGAGATATCAATCCATTTGTAATCCATACTTTAAGCCAGTCCATGTAGTGAAGGATCGAAGTATCTGCAACTGAGTAAGGACTACCTGCACTAATATTACAAACTTGATTGCATATATTTTGGTTAATGACATTAGTATCCAAACCCTTTGGGGTTTCACGGTCAACCTTGATTATGTCATCGGTAAATAGCTTTCCGGTAGGTATCCACCTAAGTCCAACATCCTTAAACATTTTACCAGACGGAATCCACTTATGGCAAGGTCTAGGATTGGTGACATTCTTATGCAAAGTGGAAGACTTATCATTATTCCTAGACTCCAAAGATTTAGCAGTTGGAATCCATCTAGGCAAAGTTTTAGGTTTGTTTTGCATCATAACATGTTGAACCTTAGCCATGTTAGTAGTCTTAGTGGATTGTACCTTAGCATGTGAATTAGAAAAATGTTTCTTATTCGGAAAAGACTCAGAATTTCTTGTATCATTTTCTACATGCTTAGCATTCTTCTTCATATAACTACTCTTAGATGCAAGCCAACCCCTACTCTTTTGAGTGTTCCTAGGTAATGATTTACAACTACTAGCAGTGCCTTGAAATCTCGTGGAATGCATCACCCTAGGTCTTGCACCTAAAATTCCGTCTTTTCGAATATGTGCCTTTTTCCTAGCTTGTTCTAGATAATAGTTCTTCCACAAGTCATTCATATCATATGAATTCTGGGTTTTAATGCTTGATTTTGACACTATTTTTGAACTATTCCTAGAGGTGCTGGGAGTAGAAGTGGCTACTTGTTGAGGGTTAGCTGAACTAGAAGCCTTATTCTTAGGTAACTCAGGTGAAGTGACTGGTTTTGACAAAACTTTTATCGCATCAACTTGGGAGGCAAGCCTTGTCTTTAAAGATTTTGTTCTTTCAGATATGAATGCAGTAGGCTGCCTAACAACGGACCGGTCTCTAGCGGGATGAGAAACTGGCTTCCCCAAGTTGATGGTTTTGTAAACTTAGTGTTCACACTTTTCCCTACGGTTTTTCTAAGCTCATTCTTTAAGGCAACAATGGCGAAACTCTTTTCCTGAAGTTGAGCTTTGAGTTCATCAATTTTTGCTATCAAAGAGTTTGTTTGTTCCATTGACTTAGTTCTAGCTTCTTTGACAGAGTCACTTAGTTCTATGTGATGCTTTCTCAAAGACTCATTTTCCTTTAGTAATTTAGCCACATAAATTGACACTTCATTATTTCTTGTTATAGTAGCATCAATGTCTTGTGTATTCATGACTAAATTACTTTTCACATTCAAGACAGAAATATGTTTCTTCGGATTGTAAATGGTTGAGTCTTTGTCTTGAAGCTGAGCTTTCAAAGTGTTAATTTCAAAAAGTTCACGGAATTCAGGAAGTTCCGGATTTTTACATGGTTTGTTAAGTTGAAAACTTTCTTCTTTACCTTGTATCGCAATTTCAAGTGAAATGCAATGTTTTTCAAGATTTGAGAATTTGTCATCAAAAGCCTTTTTATCAACCATATCTTTTGTTTTGAAACACTTAATCTCAGACTCAGCATCATGATCAGTTTGTTTAAGTACTTTAGCAGATGCATTGTGTTGAACAGTAAAGGGTTCCTCATTACATGACACCTGCTCAATTTCTGGTCTGATATCTGTATCCACATCATGTGTAACAAGAGTCACTGGACCGCTGGATGTGTCAAGCTTATCTATCTCTGAGCCTATGTATTCAGTGTCAAACTTATCTGTATCTGAACCTCTGTGTTCAGCTCCAACTGATCCATCATGTGATGCTTTACCCGACTCAACACTAAAATCTTTTGATTGTGCCTGACATTCATCCCCCTTTCTGATTACTACATCCACTTCTTGTGTGATAGGAGTTACTGAACCGCTGGTTACATCATTCTTTGTTGTCTTTGTTATTCTACATTCAGCAACATACGATCTTTCAACTGAAACATTACCCGACTCATCACAACAATCTGTCAACTGAACCAGACTCTCATATATTTTTTCTTCTTTCTGAGTAACTTCCTCAATATACTTATCCACTTTATCCATGAGATGGATAAGTGTCTCTATGAACACGCTAATTTCCATTCCAGTGTGTCTCTTGAAAGACATCTCAGTCATGTATTGATCATAATCTGATATAAATTCCCCACTGATGAATGACTGAAATTGGTTGTGGATCACTTGAAGTGCAGCACTGCAACTATCCTTTTGAACCTTTTCTTTATCAAGTTATTGTTCCAATTGTTCTAAGTTCAACAGTAATGTACCCGTTAATGTGGATAAATCTTGACGGAAAAGGGCAATACATGTTCGTTCCGTTGTTGTGGGTAGAAGTAACATGAGGTGAGAGTGAAGTTGTTGATAGGGTATAATGCAACATTCCTTTTGCATGGCATTCTGTACCATTAGCAGGTGCAATTCATTCTCATTGTACTCAGAACATGAAGATCTCACATCCTCATTGATTAATTCAAACATCTTTAACCGTTCACTGTAGCATACATTATCATTGTTGTCCACAACATCATACAATTTAAGTACTTCCGAAATCAGTGGGTCAGTAGTGAAAGACATGATGTTGCAGTATGCACGGGATTTTACAAGTCTATGATTTAAACCGAGAAATAGATTCTTTCGCGGGATTTTTACAAAATCAAGAAGAAACCGTGATATAATGACCAATAGAACGTGTTAAGATAACTGATCGACCCACACAATGATAGAGGATTATGTGTTAGGAGTGATGATTGTTTGAAGGATTAGCTGAAGTGTTATTTGGTTGTGAATTGGTTTTGTTAATGCATGTTTTTACGGTGAAATTTAGGTCTAAAAACTTAAAAGCTTTAATAACTTCTGTTCGGAGCGGATTTAGGCTTTGAAGGTTGACCCGAATCAACTTTATTTTATTCGGCGTGCCATTCTCCTCGTTCTCACGGTCGTTTTGATGGGTAGAACACTGAAAACGGAGTTACGGTTCAAAAGTTATGGCCGTTTAAAGTTTTGTCGGGAAAAGTCAACAAGTCGCTAGTAAGACAAGTCGCTAGAGTGACAAGTCGCTAAGTCACCAAGTCGCTAGGTTGACAAATCGCTAAAGAACCAAGTCGCTGTGGATCAAGTAACTAAACACAAGTCGCTATGAACCAAATTGCTAAGCATACAAGTCACTAAAGAGCAACTCGCTAAGTATCCAAGTCGCTAAGAGTCAACTCGCTAAGAACTATAAGTACAAGTCGCTAGAAATAATGAAAGCAAGTCGCTACCCCTCCAAGTCGCTACCCGTAGTGGATTCCACTAACTTATACTGTTTGTCGACTTGTCTCAATAGACAAGTCGCTACGATCAAGTCGCTACGACTAACACTGCAACTCGCTAAACATTACTGAAGCAAGTCGCTATGAAGAAATTTAACTCCGAGACTCAAGTCGCTACCATGAAAAACTTCAAAAACACACTTTCAATCAAAAACAAGCTCAACCACAGTGATTCAAGCATTCCAAATCCAAACCCAAGCACTTACAATGATTCTAAACACAAAAGTACACTCAAAATTCAAACTTTAACACAAGATATGATCCAAATGATGCAAAAAACCACTAAACTTTTTCAAACTCAAAAACCATATAAAACCACTAGAAATCCAAGGATAAGTAAGAGAGATAATCAAACCATGGCTCTTGATACCATTTTGTAACATATTGGATTTCATAAACACATCACATCACACTATATGGATCGAATGAGATAGAGTTTAGAGAGAGAGAGAGTAGGATGAGAGCCTTTCTAGAGAGAGAAAGTGAAAGAAAACATAGAAGGTTAGATTAAGTGAAAGGTCCAACCCTCTACCTTGGGAGGTAGAGGGTATTTATAGTTACATACTACACGTCCTCCATCGGACTGTGGATCAGACATACAGTGGGTAAAGACCCGTCCTTCCTCCATGGAGTTACTCTAAACTAAACTACGCTACAAACTAACTAATTAACTACTAGATAACGTAAATAACGACAAGTCTACGAGCTAACATATGCTAGACTATAATTGGGGTGACCGACACTTTAACATGGAATTTCCAATTCCTAACACTTAATTCCTGCGCAATATCATGACGATTAGTATTAACAGAATCATTAGTAGGAGGGTTTACCAGCAAATTTTGGTCCAGAAGTGATTGTCTCTCCATGTTGATTCATCGCTTAACTTTTCCGAAAAGGTCAAAGGTTCTTCGAGGATAGTTTCTACAGTGTGGACAACTTCCTCCTCCTTGGCTGCTAAATAATCAGAGATAGCTTCTGAACATGAACTAACACTCTTTTTCAATCTTTTAATCCTATCATCGTGCATTTTGAGAGAAGAGATTGTATTATCTACGAATGTCCTCATCAATTTTTCAATCCTATCATCTCGTTCTCTAGATTCTCTGATGTGGTCAAGAATTTTTCTTTCAAGATCGCTCCCGGTTTTGGTCCCAAACACGCTCTTAACCTTTTCAACCTTGCATGCTTCAGCTTCTCTTTCCAACCTTCATTTTTCAAAAATGTCCCCGTAATTGTATTCTTGCTTCGTTATCGTCTTCATTACCTTATGATCGAAATTATCTCTCGGTCCGTACCCTGTATCCATGTGCCACTTGTAGCAATGTTCAGAAATCCGCTGAATACATTCCAAGGCCTGATCAGGAGTCATGCTAGGAATAGGTCTTGGTGAATCGAGAAGTTCTCGTGTTCGCGCATTAATCCCACGATAGAAGACGTATACGATCTGATGTTTGTTTAAATCATGAGTAGGGCATCGATAGAGAAGCTCATTAAATCTTTCCCATGCTTGGTAAAGCGTTTCTTCTCCAACCTGAACGAATTGATAGATTTTCCATAGAAGCTTGGCCATTTTTGAAGGAGGACAAAATTGCAAGACGAATTCTTTTCTAAGTTTATCCCATGCTCCTTTACAATCGTGAGGGAGTTTGTTATACCATCTTTTTGCTGTCCCAGAAAGAGTCATAGGAAAAATCCTTGCAGTGACTGAATAGCTTGGAGTACCTCTGACGTTGAAAAGAGAGGACAAGTGGAGAACTTCTTCTACGTGGTTCTGAGCGTCCTCATCTTCGTTTCCAGAAAACTCAAGTTCATGTAACTCTCGAATAATATGATCTGGAATAGAGTATTTTTTCAGTGTGAGAATCTTGAGTAAAGCTTCGCTGGCATTTCTCATTCGGTCGCTCTAAATATTGCTCCATAGTTAGGTCATCGATATTATTTTCATTGATGACCTCCGGTTCTGCGTCCGACTGGTCTGACTCGTAAAATGAGAAGATGTTGTGAATAGGAACCGGAGAATAGATTTTCCTTCTTCGAAATTGCTTCTCCGGGCCATCAAATGGGGTAGCCAGAAAAGGCCTCGAGCTGCGAGTCTTGTATCCTGACATTATCAGAAAGAAAATTAAAAACAGACTTAATATGAAATCCTAAAATAGCTCCCCGGCAGCGGCGCCAAAAACTTGATGCAGGTTTTACTGACCAGGTCTTAATATTTATAGTGTCTCGCTATACCTATGGTCTACCCTAGTGCACTAACGGGCAGTGTACCCGGTCGCGTGTAGTGTAGTAAATGGTAAAGCCGAGGTCGTCCCAAGAGCTATGTGTGTTGGATTATCACTAAGTCTAATTGTCACAGAATAATAATGGTTTCGATAGGGATTTAATTAATTAAACTACTAATGCAAAATAAATAAAGCAGATAAATAGGTAACGGGAAATCAATAGAGGAATAGTGGTGCTAACCTAGTCAATCCTCCTAGCTAGTTATGTCTACGTCTACCTACTTCCAATTACTTCAGGTGGGGTCAAATTCGAGAGGACAACATTTGGTCAATTCGCCCTAACCTATCAGCAAAGATGCCACCACAGGAGAAATCAGGCGCACCGTCATAAGTCCTGTTGTTCCTGGTCCCTTAAGCCAAGTCATTAAGTACCGCTACATGCTAGATTCAAAATAGTGAGTGCCCGACCGTTAGGAACTTAGACACTACACCCCCCAATTCTTAAGTTCATCCAAACGATAGGTGATCAGTTGGTCAAATCGCACAAGTAGAAAAGGTCGTCAGTTGGTCATATCTTACCCTTCCCGTCTCAGTCCGCTCACCTAGGGTCAGTTGGTCATATCTCCTAGGCAATTGGCATCTACCGCCATTCAAAACTACCGAATCAAGGGTGACTACCAAAGAACTATGCATGCATACACTTAGAAATAATTGTACGGAAGTAAAGGTAAATGCAAACAAAAGAATTAAGAAATCATAACTAGGCTAGCACCAAAGGGTGCTTAGCCGCTCATAATAATCATGCAAATCAATTCAATATTCAAATGTACGAAATACATGAATTGAAAGTAAAAGAAATATAAAACGCTAAAGCTTATCGTAATGGAGTGACTTCTCCCTTGGAAACAGCTCTGTATGCTCCCCTAGACCTGCCTTAAGCTTTTTCCAATGTTCTCAGAGTGTTGTGTGTGGAATGGGATGATTAGAAATACTGGAACTCGTGGGGTATTTATAGGCCATGTATGGGTTACAGCGTAACCAATATAGGAGTTACGCCGTAACCTTCTATTTCTTCGTAAATGCACTAGATCTGCTAGTTACGGAGTAACCTTATTAGTGGTTACGCCGTAGTCTTCAATAAACTCGGTTACGTCGTAAGTGATGCAGTAGTTACGGCGTAAGTATCAGCGGCGTGGAACCTCTTTTGACCTAATGGAGTTACGTCGTAACCTTTGGGAAGAGTTACGCCGTAACCTCTTGATAGGTTGGTATTCTGGGTCACGCAATAGTTACGGCGTAATGTGAGAGAGGAGTTACGCCGTAACTTCTTCAAAATAGGCATACTGTGATAAATCTTTAGTAATGTTTCCATTTCCGCGTCTCTATAGCTTCAATGCTCGTAATTTACCTGAAAGTAGAAAACAATGGAAAACAAGCGTAAATCCATATAAATGATATAAATAACGAGCATTATCAGGGGAAATTGACACTTAATATTCAGGACTATTTGATGTTATCATTTTAGTAGTTGTATTGAATTGGATCCGACCCGGCTTGACCCGATACAACACATTGATCGTGTAATAGGTTTACCGCTTGATCTTTTTCGCCTTAACTATTTCATTAGAAGGCACTACTTTAGTTTTGCGGCTAGGTCCGCCACTGTCCACAAATTAAGTTTTCACATGTGTTGTTCAAAAAGAAAGTTTTCACATATAAACATAGATTTAAGATCATTTGAGGACAAAAACTTCTTTATATACTAAGGGATCAATCTCCATCTTCCATTTTTATTAGATCTAATGTTTTAGATTAATCCCAACAATTAAAAAAATCCACTTTCATCATTTTTTTTCAAATATAAATATATTTCAAACCGTTAATCGTCAAGCGAAAAAAAATATACCATTACGACGATCATTTAATTATCTTTCTATTGATAGGCACTTTCATATACTTTCGACAAATATTTTTTTCTTCGTGTTTTTCACTTTTTTAAGTTTTTTTCGTTTTTTTACGTCACTGAAATTTGCATGAAAAAATCATATATGATTTAACACTAATTTGAATACCACATGTGATATTAATGTTAAATCATATATGATATGTATATCATATGTGATTTATCATATATGATTTAACAATAGTATCATATATGATATTACATATTATATGTGATTTAACACTAATATGACATGTGATCTTCAAATTAGTGTTAAATCATATATGATATTTCATGAAAATTCCAGTATCGAAGAAAAACGCAAAAAAAACGAAAAAAAGTGAAAAAAAACAATTTTTTTTTTCTTTTTTCGAAAGTATATCAAAGTGTACGTATATAGAAAGATAATTAAATGCTCGTTGCGATGGTGCAATTATTTTTGATTAACGATTAACGGTTTAAAAGATATTTAAATAATAAAAATAGGTGAAATAATAAAATGTTTTTAATCTCAGCCATTTATTTCTTTTTAAATAGATGGTGAAGATGAGTCCATGTAATAAAAGTTTAATATGTAAAATAGAGTCACTTTATTTTCAATACTCAATATTCTCTACATATCATTGGACAGATCTGAGCCGTTAATCTAAAAGACAAAAATTAAGAAAAAAAAAACACGGAGGGACTGAAATTGTAAAATATGTAATTTTAACTCTTTTCTTCTCACATGTGACTTTCTCACTTTCCCCAACTCTCACCAACTTTCTCTCTCTACACATAAAATCCCAACCAAAAAATCCAAAAATTTGCATAAATTAACCATGCAAATCACGAAATAAACACAAAAAAAAAAGAACAAGGAACTAGTAAATCAGCCGATCCAGGAAAAAAACGGTTGATTTACCAGTTTCTTTTTTACACCGTCGTGACCACCACCTTCCGGCGACCTCTGTGGCACTGACGCCGTCGCGATTACCACTTTCCAGCCACCGATATCAAGATAAAATAGGTACGAAGTAGTTATACGACAAACTAAAAGAAATAAAATATAGAGTTGATGATGAACAAATTTTTGTTCAATTTGAGATAAGGTGTTTGACAGCATAGTGTGTGAAAGAGGAGAGATAAAGATAATAGATGACTTGTGATAATGAAGATAAGTTAAGTCACATGTGTAATTGGAATGAATTTATTGTTTTTAGTTTCTTGTTATTTAAATACTTTTTTTTTGTAAAACTCTTCATATTTTTTAATTTTACTTTTTTTTTTTATGATATGTATGAATATTTTTTGATTTTATTCATTCTAGTTGCTTTTAGATAGATTATACTATGATGATTTGTGATACTTTTAGTTTGTTGCGTATATCACATGTGATACAAATAGTTATAAACGAGTGCTTATTGGTAGTATATCACCTGTGATACAAGCAGTTGTAATGATTGCTTATTGGTAGTATATTACATGTGATACAAACCGTTGTAAATGATTGCTTATTGGTAGTATATCACATGTGATACAAACTGTTGTAATGATTGCTTACTGGTATTATATCACTTGTGATACAACAATTGTGATGACTGCTTATTGGTAGTATATCACCTGTGATACAACAGTGGTAATGATTGCTTATTGGTAGTAGATCACCTGTGATGATGAACAGTTTATGAGATGAAAATTTGTTTTTGAAAAAATGTAGTAAACGATATTTATCAACTTGATGGCCTTATACAAGCCTTAACAATTCTGGAATCATCAAAATTGTTAACTATATCTCCGGAGATTGATAAAAGTAAAGGTAAATTGTAAGATAAAAACATGTATTCTTTTACCCTTTTCTATTTTTAAAAGAAGTTCGTATATTAGTCAATAAAGCATATGTACTTTTTCAGCAGGAACTAACCGAAGGAATGCTGCTGCAACACATCTTGCTGGGACGAATAGATCTGCACCACCTGTTGAGTTTGGTTTTCACGGATGACGATGATGGTTATGATTTTGAAAAAGAGGATTGCAATAATGATGATGTAACTAGTATTAGTGTTTATTGTATTATAAAATGTGTTTTGATAAGTTAATGTTTTGTCACTTGTTATAAATCAATAAAATGTTACGTTAACGATTTATCACTTGTGATAATTCAATAAAATGTCACTGGTACTTTATATTTATAATGCCTACTGTTAACTTAGTGTTATATCACATGTAAAAATGTCACTGATATTTATATTTAACATGTGAAATGTCATTTGTAATTAATTGGATAATTGATATTAAAATGTGAAATATCAAGTGCAATATTGGTTTTGGCTTTGGCTAGGTCAGCAACTCCTTCGACGACTTAACATTTCTTCATAATATTAACCAAGTATTGCGCTTCAATTTCACCTTAACTTTTTTCTTCTTGAGCAACATGAGCCTTCGGCTCTAACCTTTTTTTTTTTTTTTTTTTTTTTTTTTTTTTTTTTTACTAATATCACATGTGATAAAGCAATATGATGTAACATTAATTCTGGTATTTTACATATGAGTGATATCACGTGTAATAAAGCAATAAATGTGACATTCATTTTGGTATTCTACATATGAGTAATATCACATGTGATAAAGTAATAGAATTTAATTTTGGTATTATACATATGAGTAATATCATAAATGATAAATCAATAAAATAACCAAAGTTAAGACATCATTTATGTGACTTGAATATTTTTTTCATTTTAGTGTATTATCACTTGTGATAATCAAGCCACAAAATAAATATAGTATAATATCTCATAAGATAAATCAATTAAGTGTCACTCATATAAACAAAGATGTTGTTGAGCCAAAGACATGCAATCTGAAAAATACTAAATTAATAATTTCTCAAATGATAAATCAATTAACTGCATTGGTTGATTATTGCTCATCATATGTACATACACCTCAATTAAACTAGACTATTTCTTCATTCTTCTAGCCATAACGGGCTTTTTTCCTTCTCAAATTAGGTGAGATCAAACCCATTGTCCAACGCCTAAGTATATAATGATCTAGGATACGAACCACCTTACAATTCTTGAATACACAAAATATGTAACGACATAAAATCCCACAGCGAACACAAAGTTGACAACAACAAACAACTGAACCATCTTGCTTGTTATACACCACCTTCATAAAAAAATAAAAATAAAAACATTAAAAACACAAAATATCACAGGTGATATTAAAAACTTAAAATAAAAACGTAAATAAAAAAGATTAAACACATATTATCACAAGTGATATTAAAACATCAAATTTTATGAACTTTACTTGAATATATCACATGTGATAATTCATATGGTCTTTTTTACAAAGAAAGTAAGGAATAATATCACCGGTGATACTTAAAGCAAAAAATTTATTTTAATGCAGTTGTATGGAAAGCAATTTAAGTGTAGTTTTCTTCAATTTAAGTGCAGTGTCAAGGCATACTAGTCCTAGGGGATACCGAGATGTTTAGGCGTTGCTGGTTAATATCAAAAATCGGTAAAAGGTGTGGTAAAATAGAAAACATGTCTACTAAAAAAAGGTTGATACAAATCACAGCCACAAAGGATACCTTCTATACTAATGTTTCATCCTTAAGCTACTCATCAAACTCAGGGTGATGCTACGCTAATGTTTTCATCCATTCATTCTATCAAAGGAGATACAAATACATACCACATGAACGCAGACAAATTTATGTTATCAAGGATCGATTGACGTCATTATAGTGCTTAATATAGATCTATAACCATAGTGGCGGAATTAATCTATGACCACGCACAACCATCACACAACCTTGTCAAGAACTTAAAGAAACTATAAATACATCTTCGTCTTTCATGTAAACAAACACATCCATACCGCTAAAAGTCTCATATCAACCTACATTAACTAATTTTCTCAAAACCTAAGTCACAATCTCATTCAGTAAATAATCCTAACAAAATACCTACATTTGACGCGTATCCTAACTACTACTAAATCATATATATTCACATTTTACATTCAAATGTCAAATCCACAAACGCTAATAGTCTAATACAGTAACTTTTGCAAAACCGTTATATATCAAATATAAATAAATGAAGTTTTGTGAATAAATATACATGAGGCACCCTATTGAAACGACTTCCAGTAGCAGATTAAATTGATGAACCAATCAAAGGAGCAAGTGTTGCTTGTTCATCTACTGCTTCAGCTTCGTTTTTTCTTGAGGAAACAATGACACCAAGCGTTAACATAATTAAGAAATCATAACCAAAAATAAAGTTAACTTGCGCCAATATTGGTTCAGGCATTTCATCAAACAGTTAATATGCATTATAAAACTGAATCAATTTGCTGTAATGATAGTGATAAAAGTATTAGATATGATTGGATAGCGGTTTGGAGAGAAGTACATTCCTTGTTTTCAGAAGATTTTTTTGAGCATTGATCAAAAGAAGCCATTAGCAATTGATGATGATCGGAAAGTAATTTAATGATGATGATGATGATGATGATAGTGTAACAGAATGTACAATTATGATGATGAAACGACTGATTTATGGAAGGGAGTGGTTGGGAAAGCTATTGATGAAGTGCAGATTTATGGAGGAGAGCATTTGGTAGAAAAAACACACAAAGTGTGTGTGAAAAAATTAGGGGTATGGGAAAATTAAAAAAAATAAAACTTTATATAGTTGGTCAAAACTAGGTATAAGAGATTAAATCTTAAATTAATCTCCACCATTACATCAAATTAAATGAATGGTAGGGATTTGTCCCTTGGTAAGCATCAAAATAAGAGTAAGCAAATGAAAGTTTCTCATGTAAAATAACTCTACTCATAAACATTATATAATAGCCACAATAAAACCGATACCAAGTACTATTAAAAGCACGTAAGTATTCTACTTCTAAATAACATAAGCAACATACAGATCGTAAGTTAATGGAAAAAGTTCTGAATTTTTAAGTTATAAGAAAAAGAAAATCTCAATTCGTAAGTTAAGGAGCCAATAAATGAAACAAAGTTGCTTCTTTTGAAGCAATTACCATATGTCCATATTAATGTATCATGTTCAACAACGCCTAACCATTCCACCACATCGCAGATTATCAATAAACACAGAAACTAATTTCTGTATAGACGACGGAAAGAACACATAATTCCAAGATGTTATAACATGTAGCGATACATTTTATCAGTTTACGAGAAGTATACACCAGAAACGATTAATTTTTTTATTATTTTTTTTAGATTAGATTAGGGTTTTCTTGGGTTGCATTATGTTTTTTGTCATGCAATGCAGGAGAAACAAGGGATATGCGTTTTGCTTTTGTTTTGTTTTTTTTTTTTATCTTTTTTTTTTCTTTTTAATATTACAATTTGGTCCGAAAGTACTAAGAAGGAGCCCACAAGTACATGCGTATTGTACTTTTTTTCTCTACCAATTTATCACACAAAAATTTTATTAATATTGACCAAATTGATTCGGTTTGTCTTTCTATTAGCCAATAGAAATGTTCTATTTCGCATACGTGTCAAAATCGAGCTCTCTGATTGGTCTACTTTTTCTTCAATAAGATTATTTTTGCAAAGTCGCTCCAAAATAATGTAATTTATTTTATTGTATAAAAGATTAATTAATAGTATATTTTTATAATTTAATTGTGAATTTTGGAAAAGGAAAAAAAAATCGAAAAAAAATATAAAACTTTCTGAAAAATGGTAGGTTAAAATGAAAATCTTTTCGATTTCTTTTGGAGATTATCTCCTTTTTATTTAACCCATTTTTTAAGCCTCGCGGAGTTTATCGTTATCTTCCTGTTTATATATGATGTTTTCATATGATATTTAGGGCATCCATTATGATAAACTTCTAAAAAAGTTTATATAATTAATACATCATCAATTTATAAACTTTTTCATATTATAAACTTATTTCTACTATGGATAAACATATTCATATAGCTTTTCATATCATAAAACAACTAACATTTAAAAAAAAATAAATAAATAAAGTATATAAATAAATAGTTTAGACCTTTCGAAGATCTTAGACCTTTTTATGCCACCTACGATTGAAATGGTTTCTCACTATGATTCACAAATTTACAAACCTCTTCAAATTGTTTTAGTCTTGTTTGATGCTCTTACTTTGCATATATTTCCGCAACATAAACATAATAATGACATATTTACTCAAAACATGTTTTACTTATATTGTATAAAATGCATTAAAAAGTTTTATCTTAAGTATATATATATATATATATATATATATATATATATATATATATATATATATATATATATGACACTTTAATGTTTAAATTAAGTATATATATATATATATATATATATATATATATATATATATATATATATATATATATATATATATATATATATATATATATAGTCCGGTTCTAGAGAAAAGTGAGAAAAAAAGTTACAGGGAAGATTGTGAAAACAGCTGAAACTTCATGGTAGAAAATGAAAAAAAATAACAAAAGTAAAGAGGAGCGCCATTTAATCATATAACACACACACACACACACAGCTATCTACATCACAATACCAGTTTGCTCCCACTCATCATCTACATCGCCACCACCACACAGCCACCGCATCGTCGCCAATCACTACCACACCATACCTCCACCACAAACATCATACAATCACTTCTTAATCTAGTTAGTTTTATTAACAAATTGATCTTCCCATTCATATTGTTGATTTAAACATGCTACAATTATGTATAATTATCAATTCCAGCCACTGGAATAACTTTTTAATTATGTAAGTTTTTAGTTGTGTAAAATCTGTAAGTTTTTAATTATGATGTAATGGTTTTTTTAAGTTTTGTTGAAAGTGTATCATCATATCATCATGTTTTCTATAAGATTTAGAACAAAGTTGATGTAAAAAGCATGAAAAATGTGTTTATTAAAGTTGCACTCCAGGTGTTTGATAAAATGTCTGTATAAGATTTTATAAATTTGATGCACTAATATGTAGCATATGTGTTTAATAGTGAATAATGTGGCCTCTTAGGGTATCTGTATGTATATTTGCATTATCAGAATTACAAGTTAGGGCATCAAATTGTATTAGTGCATTTATGTTTGTTGTTGTTGCATCAGGTTAAAATGTTTGTATGTTTAGTGAATCTTTGAGCATATTAGAGCATCAGTGAGTATGATTGGTACATCATCAAATACATTAAGACATCAGTATTTGTGCTTAGTGTATCCACTTGTATGTTTAGTGCATCGATGGAAATACTTCAGCATCTGTTTGTATGTTTAGTGCGTTGATAAATAGATTAGGGCATCGGTGATTATCATTAGTGCATCGTCAAACATATTAAGGTATCAACGTGTATATTTAGTGTATCCGTTTATATGTTTAGTGCATCGTTGGTCATAGTAGGGCATCCATTTGTATGTTTAGTGCATCGTTGGATATACTTAGGCATCCCTCTATATGTTTAGTGCAACGATAGATATGTTAGGGCATTAGTGAGTATGATTAGTGCATCATTAGATATAACTAATACATTTCAGTTGAAGCAATTAATTGTAACTAATTATTAATACAAATGTCACAATTAATTATTAACTAATAATTAGTTTCCTATAACTAATCATTTTCGTAAGTAACTAATTTGTATTATGTTAATTCAGTTCCGATTGAAGTTGAATCATATGGTGGAGAAGGAACTAAAATGCAATTCTTGACCAATGATATAAGTGATCCAATGTTGCTACCTGTATCTGATGCTGGTATGCCAACTTCTGCTCCTGCAATCCATGTGTTAGAAACAAATGAATCTAGAGAGTTTCCTCATAAAGGAAAATTTTCAGATCAGAACCTTTTTATGTTTTTGTATTCAAGGTATAGTAGTCTCGTTTTTAATGGTTATTCTGTAATTTACTAGATTAGTCAAAAGTAACTAATTTGTGGTATGATTTAGGAAAATTATAAAAGCACAATAGAGTTCTTTGTGGCACCTTTCTTGGTTCAAGAATGGAAAGACAAAGACTAAAATGGTACGAAAAAGGAGACCTTGTTGCTTGAATTGATAAGTAAATTAGCTCTTCAGAAAACAAACTACTGCATACGTTATAGTATTTAACTATGGGCATTGGTGGACTCACGTCAAGACTGCGGGTAAGATCTTATTGCATCTGTGTTATACATTAGGGCATCAACATTATACATTACAATTGTTTAATATTGCATAAGGATTATTCATCGGTGTAGTAAACTTTGGGGGTGTATGGCAAAATAATAATTTCTATACATTTTTAGTGCATCCGTATTAGAAAAATAAGTCATATGTATGGAATATTGCATGATGATTATTAACCAGTGTTTGGCAATTTGTGTACATTTTAGGGCATATGTATTAAAAGAATAAGGCATATGTATGGAATATTAAATAGTGATTGTTCAACTCATAATGATTGTTCAACTAATTCAGATTCTATTTAACAATACACATTTGACATGTCCCCATCTGTAACTTCCTGGAATGGATGAATTTAGTAACGAAGATGATTTTGTCAGACGAGAATATGACATTTGTTCGGTTGAACGCTGATGATTTGTTACAAGATGACGAATTTATAGGCATCGAAAGGTAAACAATTTGAGAGGCTTCTCTGAATGTTCCAGATTCTGCAAGAATTTGAAGATAGTCATTGCTTAGCTTGTAAAAATATTATTTGCCAATTTTTTTTAGCTTACTATATCTTAGTAGACGTTGTATTTTATTGTAGCATCACTCATAAATGCAAAAATGCATCTCTTGTATTCTTATTGGCAAGTAAATTTTATAATAAGATTAATTCATTCATAACATGACTAGGTATTTGCAGGTTTATTGCTATTTTTTTGTTCAACTATATTGTCGGTTGATATTTTTTACTCCCAATCACATAAGAAATATATTATTTTTAATATACAGCTTTAGCCGGTCATCTCCATTACATTCTGTATATGCATTTGTTTATCATTTACATTAATGGATGTGTTCATTCTCATATATTACCTTAGTGCATATGTTTAAGGCACTTTAGTGCATCTGTTTGATGTACTTTGTGCATCCATTTGTATCATAAAAGCAAAACAAGTGAAATACTTTTAGGTTCATGAAATTGATGAAAATGAGGCTCCAAACAATGATAAGATAAACACGCTTAACGACCAAGAAAAGATTCAAGTTGACGAGCCTTTAAAGAAAGACTCTACAAAGATACCACCTGTTACATCATCCACTGATAACAACATTCCAAAGCAATGAATGTCATAAAGAAACAAATTTATATTAAAACAAAAAATATAGAATATAGAACTTTATTATAACGAAATCTTGAAGCTGAAGTAAATTCATATTTCTGAAAACGATACTAATATATACAAGATCTATACAAATTGTATATCTTCTTTACTATAGGGAGGTTACAACACAAGATGTAAATGGTATTATCTACTTATCCTGTTGCACTTATTCAAAACCAATGCATTTGCGCTAGTTTCAAAAGTGGGTTAACTTTTATGTATGAACATTCCATGTTGTTCTGTATTAGGTTATGTACTTTAGCATCAACTCCAGACACTGTCAAACATACAAGTAGAAATCAGTAAACTATATGCATTTGTAATAAGCATCCATAAAATACGGCAATTACACACAAAAGGGAAACATGATAAAATATGACGCAACTTTACTGCATCTGTTTGATGAACTTAAGTGCATCTGTTTGAGTCACTTTAGTGCACCCGTTTGGTCAAGTGATTGAATTTCAGACATATATCAAACGAAGCTCTACCCGATGTGTCTTGATTTGACTTCTGATACTCATACATAAAATTTATATTCTAGTACTCAAACGAGCATTTAAAATATTTGCTAATCATTAAAAAAAAAGCAAATAAGGTACAATGCAACTACCATAGTCCTTCTGGTGCTTTGTCATACAAGTGAGGTAGATCTTCCATGGTAATTTGTCACTTGAGGAAGATTGGTGGAGATTTCACTTCCTCACTCAATGCTGATATTGAATTATGTATAACTGGGGCAACACCTTTCAGTTGATTAACAAGCACCTGCACAGGAACAAATGTGAATAGGAAGCCTATTTCACTTGACATTTAACAATAATTTAGGTTGATATAGGACACCGCGTAAGAAGCTGACACTAATTCGGATTGAAAAAGCTAGGTTTAAAATTTTCAAATATAAAGATCAGTTATCATGAAAAGCAATTACTATTATAAACATGCACGTATACTAGCTAAATATATGGACCTTCACCATCGTTATCTTTTGCATATAAGATTAAACGTTACAGGGATCAGATGTATCACCAAACATGATACATATAGTGTTTCTAATAAAGTGAATTCCGAAAAATTTACATCTAATTATAAACGTCATGCAACAAAATTTACCTTTGGATTACAAAAATTGGTAACTTCTTGCTATTGCATCTATATAATAGCTAAAACCTCTAACCTAAAGTCGTAGCACATGGTATGATGATGTGGTGATATATACAATAGCAACAAACCTGATGTTGATACAATTGTCTTAGCGAGTGTTTTCATCCAAATCTTATATCCTCTTGCCTAAATTAATTAAGGCATCACAGTGTAGCTAGAATCTATTCACAAGAATTAGGGCATCACAGTGTAAAATTAGTGCATCGCAATTATAAAAACCCATTCATACATTTTATCAAACACTTGGTGTGCAGTCTTTTTCAAACATGTTTTCCATGTATTTATTTCTCAATTTCGTTTCAAAATAACTATTCTATACAATGAATAATGTCAATAAAGCCAGAAAATCGTTACATCTATAAACAAAGATGATGATTAACAAATCAAATTGCATAAAAACAAAAACCTAACTCCATATGAACAACAATTCATTATGATAAAACAACAAAAATCACATATAACAGCTTTATAATTGATTTTAAGCAGAAAATATAATAGAACTATAATCGAATTCAGTTACATACCTTATTTTGATCTTCGATTTGATAAATTATGATGAAATGATATTAAATCTGATAACATGATATGATATTGAATCTGATAACACGAAGTCAGTTATATACCTTACTGATTATGATAACACAAAATGACTTCGTGATGAGATGATTTCGTCAATCTTCATGGTCGTGATTTCGTGATTCTTCATGAATCTGGAACTGAAAAAAGTCCAGTTGTGGATTTAGAGAAAGAAGAAAGATAAAAAAAATGAAAAAAAAATATGAATTATATATGAAAGGTGCGAATTTATAAAAACTTCCCTTTAAGAATGAAAGAAAATACAATTAGGTCCCTGTAGTTTGGTGTGAAAAAAAAGAAGGGAAGAGGGGGTGATCTAATGGTTGAGATTACTTCTCTCACTTTTCTCTTGAGATCAACTTTTTAAATGATCCAATCTCTCTCTCTCTCTCTCTATATATATATATATATATATATATATATATATATATATATATATATATATATATATATATATATATATATATATATATATATATATATATATATATATATATATATATATATATATATATATATATATATGGAATTATCCTTATATATTACTTATCTTTTTTTTTTCATTAGACTTATGCCAACGGCGACCCTTATGGGAAACCGACCGAAACCCCGACCGCGTCCCCCGTAGCATGACCGGTGGCGACCGCATCACCCCTCCCCTTAAAGTTGTTTTTGTGGTTGGGTAGTCGACCGCTGTTTGTTCCCTCATTTTCAAAATTTTGAAATGTTAGGTTATCTTCCCCCCTCCCCCTTCTCAGATTTTTTTTTTTTTTTTTTTTTTTTACAAAACTCTCATTTTTAACTATAAAAATCCCACTTATTATCTCATTTTCATACTTCTCTTCTCCATTTTACCAACTCAAAAAATGTCTCAAAATACTTCCAAAACCAAAACATCAAAATCATGACGATAACCAAACATTCTAATAACAACTAATGCTAATTTCATTTACACGGCCAATCATCACCGATTAATTTGTCATACCAATCAATGAATTCACAACTTATGTACCTACCTAATTCGTATCCGGTTCAATGGTATCACCAACAAGCACAAAATCAAATGTACCATCTATATATGGCATCACCAACGTATAACTAACCTTCTCAATCTTATCCGATCTAGTATTTTAATCTTGATGACGATCTCAAGCCATTATGAGGCACCGCTTCTCAACCTTCTCATCCCTTTTTGGCTCAAGCTTCGGAAGGTCCATCCTAACCTGTTTGTTTCGACTCTCCCTTCGAGAAGGTGGTGCCCGTCAAAAGAAAATATACAAAAAGCACTACTACAAAAAAGCCCATAAACACCCCCTAATAAAGAGCGGTTATAAAAACACCAGTATCAATAGTGTAAAAATAGCGGGGTTGTGTAGCAGAAATACCGGTTTTCAAGAAAACACCAGTCTCTATAATAGAAAACGCATACAAACTGGTCGTGTCAGTAAGACCGGTATCTTTATTTAGTAAAAGACACTAGTTTTTTCAGAGAGGATCGTTCTCTCTGTTTCGTAACAAAGACACCGACTATTTCATTCAAGAGCTAGTCTAAATACTCGTGTTTTTAACTATCGTTTACACCCTCTTTATTTTTCTGCATATCTAAAGTTCAAAAAATACTATCATATTGAACTGAAAAAGCTTTAATTTTCAAGCTTAACCTTTTTAAGCTCGATTTATTTTTGGTAAAACTGGCGGTACCAGTTAAAACACAAAATGCTAAAGCTTCTTGACAAAAGTTCAATTCTAAACGTTAAACGATCCTAAAAATTCATTGCCAAACATAGGCTATGTTTTTTTTTTCTTAATTTTTTTATAGATGTTTTTGCTTAAAATTTTAAAACTTAAATATTTAGATAAACTCAAATTTTTTACGTAATATTTTAGCAGAAGCCTTATTTCGCTCCCAATTAAACCCTACCGCCTTATTTTCCCCCAAAACGAAAGTTCAATTTTTTTTCAACATCCTTCCAATCTCCCACTACCCACAAATGAAACAGTGCCACTTTCAGTTTTACATAGCCGTCCTTTCATATCCACTTCACTAAATCAAACCCTCTACATAATGATTTACAATCTCGTATATATGATGGTGATCACAGATTCAAGGCTTGATTGGTAACTGATGATGATTATGAAGTAGTTATATGTTAAGCATTAGATTATTTATATGACTTCTGGAATTGGTTTGACGATCGTACCTGGTATGTGGAGGTTTTTGTTCTCTTTTAATGATTGAGTATGTCAGTTGATGAATTAAATTTGACACTATATATTTTACTTCTTCTAAGGTATCCTCTTGGATGAGTTATTGGTGGAACTTCTTACCCAGGATTGACATTGACTGCCAGAATTATTTGGAAGTGTGTATTGCAAAACTAATTTGTGTTTATTATAGCTCATTTTTCTCAATCCAGTAGCAGTATCAGTTTATTCTTAGTAAATACAGTAATTGCTTTTTCTTTCAGGGTTCTTCAATCCCTGAACATACCATTTTCTCTGGAAACCGTGTATGTATTTACTGCTCATGTATTCTATGCCTTTGCAGCATTGGTTCCTGTTGTTAATGCGGTCATGACATCTGAAAATTTTGTGTGGAAAACTAGAAGGCGGGGTTGAATAGTTTTACCAATTAAAACTTCCTTTTAAACTATTTAGATCGACTTATGTCAATCTATTTGGTGGTGTGTGTTGGATGTTGATAAACAAGAATATAAAGATATGTAATGAAAAGATAAGAGTAAGAAGCACAAAACCACAACGCGAGTATTTATAGTGGTTCGGCTACAAGGACACCTTCCATGCCCTACTCCACTCCCCGAGTCACCTACTCGAGAGTTTGTAAACACTACACCAATCTCCTTATGGCGGAGAAGCCTTCACAACGTCGCTTAACCTTTTTCCGGTACTAAGCTAAATACCGAGTTCTTTCACACCAAGGCGAACCACACATACACAACGTCGCCTACCCTTTATACGGTGCTAGGCTAACCACCGAGTTCTTTCACACCTTAGGTGAACTACACCTTCAAAACGTCGCCTACCCTTTTTTAGGTACTAGGCTAAGCACCTAGTTCCATTGCAATGGAGGAACTACTACCACACTACACCAACGACTAATCCCAAAGGAGATCTACTCCTTTACATCATCTTCAAGGACATCAATATCCTTGGATCTAATGCTAGTCTATCAAGTACATCGAAAACACACCATATCGAATGTACATCTAAGGCACCTTTCACTAATGCCTTTGACTAGATCTACAAGACACCTTTCACTAATGTCTTGTGTCTTTACTTCGAAGCACCTTTCACTAATGCTTCAAGTCTTGACTTCTAAGCACCTTTCACCAATGCTTCTTGTCTTGACTTCTAAGCACCTACCACAAGTGCTTATCCAATAGACGATAGATACCCTTCACTAATATCTTCGTCTTGACGCTTGAAACATCTTTCACTAATGTCTTTAACACTACGCTTCTTTGAGGAAAGAAAGGGATCATCAACAAGAGGACTTCAATAGCCTTGATGATGAGGAAGCTTGGCAACTCATGGACTTGAGCTTGCTCGACTTCAAAGGTGGTGATCTTGCCTTTAAGAGGAACCTAAAAGATCACACAAAAACAAGACTACAAACATAGATCTCTTGGATCTAAGGTTAGTGAGATTTAACTTAGGGGAGAAAGTATGTTGGAGAGGGGTGAGAAATAATGAAGAAATGGCTCACTATTTATAGAGAAAAATCCTACTGTTTCCCCGGATCCCACGGATCCCTTCCACTTGGGATCCGGCTAGCACAAAGCCAGGGATCCGTGGAACGCTCCTCTTTGCCCATGGGTATTTTTGGTTATGGGTCATGGGTCATGGGTTATGGGTTGATCCATGGTTTTCTTTTTAGATACAATGTATCTTAAGGATACAATGAACTTGGTTAAGTGGTATATATAAAACCATGGGTTATGAGTCAAAACCATTTGCTAGTATTTACCCATTTAGTGTATACTTGTATTTACCCAATTTAGCATACACTTAGTTTTTACCCATTTTAGTATACTTAGTTTAAGTATGTGTTTAACCCAATATGTAAACACTAGTTGTTGTACATATGTATCTAAATCATAAAATCACTTATACTAGTTTTAGTGTTTTATGTGAAAGCGTAAGTGTGTTAGAAAACTATTAGTTCAAACCATTTACGTATTTTATTTGTTTCCTTAAAATGATCTTACTTTTGTTATCGACAAAACATTAGAAGATCATAAAATATAAATAAACGTTTTTACGACTTATTTGTATTAACAATCTCCCCCTTTTTGTTGATGACAAAACATAAGATTATTTTAAGGAAAAGCTAAAAATTCGTAAAAGTTTGAATTTGTAGTTTTTACTTTCTTCTCCCCCTTTTTGTCGAAACAAAAAGTGTTTGAAAGAAAGCAACACATCGTTTTTAAGAAAAACATGTGAAAGGAAAGAAAAGAAAGGAAATAGAGAGCAAGTAACGGGAAAGGATCTCGTCGTTACTCCCCCTTGACGAGTCCATCCCTAAGTAAGGGCGTCAAGAAACTAATTCTAATCTAGTTCATTTGCGACTAACTTATGCAAAAGATTACGTCTATGTGACGGGTGTGCTCCCCCTAGATGATTGCAATATTTGCAATGGGAAGTTATGAATTTTAAATCAAAGGTTGCAAGTAATTTTGCAACGTATTGTTTTGACACCAAGCTCCCCTAATTTTAGGATGTCAAATTCTTTATGTGTTAATTGAATAACTGCAAACAAGGGTTAGAAAACAAGTATAATTCACAATTTCCTGCAAATGTGATTTAAGTTAGAAAAAAAAACTTTCTGACTTCACGGATCCCACGGTTCCCTCCTAGTAGGGATCCGTCTAGGCAATACTGAGGGATCCGTCTGGCTGATGACTAAAATCAGCAAAGGTGATATAACACGTAATATTATCACATAAATGAAATATGAATACATATTCTCAGAAAAATAACTCGTAGCATGTAATTCCATTTAATAAAACAAGAGTTATGATATACATGACTCTAAAAATAAGAAAATAGACAATACATGACTAGGAATTTCTAGATTATCTAACGCTTGATGCTAGGACACCACTAAAATCTTCTAGCTCAAGTTTTGTTTAGGTTTGATCTCGTCGAAACGTTCGAGGAGATGATAGAACATGAAACGTTGGTCTTCTCGTACTTCATGTATCAAACTTTCAACATGTTGACAATGATAACAATCTTTGTCATGGCTAGGTAGTGGTGGTGGAGGAAATAAAATGGCTTGATGCGAAGGATCAATTGAAGCGGCTTGCGGGGCTTCAAACGATGGAGGGATTGGTGGAGGTGCATTTGAGAATGCCTCGACCAAGAATGATGATGGTGGTAAGGAAGCGTCAACTTCCATATGGTCGGGTGGTTGACTTTGATGATTTCTCATAATCCATATAGGATTATATGATGGAGACGGCGAAAAGGAAGCCGGAGCAAGTGTTGACTCAACACCTTGATTTTGAACCATTATTCCTCCTAATGAGGAGAATGTTGTCGGCGGAAGCGGATGAGACGGCCTAGGAGGCAAGTCCTCTAAATTGTACAGATGTGGTGATGATAGTGGTGAAGTAAATGAAATATTTCTAGGAACCAATGGTGATGGTTTAGTGGAGATGATATTGTTTGGTCTAGGAGGTATGGCGGTGTTAGGCAAAGGTAGTTTTGTGGGTACTAACCTATTAAGAATTGGTTTTATTGGATGATGAAGGATTCTCTCATTTGTTGGTTTGACGGGAGATGATTCGGTTGAGGAAATTTCGTGTATAACACGAGCCCTTTTCATAGGTGGTTCTTTGTTGGATGAGTTACTACTTGGGGTTTTTCTCATTATGAAATGATTTCAAGGGCTGAAAGTTAGAGTGAGATTGATGACTATGGAGGTCCTAATAAGGTGGTTTATAAACTAAGAGATTTGGCAAGTGCATTTAAGCTTTAAGCCACTAGGATTCATTGGAGTGTGATGATTGACATGCACAAGAGTCAACTTCAGAGGTTGGACTGATCTAGGAACTCATTTAAGATGAGATGGAGTGTTTGAGTTAGGAAAATAAGTTGAAATGATTGTTTTAGCAAGATTTGACCTATACTGTCATCCGGATCCCACGGTTCCTTTCTCAGAGGGATCCGTCTAGGCTAATCCTAGGGATCCGGCTATCAGTAGCTATGAAGGAGTGGAAATGATGTTTCTAAAATCTAAAAACTATAACATCTTGAGTGTTTCAGTCTTCCTAAGTATCTTAAATGAAGGGGTGCTTAAGTACTTGAAGGTGGTGAGTGATGTAGCTAATGATTTTCTTTATGGAAGGATTTGGAACTTTCATGAGTACCAATGAATGAGCAAGGATGACACTAAAGAAGAGAGTGTCAATTGAAGCTAAATGATCCTAGAGATGAGGTTGTGACTTAGGGTTGTGTTTTGGAAAATATCCTAATGGTTTTGAGATAGGAAAAATAGGATTTGATCAACTTTGATCAATTTTGAGATGAGATTGATTTATGATCAATTTTCTTCATAATCGAAGAATTTCTAACTTAGATGTGAGGGATCATGTAAAAAAAATGAAGTGTGAGTTTTGAGAGCGGAAGAGTGATGGATTAAAACAAAGTGATAAATCTATGAATATCTTAGAGTGTGTTCTATGTGAGTTGGAATGAATAGGAAAGATCAACCTATCTTGATAAAGTCTTAATCTACCTTAGGACACTATGTTCAGCTTAGTATGAGGTGTTCTAAGGATGTGTTTGACATACAATGCTTGCAATTGCATTTTCTGTTTTGCCGGATCCCACGGTTCCCTAGATGTAGGGATCCGTTTAGTACAACATTTGGGATCCGTCTATCTGCTAGACAGAACCTTTACTAAAGGTATGCAATGATCTTGACAATGCATTATATTCCAAGTTTTGTTTGAAGGAGTTCTAAAACTAGGATATCAAATGTAAGATGTTTTATTTCATGAAAGAAAGAGGATTACATTGATAAACAATGAGTAGAGTAGAATTGATCCTATTTGACTAATCTAGGTTCCTTGAGTGTCTTCGCTAGGAGGATCATTATGTGATTGATGGGTATGGGTGGAATCTAGAATGAAGAAATTCTTCATGAGAGATATGTTTAGCGGTTCCATCATCTTGTTCACAAGTACGTACAACGGACTTTGAAATTGAGGATGGAAGTGCATAACATTGTGATAGAGGCGTGTCAAGAACATTCCATAAGGGATGAGTTTATTCTTGGAGCCTTGAAGATTTGCAATTCGCCTTGCGAAGAAGTAGGCGAGATTGTATGGTTGTTGTGTTAGCAAACAGTACAACATGTGAGCACAACAAGCGGGAAGAATATCTCGATTTCCCCTAAGACTCCAAACATTTTCACGTAGAATGAGAGCAAGAGGCTTGTACTCTTCTCGTATATCCTGTGTATGGATAATGTTTGGATTGGAGTAATATGGTCGAGGTTTGCATATCAAGTGCGTTAAATCTTCCGGAGAGGGTATGTGTGAACAATATGGACTATTTTCTTCACGAAAGTTGAAGAGAGAATCAAGAGACCAATCTTCGGTGAAGGCACTTTGTCCATGATTTGGAATCCGGAGAATGTGAGCAAAATGCCCAAGGGTTAGAGTGAACTTTTGGTTTTTGATGTAAAACCAAAGAGATAGAGAGCGATCCTCGTTACGAACGAGTTCGACTTGACGGAAGAATTCCATTATGAACCTTGGACATATCTTCTCGTTGATTTCAAGAAGACATTCTAGTCCTATGGCTCGGAAGGAGGTATTGATACCTTCTTCGAATTGTAGAGAGGTGTCTACAATACGTCCTTCATGGAAGTGACGGTTTTCAAGATTATTGAACCCACGGACATGATTGCCAGGTGTGTTGGGCTCAAGGGAGATGTTCGGGGTGTAGACGCTAGTGAGTCAAAAATCAAACTCGTATTCATGCGTCATAGTTGAACCTATAGAAGTGATGGGTTAATAGAAGGTGATGTTTATGGTAAACCTATTATAATCTAACGTTTTTTACTAGATTTTATTAACAATGGTATTTAACACTTAATTAACTCATGGTTTTAAAATTCTAGTGGATTATTACTTTTAGAAAGATAGTGGTTTTTAATCTTACATGAAAACTGTTTTCCAGTAGGACGGATCCCACGGTTCCTTTACAAAAGGGATCCGGCTAGTATATCTTCCGGGATCCGTGGATCAGAAACAGATTTGATAAAAACATAGGTTTTACAGTTTTTATACCACGAAATATGTTTTTATCCTACATTTTCTTTTAGCATGCATACATGACTTCTAATGTATCACGAAAGAATATAACACATATAAAACAAAAGAAATGATAAACACATTATGATAAGAATAATATAGATAAACTAGATTATTAATAATATTGCATTTCAATACTTAGGATGATACAAAGGATTGGGTATATAACCCCAATATAGATCAACAACACAGAGTAAATGTCTCCGTATGTGAACTTCATCATAGGGAACACAAGTGCGATGAGTGTTAGGGCGATGATCACGAGTGCGATGTAAACCATGTTGATGACGGATCTTCTTGGTTTCGGATGAAATGAAATGAGGAGGAAGATGAAGTTTTTTAAATGAGAGGGAATTTTTGAAATTGGAAAATTTGAAAAAGTGAGGATTGAATAAAGTGGGCGTCGAGTGGGATTATTAATAGGGAAGGAGGAATTTTGAAATTCGTGTTTTTGTTTTATTATAGGATTAAAAGAAATAAAACATATACTATGACTATAGACAAAGAAATGTAACATGTATGAGAGAAAAATGCTTCCTAATGAAGCTTCATGTAGATCATGTGTAAACACAAAAATCTACTCAAATAGATACCTAACACATAACACATATTTACTAAACTAATATCATTCAGATATGGGTGGGAAGTCATACCTCGAGTGCACTTAGGAATGTCTTTACAAATGACAGATGTCACTTAGACGATTCCCGCTCCTTTGCGTTTAAGATACCTTCTTAAGGAAGGTATTCTTGTTACCAAGCGTCTCTTAAAGCTTGGTGGGTATGAACTTTGACTAATCAACATCACAAAAAAGATTAGTGCAATTAAATGAAAAGATATATAAAAAAAATGTTGTTATCAACTCAACATCCAAACATATAGTTTTTATGAAAAACATGGTGTTTGTTTTTATGAAAAACCTTCTTTGTAGTTTTCAATTAACTATGGATCGTATCAAGTTTTTTTAAAGTACAATATACTTCAAGAAACTTGGTAACGAAGCTCTGATGCCAATTGTGGAAAACTAGAAGGGGGGGTTGAATAGTTTTACCAATTAAAATTTCCTTTTAAACTATTTAGATCGACTTATGTCAATCTATTTGGTTGTGTGTGTTGGATGTTGATAAACAAGCATATAAAGATATGTAATGAAAAGATAAGAGTAAGAAGCACAAAACCACAACGCGAGTATTTATAGTGGTTCGGCTACAAGGACACCTTCCTTGCCCTACTCCACTTCCCGAGTCACCTACTCGAGAGTTTGTAAACACTACACCAATCTCCTTATGGCGGAGAAGCCTTCACAACGTCGCTTAACATTTTTCCGGTAATAAGCTAAATACCGAGTTATTTCACACCAAGGCGAACCACACCTACACAACGTCGCCTACCCTTTATACGGTGCTAGGCTAATCACCGAGTTCTTTCACACCTTAGGTGAACTACACCTTCACAACGTCGCCTACCCTTTATTAGGTACTAGGCTAAGCACCTAGTTCCATTGCAATGGAGGAACTACTACCACACTACACCAACGACTAATCCCAAAGGAGATCTACTCCTTTACAACATCTTCAAGGACATCAATATCCTTGGATCTAATGCTAGTCTATCTAGTACATCGAAAACACACCATATCGAATGTACATTTAAGGCACCTTTCACTAATTTCTTTGACTAGATCTACAAGACACCTTTCACTAATGTCTTGTGTCTTTACTTCGAAGCACCTTTCACTAATGCTTCAAGTCTTGACTTCTAAGCACCTTTCACCAATGCTTCTTGTCTTGACTTCTAAGCACCTACCACAAGTGCTTATCCAATAGACGATAGATACCCTTCACTAATATCTTCGTCTTGACGCTTGAAACATCTTTCACTAATGTCTTTAACACTACGCTTCTTTGAGGAAAGAAAGGGATCATCAACAAGAGGACTTCAATAGCCTTGATGATGAGGAAGCTTGGCAACTCATGGACTTGAGCTTGCTCGACTTCAAAGGTGATGATCTTGCCTTTAAGAGGAACCTAAAAGATCACACAAAAACAAGACTACAAACATAGATCTCTTGGATCTAAGGTTAGTGAGATTTAACTCAGGGGAGAAAGTATGTTGGATAGGGGTGAGAAATAATGAAGAAATGGCTCACTATTTATAGAGAAAAATCCTACTGTTTCCCCGGATCCCACGGATCCCTTCCACTTGGGATCCGGCTAGCACAAAGCCAGGGATCCGTGGAACGCTCCTCTTTGCCCATGGGTATTTTTGGTTATGGGTCATGGGTCATGGGTTATGGGTTGATCCATGGTTTTCTTTTTAGATACAATGTATCTTAAGGATACAATGAACTTGGTTAAGTGGTATATATAAAACCATGGGTTATGAGTCAAAACCATTTGCTAGTATTTACCCATTTAGTGTATACTTGTATTTACCCAATTTAGCATACACTTAGTTTTTACCCATTTTAGTATACTTAGTTTAAGTATGTGTTTAACCCAATATGTAAACACTAGTTGTTGTACATATGTATCTAAATCATAAAATCACTTATACTAGTTTTAGTGTTTTATGTGAAAGCGTAAGTGTGTTAGAAAACTATTAGTTCAAACAATTTAAGTATTTTATTTGTTTCCTTAAAATGATCTTACTTTTGTTATCGACAAAACATTAGAAGATCATAAAATATAAATAAACGTTTTTACGGCTTATTTGTATTAACATTTTGCATTATTCTTGGTGAGTTCCCCTGGTTTCATATGTGAAAAACCTTATTTGTTATTGAAATAGAGCGTTTATGGACTCGCCAAAGGAACTTGATGTAACATGTTTGTTTGAAGCAGTGATATATATATTTTATAGGAGGCTTCATCACTCTTGCTTGTGTTAATGTAATTGAATATAAGGCCCTTCAACCTAACAATAGTGTTGTTGTTGGAGGTGAGCAGAACCTCAAGTTGAGTTGCATCAATACATGTTCGTGTTTGCACGGTCGTAAATGATGATGATGATAAGTGTATATTTGGCCATATTCTCAAAGCCCGTCAAAGAGCTATTGTCGTTGGAAACAGAGGTAGATGGCGCATCACTGATATCAATAGATAGCAAGGGAGCATATGTTTGTCTCCATCAAGGTGCACAGGTAACTAGTAAAAACACCCTTCGTAAGACATGTTTTGTTGGTGGAATTAATTAATACCATATTTTGGAAACATTAGTTAAAAGGAAGCTTAAAGAAGTAAAAAGATATTAAGCCCAAAAAGAGCTTATTAAGGGGATGTTTATGTTTGGCTGAGTTTAATAGATTAGGGCATTAGGCTTAAGGACATAATCAACGGGGTTTTGATAAGCTCTTTTCATTTCATTTATTGTTTATAAGAATCTTTACTTGTTGGTTACTTACTGTATTATTTACTACTAGTAAAGTAAGTATTGTGGTCCTCTTTCATGGAGATGAGAAGCAATAATGATAGGTCCTTCATTTTTGAAGATTTGAATGACATGACTACAGGAACTATAATTCTTTATGCTAATTAAGTGTTATATATAGTACTAACCAAAAAAAAGATGCAACAGGAGGTTAATTATAAATATATAACAATAATTTTCTTTCAAACGATAATGTATTATAACTAACTCTAGCAAGCATTGAACCATATATCATATCTAACCAATTTGGGTCCGTATTTATATTTCTATGTAGGATTCACGAATGAGAAAGCTTAAAAGCTAGAGAGTAATAGTGATTGGATTATGAAAAGCTAAGCCCAAAAGGCGGAGCCCAACCCAAAATACAACATAAAAATAGTAAGTAAGTAGTGAGCGACTAAGGGACTAAGGAGGGAGGCCACCGGAATTCTTTCTTATAGCCTAATTTGTTGCTGCTTAAATGAAGAAAGATTTGTTGATTTTGTTGCTCTTTCAGGCAATCAACAACAAGAAGAAGAATATCTAGAAACAAAACCAATAGCAAAAGAAGTTGTTTCTGATTTTGATAATAATAATGGCTTTGCTACTGCTACTTCTACCCTTCTGTTATTAACTACTAGTTCATTCTTCTTCTTTAACTTACTTACCTACCTCAGCTTCCTCCTTACATGTAGTATAATTATTTATTTTCTACTTCTAAGCTAAGGTCCTTCTGTATAAACCTACTATTCTTTTCAAGACTTTATCTACTACATTTTTTTCTAATACTTCATGTTATTTAATCATAATTGATCACATGTATCATATTTCATCATCATCATGTAATGTAGAAACTATTCTTCAAATGGCTGCTCAACCTTTTTAGTCATGCGTTTTTCAAAAGGAGGACCATTATAATTTAACCAATACCACATCACCACCTTCAAATTCATCACAACATGGAACTGGAAGCACAAGCACTAGGGCCTTTCTCTTCCGAACCCCTGATATATGGTGGCGTCCAGAGTGCTACCTCCATCAGCCTTGGCTGGTCGCAATCTCATGGAACAGATGGTCTATTTTTCTCACTAGTAGTATAGATAAATCTTTGCTTCATAACTTCTCATATCTTTTTCCAACACAAAAAAGGTTAGGTTTGCTCACTTGTGTAACATAAAGTCTCGGATGCACCACCATCATGAGGGCTACCCATTTGGTACACTCGTAGACTTTGCAACGGATGAAATGGGCCGTAAGTTTCCTTCCATGTTCATTTTTGTAAAATGTTCTAGTTTCCTGATTCGTTATGACATGATTAAAAAACTTGCAGATCACATATTTTCTTTTTCTCCATTAGCTATACACACTAGGAACTTGTTTGCCGACCCAACGTATACATTGGTGGTGCTGGGTAGTATGCTTTAAACAAAGCACATAATTATTATCATCTTTGAGTAGCTTGTCTCTGTGTATATACCTAATTCATGACACTTGGCCTTCATAGATAAAAGGACGGAGTGGCTTATCAAATGCAAGGGTTACCCTTTTTAGTGATGTTTTCCCTCTTCCTGAATATCCAGCAGGTTGTTTATTTCACAAATATATAACTTTTATCTACAACACTAAGGTTTAGTGTTGGAGATAACTTCTAATCTTTTTGTATTAGTGATTAGTGACCCCTTCGTAAGTTATACTAATATGTGTTACTCCCCTATTTGTTTCATGTTATTATAATTTGTTTGCATGAAAGACAATAAAAATTGGCGTATGTGTGGTTTTCTCTTCTAGGAATGGGCTCATAAGCAGTATGTGTTGCACCAGAAGCTTTGCTTAAATTTACGGTCCAGAAGCCGATATCTGGAGTGCTGGTGTGATTCTTTACGATCTTCATTGTGGAGTATCTCCATGTTAAGCAGGCAAGACTACATAGTATGACTTACAATATTCTCTCCCCTCTGACCTATTTCAAATAGTCATTTTTCGTATTTCTTTTGCTTACAAAATCTGAGGATATATTCGAAGAGGCATTGCATGGTAAACTTGACTTTAGTTTTGATCCATGGCCTAATATCTCTGGAAGTGCTAAACAACTGGTCAAGAAAATGTAGGTTAGAGACCCGAAAAAGAGTATAACTGCTCATGAAGTCCTTTGTAAGTTTCTTATTTGTTCAATTTTTCTAATTAACTACATCATCCAATTTAAGTGATTTAGTATCATTACTCAAAGCTGTTACTACTTTATGATTGAAGGCCACCCTTGGATCAGTATAGATGGTGTAGCTCTAGACAAGCTTCTTGATCCTCCATTATTGATTCACTAAAGGATAGTGACCCCTTTGTAATTTTATGTACTAATTTGTTTTATATTTCATAGCTCGTTTTATTTGTTTGTATTTATTAAAGTTGTTTTTGTTGTATATTATGACTGATGTTGATCCATTTATTTTAGTTTTCTACCATTTTTACCGGCTATAATTTACTTTGTTGATTTCGATAATTTTGGTGTATTTACTCAATATATATATATATATATATATATATATATATATGTGTGTGTGTGTGTGTGTGTGTGTGTGTGTGTGTGTGTGTGTGTGTGTGTATTTCGCATTTATATTTATTTATCATGGGAGTCAAATTGTAGATTATGGAATTTTAAAAAAAATAGAAAATTTCCAATTTAATTTTTTTTAATAATTTAAAAAAAAAAAGACCGGTTTTGATATAAAAACATATCTTTTTACTCTATATAAAGATAAGTTGGATGGTTTTATAAAGACGGGTTGTGGGAGAACCGGTGCCAATGTCCAATAAAAATATGTGTGTTTAACATGGAGACTGATTCTTAGGAGATAACCGGTTTCGATGCTTCTAACAGAGACAGGTTTTGCAACCGGCTTCTATATGTTTCAATCATGGAGATACCCCCCTTCAGAGAGTGGTCTCAAAACCACTCTTCATGGGCCATTTTAACCAGTTTATGTGAGATTTTTTGTAGTAGTGAAGGGCCACATAATCCAAGAAAAATGACAAAGATTTAAATGATCTATAGAGCCCTTAGGAGGAGATAACTTTGTGTAAAGCTTGTGTAGTGTGTCCGAGAGTAACGTTGAAGGAAATGCTAGAAAGGCTAAGGGGTTTTGGACGCAAGTAACTTAATACTTTGTAAATGAAATGAAGAAGGTGAAACGTTCATATGATGCCTGCAACTATAAAATGGAATACTAGGCTTCATCAAAGTTTTTCAATTTTATGCAATTTACAATTCCGTGAAATCAAGGCTACATAGTGGTGCAAATGAAGATTACTATATGAATTTAGCACATAAATATTATCGTGTTGCTTACGGTTCGACCTTCCCACTGGTTGAGTGCAGAAGGATTTTGAAGGACCGCCCCAAATGGCAAAAGGTAGAAATGCCAGTTTTTTTTAAGATCCAAATCAAGTGGTTCCAAAAAATCGAAGACATCGGAAACCACCTCACACGGCAATCCTGAATTAGCACATATTAGTTTGGATCTGAACGACGAAACAATTGATTTAGAGGATGTAGAGGTTCAAGAGCTTCGACCTGTGGGACGGGACAAGTCAAAGTATCAGCCTCCACTGCTCGTTCACAAGCATCAACCTCAGTTTTTGTTGACCCTGCTATTTATGACACGTTACTCAATAAATAGTTAGATGTCACCTCCCCATTATTTTCACAAACATGAATCTTCAAATTTATGTTTGAGAATAAAGGAACATGAATTGGAATTAGAGAAACTAAAGCTTGAAAAGGAAGAAAGAATGGAAGACAAGCGGCTTGCTCAACAACGGAAAATTGAATAACAGAAGCTTGCACACGAGAAACAACAACTTGAGTTTCAACGTGAACAATATGAATGGCAAAAACAAGAAAAAACTGAGAAAGACATCATGTTTTACACTTCATTAGCATTCGATCGGGAAAGCACTTAATAGGTGTTTGGCTTTAAGCAACAAATCAAGGAATGCTACAATTTAGACTATGAGTTTAAGGGTTTTTTTTTTTTTTTTTTTTTTTTTTTTTTTTTTTTTTTTTTAATATTATTATTATTATTATTAGTTATTATTATAATATTTTTTAATTATGAATGAAATTCTAATTAAAAAAAAAATATTAATGGTTGTCATGGCGGTCACCTTTACTTGTTAGTGGTCTGCGTGTAGTATTAAAAATAATAAGAAAAAATTACACGTTTGGTCGCTATGGTTTGCCCAAAATAACAACTTTAGTCCCTAAGTCGTTTTTATTACACCAGCAGTATCTAATTTTGAAACTATGCACGCTTTTGGTCCCTATTTTGGATGGGCGTTAGTTAAGTCCGTTAAGTATTTTGCGCTGTTAGTCCTTCGTTAATAATTTTTGCACCGTTAGTCCTTATTTTTTAAAATATAGTTTTCCCCAGTTAGTCCCTCCGTTAATAATAGTTATCGCCCGTTTTTTATGTTTTTGTCCGTTTTTTTACGTTTTTGTTCGTTTTTATCCGTTTTCCCCCGTTTTTATCCGTTTTCCCCCGTTTTTTTTTCGTTTTTCGTCCGTTTTTTACGTTTTTATCCCTTTTCGTCTGTTTTTATATGTTTCGTCCATATTTTTACGTTTTTATCCCTTTTCGTTAGTTTTTATATGTTTCGTCCATTTTTTTACGTTTTTGTCTGTTTTTATCCGTTTTTGTCAGTTTTTTATCCGTTTTCGACTATTTTTTTACGTTTTTGTCTGTTTTTATCCGTTTTCGTTCGTTGTTTATTCGTTTTCGCCAGTTTTTTTCACAAAAAGTTTCCAAAAAACAAAAATTGGAATTTTTTCACAAATTTGGAAAACAAAATTCCAAAAAAATTTTGAAAAAATAAATTGGGAAAAAAATATTTTCGAAAAAAAATAAAAAAATTTGAATAAAAAATTAAAAAAAAAATTTGAATAAAAAATATTGAAAAAAAAACTGACATATTTATTTTTAAAGATTTTTTTTTTTTAAATATTTGAAAATTTTTTTTTCAAAATTTTTTTTTGAAATTTTTTATTCAAATTTTTTTTTTTTTGACAAAACTGGCGAAAACGAATTAACAACGAACGAAAACGGATAAAAACAGACAAAAACGTAAAAAAATTGGGCGAAACGGTAAAAAGACGGACGAAAACATATAAAAACTGACGAAAAGGGATAAAAACGTAAAAAACGGACGAAAAACGAAAAAAAACGGGGGAAAACGGATAAAAACGAACGAAAACGGATAAAAACGGACAAAAACGTAAAAAAACGGGCGATAACTATTATTAACGGAGGGGCTAACTGGGGAAAACTATATTTTAAAAAATAAGACGGTGCAAAAATTATTAACGAAGGACTAACAGCGCAAAATACTTAACGGACTTGACTAACGACCATCCAAAATAGGGACCAAAAGCGTGCACAGTTTCAAAATTAGATACTGCTAGTGTAATAAAAACGACTTAGGGACTAAATTTGTTATTTTGGGCAAACCATAGGGACCGAACGTGTAAATTTTTCAAATAATAATAATAAAAAAAATAAAAAAAAAAAGTTAAATTGTCATTGATGTGACAAGAGTGACCGTTAAGAATAGCGGTCACCATTAGCATTGGTCTTTTATTCACGGCAAATTGCAAACTAGTCGTGATGGGTTGTGAAAATTGCAGGCATCATACACGTGGTAAAGTTTGGTGAATTTTAGTCTTTAGATATAGTTTAATGATATAAATTACCATGTTTTTCTCTCATTAGTCTTTCTTTGAAGCTTCGTTTTCGCAAATCAAAATTGAATAACATGAATAAAGAAAAGAACAACAAGAATATTCAATATCTTTCTCTTAATCTTCAATACATATATCTCTAGTTCTCTACTATTTATAAAGAGTATTTTTTTTTTCTTCTTCTTAAATTTGAATCTTAAAATTTTGAAACTTAAATTATTATGGTATGCTTAAATTACTCTTAAATACCTTTTTAACTCGGCAAATTTTTAAAAACTTAACAACTTAAATTATGTATTTTCTTGATTAATTTTAAACTTTTCAACTTTTCAAAACAACAGTATATTAAATTATTAATTTTAAGAAACACACACATTGTATTTCAAAAAACACACGCTTTGTATCAAGGGTCGAATTAGAATCACAATTTCATAAGTATAATTATTTGCCGTTATATACCGTCGCTTTGCATGGATATTCGTCTATTTTAAAATAATACCCAAAACACTAAAATTATAATCAAATAACTTTCAAAATAACAAATAAAAAATATAATCATGCTAAAATATATTATAAATCTTTCACTAACCCAAATTCTCAATAAATAGGAATGTTGTTATCCTTTTTTTTAATACTCATATTGAATCACCTATAGTGCGTTTGGTATGCTATCATGAATCACAATCGATATCGGTTTAGGTATAAAATGAGTCATTCACCTATAATGGTTTGTCTTGTCTCTTGGACTCCTATGGAATATAGAAAATATATATCTTTTAATCTCATATTTAAAAGATTTATATCTTAACCAAACATTTTAATTAAATCTATTCTGATTCCTCTATTTTAATTAACCCCTACCAAACACACCCTTATTTTCATTTTGTTTCATTTTTTTTTTTCATTCTACATGCTTCAAAATTTGTGTAAAAGTTTGAAGTTAAGGATTACTTCATATTTCATAACAACAAATCACATTGAGCTTGCTTTGCAAGAATGGAATCTGATTATCTTCCAATTGGCAGCGGGTCCCAAGACCATATTCATGCAAAATCTTTTACAGGTGGACAATATCTGCGTTTTCGAAAAGGGAATTGATACTTACACCACATTTTTTGATGCATTCATCACCATTTATGCATTACAGTATTGTACAGTACAATACTGTAATACATAAATGGTGGTGAATACATAAAAAAATATGGTGTGAGTATCACCTCCCTTTTGAAAAAGATAAAAAAAAATGAAAAACAATAAAAAATTTATTGTGTATTCAAGTTTTTGTGAAATAAAAAGAAAAAAGAAAAAGACAGGATTAGATAGGCAAATTAATAGCCCACACATTAATCTTGATCAATTACTCCTTCCGTTCCAAAATATAAGTTCACTTTAGTGTTTTGGATTGTCCAAATTTAATGTTCATTTTCATTTACAATCAATCAAAATGCTCAAAGTGGATGAGAATTAATTCTTATTGGTTAACATTGTAAGAGGCTCACTTTCTTAAACTTTGTAAAATATGAAAGTGGATATATAATTTGGGACGGAGGGAGTATAACATTGACAACTTTAAAAAAAAACACACGTTATATTAATTTTTAAAGACATATGTTTTGTATTTTAAAAAACACATGTTTTGCATCAAAAATAAAACTAAAATTATGATTTTATAAGTATAATTATTTGCTGCTATACACCGTCGCTGTATGCGAGTATACGTTTATTATATATAATATAATAATGATGAACAGTCGTTAATTCTTGTTCAGCACGCTCAAATCTCATTAACTAGTCAAACACATAAAAAGAATCATGCAATACGTCATCCATCCTTCTAAAGATTCACTATATATAAGCTCACTTTCAGTTGATTATATGTCAAACACTATACTATCTTACAGATCGATCTCTATTGACTTACTCTCTATTTACTTAGATAATTATACACATAAATAATATGGCTAAGTTCTTATCTAAAGTTTTTTGCTGCTTTGCCCCGTCACAAGTTTCTGAGGAGAATGATACGAAGAAGGCTAAAAAAGTAGTCTCCCCGTCTCGATCTAGATCATCTGGAGCTCCGATTCCAGTGACTCACTTCCCTGTTGCCTCGAATGTCTCACGCTTATGATCATTTATTTCATTTCATGATAAGATGATCCAATACATAGGGGCGGACCCAGAGGGGTTCTGAGGTTGCATGGAACCTCATGAATTTTTCTTACGCAGTGTAAAATTATATCAAATATACAGATTTTTCTAAAATAAACATAGTCTTTCATTTCTGAGTTACAATTCAGTACTTTTCATAAAATGAACCTGATGACTCTGGGTCTTAGGTTCGCCACTGCCACTACAGTCACTGCCATTGGACTATTGGAGTGAGTCAGCTGGGCCTGAACGTTATGATATATAGACGACTGTATATGGATTCGTGGAGACCGTTCAAGATGATTGCAGGAAGAAGATATGACGTCTTCAAATAAGAGTTTGTGGTGTAACTGTTTATGCTCTTGATAGAACTAGATATGTATGTAAATTTATCTTCTTTTTTTTTTTATGTTTTTTTTTTGGTAAACTAATGAGTTTCTATAATGTTTTGAAAATGTGTGTATGTGGTATGTTAAGTGCAAAGTTAATACGTTTTTATCATATATTACAAAAAAAGGTTGGCATTAGAGACACATAAAAAAAGATGTCACTAGAGTCAAAACAGTTTCACAAAAGGTATAAAAGTTTCAAGAAAATAGTTAGAAAAAGTGTCACTAAATTTTTATGTGTTTCTCCTACATTTAGAAAGAGGGAGGGGGTGGCCGGTAAATGTATTTATTTATACTAGTATGGTACCCCGCGCAAAGCAGCGAGATATCAAATATGCAGTTTTTGTCGTATCTTTATACTTTAGCGGTATGTAATGATAGTCAATATATGGCGGTTTATCGGTTTGACAGTTGTGAAAAACAAATGTGTGTCTAAATTTTCATAAAATATATTAATATAATTATATTCATTTGAACTTAGTAAATTTGAATGTATATGATAAATTTTAGAACTTTAAATTTGTATTATTGTAGGTTTGTAACATCTATTTTAATACTAAAAATTAATTTGTTATTAATGTACATTATAATGTAATTAGTGTAGTGTAGTATTTAATTGTATGAATTACTAAATATAGTAACATGTGTAAGCTTAAAAAATTAAGACTTCTATTTATAAATGTCCTAAATGCATTATAGATAGTTATAGATATAGATTATAGATTATATTATTTATATATTATGGAATAATAAAATTTGTTTTTTAACGGAAATCGAAACCGAATCGCTTTTTACGGTTTTTTAAAAAGTAAAAGCTGAAACCATTGGTTTTTAGTTTCGGTCGATTACTGGTTAGGTTTTTTTGTGATTTTCGGTTTTTTCGGTTTTTCTGCTCACCTTAGTAAATCTCAAGTTTTAACTTTTTACTAACATTTTCTATCACTAAAAATTTGAAATTGGTGACTCTATTTTGTGTCACTAACATTTTTGTCAATAAAGGTCAATTTTCTTGTAGTGCTTATCCACAAATATGTTACCTAATTGTATGTATTACCGATGACAATTTCTACAAGAAAAATGATTTGTTATTACATTTTGTGCCTAAAAATCTTCCTAGTCAAGTGATGATGAGTGAAGAAATGAAGTACTAAAATATAATCGATTTCAAGAAAATATGAGTAAAAACTAAAAATAGAAATTAGAACTCTAGCATTCCTCTTTCTACATTATCAAAGTTAACTCATGCCCAACTAATATATATATTTGTCTTATCTGATAGTGGTGATGAAGTGATTATGATGGTGTACAACGAAAATTAACCTAGCCCACAATTAATATATATGTATGGGCTTTTTTAGACGAATACTTGGCCCAATCGTATCAACGTGCTTAGGCCTTAGGGTCTATTATATTTAGGTGGTGTTTGTTTGTGACTTAATTGATTTAATATGAAAAAAACTGAATTTATTAAGTCATATTAAAATTGTTTGTTTGTGACTTAATAAAAAAAGATGACTGAAAATATTAAGCAATAAAACTGAGGGTGTCTGCATTAAGTCATCTCTTAATTAGAAATGACTTAATAAAAAAATTTAACAAACAAGCCTTTAGGCTTATAAAGCCATATTCTATTTACATGCAATTTACTTATGTGATCTCAAGACATAATTCAACCAGTGAAACTCATTTACTATCTTACATAATTACATAAGTAATTTGCTTGCAAATAATCATAAATTAAGGAATAAGTTAACATAATTATAATCCAAAACTTAATTTGTCTAATAGTTTTAGCATATAAGTCCACATTGTATCATCATGTTATCTTTCCATATTTCGGATATTTTTTTAACGCATTACTAAGACTAGGCGAGTACCCGCGCCTAGCGGCAGCGCTTTTCTAGCGTCGGATAATTAGAGATTTGTGATATTGTGGTGAGTGTTTTGTGTAGCGTTTAAAATAGAACGTGAACCGATGAAAATGCAATTGCAAACGGTTGTACTATACGATAACTAAAGTCTAGACAAAATTCTTAACATCTATCAAGTAGCATATAAAAAGATTTAATGAAAATGAAAGTAAACATTACATCAGTTATGAGATAAAAACTAATAACACACGTTACTTGTCGCGTAAAACTAACAAGGATGGGATTAATGGTGCCGTTGTTAAGAAGAACGCAAGTACCAAAATTAGCATGAATGTGATTAGCCCAAAATAAAAAAATAAAAAAAAAATGGCTATTTTTGGCTATTTTATAAAAGATTTAGGCACAATTAGCCCCATTTTTCTTTTTGAAATGGGCGTATTTAGCCTATTGAAAAGTTAAATGTGCATTAACGGGCACATATTTTCTCTTAATTGTAAAACATTATAATCGTTTTTGAAAAAAAACTTATATATATAATATATTTATATAGCGACAGATCGTTTTGCGTTAAAAAAAAGTTTATGGGTTCTAAACGAAAAATAATAAAAGTTTGAAGATTTGGGATTTAAACATAATGTTTTGAAATCCGGTACGACCCGGGTGGTTCAACCGTTCCCGTCGAAAAATGAGTCGATTTAAACCTAGTCAACCCGACAGGTTGGGTCAAAATGGGTCAAATTAAACAGGGTCAACCCACCGGTTTTGAAGCGTCCAGGGTCAACCCGGTTTTCGATATGTATTAATAGTTTCAAATTTTCACTTTTTACTTTTTGTTTTTTCCTTTATATATAGTGTAACATGGTACCCGCGCGTTGCGGCGGCGGGTACCCTGTGACGATTTACCGGAGAAATAGATCTCTAAGAGACCTGATTCACCAGTTTGTATCGGTTTCAACGGGTCCTCTCTAGTTCGTTTTCGGATGGCTATTATTGGTTAGCCGAACTGGTGGCGACACCGGTTTCCGGTTGAACCCGTTGGTCCGATCCGATTTTCAAGACTATATGTACCATCAACTTGTTAGCTTGCATGAAGTTTTGTGTGTTTTATTAATTTGTATAATGTATATAATAACATGTACTTTTCATTTTAGGGAGTTTTAAAAATAATATTAATTAGTATGTTTAATTATTTTATATTTAGAATTATGTTGTAGCTTGTTTAAATTGTACATTGTGAAAATTTTATTGTAATTTTTAGTAAAATAGTTTTAGTGATAAAAAAAGTTTATGGGTTATAAACGAAAAATAGTAAAAGTTTGAGAAATTGGGGATTAACATAATATTTTGAAACCCGGTTCGACCCAGGAGGTTCAACTGGTTGAACGGTTCCGGTTAAAAAATGAGTCAATATAAACCGGGTCAACCCGACGGGTTGGGTCGAAAAAATGGGTCAAATTAAACCGGGTCAACCCGACGGGTTTGAAGCGTTCTGGGTCAACCCGGTTTTCGATGTGTATTAATAGTTTATTTTGAAACATATTTACGCATTAATAGTTGAAATTACTCATAATTAATTATTTCAACATTTCCTTTTTAAATTTTTTCACATTTCACTTTCTTGACTTTTCACTTTTCACTTTGACCATTTTTCTATTATAGATAGTATAGATGTACTGTAGTTGTTTGTGGATATGGAATTTAAGTGCCTTAGCTATATAGCAAAAAACATGCTTGGATCGACTTGATCATCTTGATCTCTTTTAAACTCTCTCTTTCTCTTTCTTCCTTAAAATATGTGAGGCATGTCTCTTTATTTTATAGGCTTTCTCTTATCCATCCCCCATATTTTGGCCCTTTTCTAGTTTACTTTTACTAGGGCCAAGCTTTCTTGCCCATCTATCATTTTTTTCATTTATTTAAAAAGTTTACAATTTTAGAAATTAATAATGTAGGAAATTTAGTTTATCGAAAGATACGATCATACTTGGAAATAGGCTTGGAGGTACGAAGTGTACATACATTAAGTCCCTGACTATCCTGACTCACATAGTGGTTTTATGTTTATGATGGTCTCATCAGTGAGTTAAGGTCTGATGTACTCATCAGGGAGTAACTCATCAGAAGGTTCGATCCTTCAGTGAGTCATCTCATCAGAGAGCAATTCTCATCAGAGAGTGATTGCTCATCAGCAGTGGTATCCAATAGAGACGGAAATCATCAGCAGGTTAGTTATTAAGTGAACATACTAATTAGTGTTTCTAATGGGTGAACCACAACTTTGCTGGAATTAGTTCGTAATGGCTTTGACCTATTAATGAGCAGTTTCAAACTCGCATTTAAGGCTATGATGATTTAGTCTTGTAGCCACTATTGCTATAATGGAGAAACATTATGAAGAGATTAATTGGCCGATTAATTCTCATAATTTCATTGACTATAGTAAATCATTTCCTATAAGTAATATATACATCTGCATGGAAAACACACGAAACAAAAACACTTGAAAGCGAACAGGTTCTTGCTTTGTGCCTAAAACAAGAACAACACTTGGTCTTATCCCATAGAGATATTCGTGTAACACAGGAATTAGGGTTGAATAGTTTCTATTAGAAAGTGATAACATGATTTCAAGTGATATCCGGTACTCATTGATTATCTACACCCAACTGGGAGCACAGGTGAAAAAACCAACAATCAATAGAAACTATTTAGAGATAATCAATGGCTGCTGCTATGAAGCAAATGGCTGCTAACTTTTCCAAATTGGAAAAGTTTGAAGGTGTCGATTTCAGAAGATGACAAAAGAATATGCACTTCTTGTTGTCAAGCATGAGTGTGGTGTATGTCATGAGCATATCTATTCCTGATGATGGAGACGATGCTACTGTGGAATAGATGAGGAGAATGAGCAAATGGGAGAATGATGATTACATTTGCAGAGGTTTAGTCCTCAATTGTATGTCTGATACTTTGTTTGATATTTATCAAAATGTGGAATCTGGTAAAGAACTATGGATTCCTTGGAAGCCAAATATATGGCTGAGGATGCATCAAGTAAGAAATTCCTTGTAAGTAATTTTAACAATTACAAAATGGTCAATTCTAGACGTGTCATGGAATAATACAATGAACTTCTTAATATACTTGGTAGATTCACATAACAAAAAATAAATATGGATGAGGCTATTTCAGTCTCTTGGTTCATTGATAAACTCACTCCTTCTTAGAAAGACTTCAAGCATATGCTAAAATATAAGAAAGAGGAATTAACTCTTGTTGAGATGGGCATTCATTTTCGTATTAAGGAATCACTCAGAGCGCAAGACAGTGACAAGCCAAAGAGTAGCAATGCTACTGGTCCATCAGTTGTCAATATGGTGGAGCATAACAACTCTACCAAATACAATGACAACAGGGACAAACATAAGCATCAGGATAAAACAAAAGCTAATCTTAAAAAGAAGCCAAAAGCTACTTGTTGGAAGTGTGAGAAAAGTGGACACTTCAAGAAGGATTATAAGGGTGTTAAAATTGGCAATAAAGCCAATGGATCAGGCACAAGTATTTCAGGGATTGGTTCAACCAATCCACTGAAAGGTCAGATACTGTTTTATAAGTCTTTTCAAATTTATTATGTTACATATATATCTGAGACATACTTTATGCAGGATGATGATGTTACGGGGTGGGTTGAATCTGGTGCAACAATCCATGTGTGTAAAGATTGAAGCTGATTCAAAATCTATGAGTCACTGAATGATGGTTCTATTCTTCATATGGGAAATGAGTCAACAACCCTGGTGCATGAAAGAGGATGTGTGGATTTAAGATTTAGTTCTAGAAAGATTGTTTCTTTGTTTAATGTTTTACATGTTCCAAATATTAGAAAGAATTTGGTTTCTTGTAGTATCTTGAATAATTGTGGTTATAAACAAGTTATTGAATCCGATAAGTTTGTTTTGTCTAAACATGTTGAGTGTTTATTGGTTTTAGCTATTTGTGTAATCAAATGTTCAAGCTTAATATTGTTAATGATATTGTTAATTTAGCCTTTATGTCAACCTCTAAACTAAATGATTCAACCCTATGGCATGCAAGACTTGGCCATGTACACTTTAAGAGAATGCGAGATATGCCTAAGGATGGGTTAATCCTAGCTTTTGATATGGACTCTGAGAAGTGTAAAACCTGCATGATGACCAAAATAACTAAGAACCCATTTCAAAGTGTAAAACGTGAATCTAAAGTTTTGTAGCTGATACATAGTGACCTGTGTGATTTACATGCTATTGCTTCATTGGGAAATAAGAGATATTTTGTTGACATTTATTGATGATGCTTCTAGGTTTTGTTATGTTTATTTGTTACATACTAAGGATGAAGATAAATTTAAAATGTTTAAAACTAAAGCTGAATTGCAACAAGGGTCCCTGATCAAGAGATTCAAGACTGATAGGGGAGGTGAGTACATGGATACTTTGTATTTTCAGTCTGTTGGTATTATCCATGAAACGACTGCTCCCTGACCTCCTCAACAAAATGGTATCTCTGAAAGGAAAAACATGAAACTGAAGGAGATGGTTAATTCCATGTTTTCCTATTCTTGACTGAGTCAGGGATTCTGAGGTGAAGCTATGTTAACAGCTTACTATTTATTACATAGGGTTTCTAATAAAAGGAACAAGGTAACTCTTTATGAACTATGGACTAAAAGGAAACCCAACCTGAATTATCTCAGGATGTGGGATTGTATGGCAGTTATCAAACTCGCTGATCCAAAAGTGAAAACTGTTAAAAAAAATAAACCGTAAAAACGTTTATTAATATTTTGCGATCTCTTTGTGTTTTGTTGATAACAAATATAATGTTATCTTAAGTACAATTATAAGGATACATGTTATTTTTGTAAAGCATTTACATATAGTCATCTAATTACAAAATGTTGTAATTAATCATTTGTTGTAATAGTTTATTAGGATGGGTAAAAATCACAACCCATGGATCATATCCATAACCCATGGTATTGTCCCATACCCACAAGACTAGATACAATGTACTCATTAGATACATTGAATCTAAAAGAATACCCATGGACCAACCCATAACCCATGACCCATGACCCATAACCAAAAAACCAATGGGCAAAGAGGACTGTCCCATGGATCCCTAGGATTACACTAGACGGATCCCTTGTGGGAGGGATCCGGGGAATAGTGGCAGAATTTGCCTATAAATAGAGAGTCATTTCTTCATTCTAACCAACCCCTCTTCTTACTAATTCTCTCATATACTCTCATTCTCTTCTAACAAAAGATCACTTGATCTAGAAAGTACTTCCTATTTCTTTCTTTAGTGATTCTCATATAGGTTCTTCTCTAAGGCGAGATCACGAGCATTCTACAAGTCATCCAAGCAAGGGGTCCTTGATTGATTTGTTCCTCCACAAGATTTCTGTAGCGAAGATCTTGTATTTGATATTTCATATATTTGTTGTGTAATAGTCGTGTTGGTTTGGTCCACCGTGTTACGGACTCGGTATTTAGCTTTGTACCGGAAAAAGGTGTAAGCAACGTTGTGAAGGCTTCTCCGCCAAGTTGAAGGAGTTTGTTGACGTAGTGCTTGAACTCTCGAGTAGGTGACTCGGGGAGTGGAGTAGGGCAAGGAAGGTGTCCTTGTAGCCGAACCACTATAAATCGGTTGTGTCATTTCTATCCCTTTGCTTTACTTTATTTACTTGCTTTATCATTAGATCTATACTTTCTCTACATCCATACGATCTCACATATTATCGAATCTAAAGTTTTTGAAACTAACAAAAATCGGTAAAACTATTCAACCCCCCTTCTAGCTTTCCACAATTGGCATCAAGAGCTAAGTTTATAAAAGTTTTAAAGTAAACCGTATTTTAAAAACTTTTCGATCACTATGGCATCTGAAAATTACAAGGAAGGGCAATCTATGCAATGACCACCACTACTTGAAACTAATGGTTTTATATATTGGAAAAATAGATTCGAAATGTATGTGAAGTCTAAAGATATTGATCTTTGGTACATTATTGTTGAAGGTGATTTTGAGGCTACCTCAAAAGATGATAAAGGAAATTTAGTTAACATACCTCATGATAAACTAAATGATAAAATGAAGAAAAATCTTTCTAAAAATAGTGAAGCTAAAATGGTTTTGTATAATGCTTTACCCAAAAAGGAATTCGAAAGAATTTCTATGCTTAAAACCTCTAAAGAAATTTGGAATTCTTTAGTTGTAACTCATCAAGGTAATCAAAAAGTTAAAAATAATAAAATTGATTTATTTGTTCAACAATATGAACAATTTTCAATATCGGATGAGAAAACTATAGATCATTCATTTGCTAATTTTAATACTATTATTACATCTTTACAAGCACTTGATGAATCTTTTTCTAGCCGTAACCATGTTAGGAGATATCTAAGGGCACTTCCATCCAAGTGGAGATCCAAGGTGACGGCGATCGAAGAGTCAAAGGATTTGACAATCCTCACCCTTGATGAACTCATAGGCAACTTAAAAGTCTACGAGCTTGTCCTTGCTAAAGACTCTGAAGCCTCAAAGGTGAAAGAGAAACACAAATCTCTTGCCCTTAAAGCCAAAAAGGCTTCAAGCGATGAAGAGAACTCCTCTTCGGATAGTGACGACGAGGAGTACGCTATGGCGGTAAGGGACTTTAAAAAGTTCTTTAGAAGGAAGGGAAGGTACGTCAAACAACCGTATGACGACAAGAAAGGATTCCTGAAAAGTAAAGAGGACGAGAAGCCAAGGGATGGTCGTGCTTGCTGTAAATGTGGGGACCCAAACCACTTTATTAGTAAGTGTCCCAAACGGGATGATCAAAAGGCGTTCGTGAGCGGCACGTGGGGAATGAGCGACGAGGAGGACGAAGAAATTTGTCTCATGGCAAATGACGAGGTATGTCACGAATACTATAGTAGCTCATCACTAGATGACGACTCATTGCATAATGAATATGACAAACTGTGCAATATTAGCTTAAAACTAATTAACAAAAACAAGCTTTTAAAAAATCAAAACCAACGTTTAGATAAAAAAGTCATAGAATTAAAAGCAAAATTGAAACGTCTAGAAAAGTGTAAAATAGCAAGTGGTGAATGTGAACTTTGCGTTCAACTTCAAACACTAGTTGATCAACTAGATTCTAAAATTGCTAGAATGAGTACGAATACTTTAGATATGATATTAGATAGTGTTAAAACCGGTAACAACCAAAAAGGTTTAGGTATTCAACAACTTGATCCATCAACTAGTGAAAACAAAGAAACACAATTTGTTAAGGCACTAGAAAAACCAGCCACTGTTGTGGCGGATCCCACGGATCCCATAAAAAGGGAACCGGCTAGTGTTAAGCCAGGGATCCCTAGGTCTGCTGTAGCAAACAGTGGTAATAATGTAGCTTCTTCATCTAGAACTAATTTTGTTATCATTAATAAGAAGAAACCAACTCATTTCACCACTAGACAACCACCTCTAAAATATAATCCTATTTTTGCAAGAAACAAAGCTCCATCTTTTTCAAAACCTAATCCATCTAGGAGACCTAATAATGTTTACCCGAGAAGTAACCATCAAATGGGATGGAACCCAAGTATGCAAAATGGTTTTTCTTTTCAAAACTTTGCTCCATGGAATGAATACTCACCTTATCCATACATGTCTAACATGAATGAAATGTTTAACACTAATTGACCCATGAACAAATGGGGACCAAACTTTTGAGTTAATTGTTTTCTTAGGTGTGCTTAAAGGTCGTCCTAGACCCGGATGAATGGGTCAAGGATAATGGGTGCACGAGGCACATGACCAGCAATAAAGATCTATTCTCCACACATGAATCCTTCAATGGAGGTAATGTGGTGTTTGGAAATAGCAAAAGTATAATCATCGATAAAGGTACGATTTCTAACAAATCTCTAACCATTAACGATGTGTGTCACGTAGAAAACCTAAACTTTAACCTCTTAAGTATAGGACAAATATGTGATAAAAAGTGCAATGTACTTTTTACCGAAACGGGTAGTAAGATATTAAAAAATGGCATAACCATAGGAAGAGGAATTAGGAAACATGGAGTCTATGTCATTAAAATCGGTAATGAACTGATAACATCAAATTAGCCTGATATTTTATATATCAAATTCCCGTGTTTATGGCCTCATTTATATTAATATGGTACTTAATTGGTCTATATTCGTTCATATTTGCATTTCAGGATAAATAAGGCGCTGGAGCGGAAAAGAAGTGATAAAAGGCCTAAGATTTGTTCTGAAGATTAATTTACGAGGGCCTATGAATTATTTGTGAAGGTTACGCCGTAACTGATTAATGGTGTTACGGCGTAATTATGAGCTTTGAAGGATACGGCATAACTCATTCTTATGGTTACGTCGTAATTATTATCTGGAAGGTTACGGCGTAACATGGCAATCTAGTTACGCCGTAGAGATTATGTCGGAGGGATAAGTATGAGATGAAGAAGGATTACGGTGTAACTCGGATAATTAGTTATGCCGTAATTAATTACTTGAGCGCAAAGTTTCGAGGCCCAGGGATTTGAAGCGGCAAGTTAATATTTATTTACTTCGAGGACCAAGTATAAATATATCAAGAACGACGAGGGGCTGAAACCGTAAGTATTATTAAGGCTTTTGGACTTAATTTGAATTAACGCGCTACTTCAGGGGCCAAAAGTAACTAATAGTGAAAATAAGTTTCAAGTTATATAATGGATGACAAGAACTACATAGAATGATATTTACGGCGTAACTACATATTTGTAGTTACGGCGTAACTTTTGTTACGACGTAATTAACTTATTTAATTACGCCGTAACCATGTCAAGGCCTATAAATACAGCCCTAAATATGCATTTTTCAGTATCTCTCTTCACCCCTCTCCTAGGGGTCGATTAGGGCACCACTCCAGGGTATTTTCCAGCAGTCCGAAGCCAGTTTTGAAGGAAGAATTCACTCGCAATCATCATCATTATTAGATCTACATCAAGTAATTTGTATCAAACATTATGTTCAATTCAATTTATGATTTATTCATTTTTGTTGGTATGATTTACTATATGTTTGGCTAAGCACCCTGGTGCTGGCCTTGTTATGATTCCTTAATTGTTTTGTTTACGTTTACTTTATTTTCATACAATTATTTCTAAGTGTATGCATGCATGGTTTATTGGTAGCCACCCTTGGTTCGGTAGTTTTGAATGGCTGTAGAGGCCAATTGCCTAGGAGATATGACCAACTGACCCTAGGTGAGCGGACTGAGACGGGAAGGGTAAGATATGACCAACTGACGACCCTTTCTACTTGTGCGATTTGACCAACTGATCACCTATCGTTTGGATGAACTTAAGAATTAGGGGGTGAGTGTCTAAGTTCCTAACGGCCGGGCACTCACTATTATAAATCTAGCATGTAGCGGTACTTAATGACTCGACTTAGGTGACCAGGAACAACAGGACTTATGACGGTGCGCCTGATTTCTCCTGTGGTGGCATCTTTGCTTATAGGTTAGGGCGAATTGACCAAATGCTGTCCTCTCGACTTTGACCTCACCTGAAGTAATTGGAAGTAAGTAGACGTAGACATAACTAGCTAGGATGAGTAACTAGGTTAGCACCATTCTCCCTCATTGATCACATCTTTTGCCTTTATCTGCTTTCTTTTCTTATTAGTTAATTTATTATTTTAATATCTAAACCATCTAAAAATCGTGACATAGACTTAAGCTAATTTCCAATCCACGTAGCTCTTGGGACGACCTCGGCTTTACCGAATACTACACTACACACGACCGGGTACACTGCCCGTTAGTGCACTAGGGTAGACCATAGGTATAGCGAGACACTATAAATATTAAGACCTGGTCAGTAAAACCTGCATCAAGTTTTTGGCGCCGCTGCCGGGGAGCTATTTTAGGATTTTAATTTAAGTTTTTCTTTTCTTTCTCCTATTCTGCTGTTTTCTTTGTTTCTTGTGTGAATTTCAGGTAATCATGGAAATGGAACCAGATTTTGATAATATGACATTGGAAGAATACTGGGAGTACGAGCGCGAAATAGAAAGAAAAGTTTTAAGGAATCATCAATCTTGGAGAACTTCTACGAGATCGCCTTCCCTAGAGCATTTCTTTCAACCATATACCTATGGTGATTATGTATCTCCTTAAGAGTATGATGAATTGGACATGGATAACATGACCATTCATGAATATGAATTATATACGGCTAACCGATGTCGGAAGATGAACAACTTTAGTGATTATTCATATAACACTCCTGATCCTGAACCTGATGATAGCGAGTTGATGATTGAAAGTGCGTTGGACGATTTGTTCAGAATTGGTGCTGAAAATCTTCAACGCATGGAACAAGAGGAGACTCGTGATGAGTCTATTAAGGATGTGAACCTTCAAAGTGAGGACCTTTTTAACTTTCCTATTTCTCCTATTACTAATATTTTTCCTAGTGTTTGTGAACATTTGCAGATAATGTCAATTTCGACGTTACAAAGGAGGAAGAGGAAGCCGAGGAGGAATGTGATGAATGGAATTTTTATGACATGTGGGATATCACGGTAGAGGATGTTGAAAGGCTTAGGCAAATTCTAACACCTCCCATGCGTAATGAACCCATCCCAGAGCCGGTAATGCAACCCTTGACATCACCTATCACACTTGCCAATGACTGTTCTGTAGCACCAACTACCAACCCAGTGTTGAACGAGCTTATAAAGGAATTCGGAGATGAGATTTTGGATATTTCAGTGGTTGACGATGAAGCCGAATGCAACCCTGCTAAAGATGTGAAGGAGCTCGAGTAACCGCTTTATAAAGATCCTTCATCATTTTCTATGGACGAAAGGGCACATCTGGCAGTTGATGAAACGAATTTGGTTTTAAAGAAAGTTAGTCAATAACAACATGGAACAAGCCAATCCTCTAATCCGTCAATAAACATGGGTCCGGTAAGTAGGGAAATGACTTCTCCCCTGAGGTATAACTATAATTCATCATTTCCCCATCCCATAGCAAATTCACACCTGTTGGGTCTATTATAGATTTGATAATACAAAACAAGAAGAATGAAACATGAAGGACTAAAGGTGACAAGAAGGGAAACTAAAAAAAGATGGAGGATTTGGAAGATTCTAGAAGATATGCTTAAAAGAATATTTAGTTTCCTAATTGTATTGTTTCCTAATTATATTATGATTCCTCTTGTAAACCCTAGATGTCTCTAGTATATAAAGAGACATAGGGTCATTAGTTTTAGCACGTACGTACAAGATGTAGACGTCTAAAGGTGTGTGTGTGTGTGGGAACCTAGGCGTAGGGATTGGTAAAACGCCTAGGGTTTAGTGGTTTAGTTAGTTAGTGTTAAAGATCAAGTCTTTGATCTTTATTATTGTTTAGTTAGTTTATGATAATGAAAAACCTTGTTCATTATAACGTTAATTCTTATTGAATATTCCGCTTTCGTTATTATGTGTTCCTAGATATAATATTAGACCTCGTCTAAGAGCTTATAAACGATCTTCACAACACCCTCATGGTGTTTATTGCTATTTTCACCCACACTTCATTTTAAGTGAGGGGATGAACACCATTTTACGTAGTAAATAAGGGTGGAGTCAAGCTCGTGACTCGAACAAAAACAAGCGCTTCGTGGGAGGCACCCCATGCTTATCTTTTCTTTTTCATTTTTTTAGTATAGTTGGGTTTTGTGTTTTTAACCATTTTTGCAGGAATTAGAGAAGATTGCATCAGTAACTAAACAGGGACCTGTCCTGTCCATCAGTTACGGCGTAACTCATCCCAATGATTACGCCGTAACACATCACAAGTTGCGTTTCTCTCCAGAGCATTACCAATTACGACGTAATCCCATTCCATGGTTACGCCGTAGCTATTCTCCAGTAGCAAATTGCCAGGTTTGCCACAATTACGACGTAACTCTTTTATTGGGGTTACGACGTAATTCTCCTGCTATTCTAATTATTTCCTATATTAGCACAATAACCTTGTATTAGTTTTAAATGAACTTTGTGGGTGTGTTCCCTGTAAACCCTCACGAGACTACACTCGTCCACTTGGGACACCAAGTGGTTTAAAAGGCTTGTTGCATTCGCTAAATGAAACCGTGATTCCTACGAAAGTGAGTTAGGTTTTTCTTTTTCTTTTATTGCTTGTTATTTTTCTAGTATGATGCGTTTGGTTGTCTTAAGTGAATTCAGGTTATTAAAGTTTGCTCATGAATCTCAAAGCGGGACGCGTTTGTTCGTGTGTCTTCGATCATGCCGAGCAAATCCAGGGGAGTTTTCTGTTCCAATTCTAACCCTTCTTATCTTTCATTTATATGCTTAAGTATGACCCAAGTGGGGGGAAGGGATTAGACATAGACGCCCGCTTGATTTTACTTGCCCTTATTTTTCTAGTTTTTGATGAAAAGTGTTTCATTAATTTTGACATGTTTTTCATTACTTAATTGGATTAATCTAGACTGAGCATACCTACCCTATATTTCCATTATGTGAGGATAAGCCTTTCCGTTTTCCCCTTATACATAAATCCATAAAAATGAGTGTGCCGGTGGCTGTAGTAGACTTTAGAACTTGGCTTTGTATATCTTTTTGAGACCATTATCATGAGCATTACACTGAGGTAACTTGGTGTGATCGATGCAGCTAGCATATAAGGAAATTTCAGGATTAAACCCAAATAGCCCATATATATTTGTATATATTGACTTTTCACATCAATTAGTCAATCCCCTTGTTAAACCCTTTTTGTTTGCACTCTCCATTAGTGCAAGATACCCCTAGATACACCCTTCAGAGCCTTTCCTTTCATTTTGTTCACCCAATATAACTGTTTCGTTTCACCTATCGCCTAGCCTACCCTGTAGTTTCTTATGTCCATGGTCCGGGCGCTGTTGGTTAATTTTGGTTCCATTAGTGAAAGTCGCGGGTTTTGAATATAGGATTTTGGAAGAAAATCGGGTTTAGATGATAGTTGATCTCAAGTGGGGGGATGCTTTATTTGTTCGTATTGTCTTTATTTTTTATTCTTGTATACCTTGTCTTGCATCGGGAAAAAAAAAGATGAGAATGCTAGCAAGAGTTTATTAGTTGTTCAGTTTATGTGTCGTATTGTGTTGAGTATTCTCGCCTTGTTTCAATTGGCGCTATTTTTTTTACATATCCGTTGTGTCTTACGGATAAAATTAGAAACCCGAACATTTCTATCTCGCCTTTCAAATTTTAATCAATATTTGTACAATGGGGACATTGTACATTTCAAGTGGGGGGATGGGAGATAGAAATGGCCGATTTTGATAGAAATATGTGCTAAATTGACCCAAATTTAAAATTTTTTTTATATAGCACATTCTTTTTTCATTGATGATGAAGGCCGAGTTAATGCATCTTATTTGCCTAGATTAGTTTATGAGGCACCACATTACATTTCTTATGCATTAACTCGTGTATTGGATTATTGAAGACCCCTTGACTCTTGACCCTCGATTTTTGCTACGGGATTGAATGCGACTAGTGGTAGGGTGACTATGGACTTAGGAATCTATTTGTTTCGTGTCTTTTTGTTTACACCCATTAAATTTTCCATGTTTTATCCTACCCTTAGTCATGAATCGAGCTTAGGTGAGGAAGCGAGCAATCATTGGTGTCTTCGCCATGGATTTCGTCATGTATCATTGGTTTTTTCCCCCTCGCCGAGCTCGTTAGTAATGACAAAATAACCCCATAAGCCTATGTTGTGTCAACCCATTGCCTTTTAGAATAGCTGCATCTATAGACTCTAGTGGTGGAGATTAGTATCTTTGCCAAGCCTATGATAGAATACTCGCCATGACTGAGCAGTTGAGTGATCACCCCAAAATATTAAACACGTGAATTATGAGAGAGAGTGTGATCTCAATTCCCTTTTCGTGAGGTGCTCGGTTTGGAATTTTCTAGCTAGGTTATTTTTAGACTCATATCTTCCAATTAATCATGGGAGATATCTTTTTAAGAATTATTTAAAGGGTCTACTTGAGGACAAGTAGGATTCAAGTGGGGGGATATTTGATAACATCAAATTAGCCTGATCTTTTATATATCAAATTCCCGTGTTTATGGCCCCATTTATATTAATATGGTACTTAATTGGTCTATATTCGTTCATATTTGCATTTCAGGATAAATGAGGCGCTGGAGCGGAAAAGAAGTGATAAAAGGCCTAAGATTTGTTCTGAAGATTAATTTACGAGGGCCTATGAATTATTTGTGAAGGTTACGCCGTAACTGATTAATGGTGTTACGACGTAATTATGAGCTTTGAAGGATACGGCGTAACTCATTCTTATGGTTACGTCGTAGTTATTATCCGGAAGGTTGCGGCGTAACATGACAATCTAGTGACGCCGTAGAGATTATGTCGGAGGGATAAGTATGAGATGAAGAAGGATTACAGCGTAACTCGGATAATTAGTTACGCCGTAACTAATTACTTGGGCGCAAGGTTTCGAGGCCCAGGGATTTGAAGCGGCAAGTTAATATTTATTCACTTCGAGGACCAAGTATAAATATATCAAGAACGACGAGGGGCTGAAACTGTAAGTATTATTAAGGCTTTTGGACTTAATTTGAATCAACGCGCTACTTCAGGGGCCAAAAGTAACTAATAGTGCAAATAAGTTTCAAGTTATATAATGGATGACAAGAACTACCTAGAATGATATTTACGGTGTAACTACATATCTGTAGTTACGGCGTAACTTTACAACGTAATTAATTTATTTAATTACGCCGTAACCATGTCAAGGCCTATAAATACAGCCCTAAATCTGTATTTTCCAGTATCTCTCTTAACACCTCTCCTAGGGGTCGATTAGGGCACCACTACAGGGTATTTTTCAGCAGTCCGAAGCCAGTTTTGAAGGAATAATTCACTCGCAATCATCATCATTATTAGCTCTACATCAAGTAATTTGTATCAAACATTATGTTCAATTCAATTTATGATTTATTCATTTTTGTTGGTATGATTTACTATATGTTTGGCTAAGCACCCTGGTGCTGGCCTTGTTATGATTCCTTAATTGTTTTGTTTACGTTTACTTTATTTCCATACAATTATTTCTAAGTGTATGCATGCATAGTTTATTGGTAGTCACCCTTGGTTCGGTAGTTTTGAATGGCGGTAGAGGCCAATTGCCTAGGAGATATGACCAACTGACCCTAGGTGAGCGGACTGAGACGGGAAGGGTAAGATATGACCAACTGACGACCCTTTCTACTTGTGCAATTTGACCAACTGATCACCTATCGTTGGGATGAACTTAAGAATTAGGGGGTGAGTGCCTAAGTTCCTAACGGCCGGGCACTCACTATTATAAATCTAGCATGTAGCGATACTTAATGACTCGGCTTTGGGGACCAGGAACAACAGGACTTATGACGGTGCGCCTGATTTCTCCTGTGGTGGCATCTTTGCTGATAGGTTAGGGCGAGTTGACCAAATGATGTCCTCTCGACTTTGACCCCACCTGAAGTAATTGGAAGTAAGTAGCGTAGACATAACTAGCTAGGATGAGTAACTAGGTTAGCACCATTCTCCATCATTGATCACATCTTTTGCCTTTATCTGCTTTCTTTTCTTATTAGTTAATTTATTATTTCAATATCTAAACCATCTAAAAATCGTGACATAGACTTAAGTTAATTTCCAATCCACGTAGCTCTTGGGACGACCTCGGCTTTACCGAATACTACACTACACACGACCGGGTACACTGCCCGTTAGTGCACTAGGGTAGACCATAGGTATAGCGAGACACTATAAATATTAAGACCTGGTCAGTAAAACCTGCATCATGACCTAAAGACAAACTATGTCTTACCTCTATGGATGATACTTCGACCTTTTGGCATCGAAGATTGGGTCATGCCAATATGCGACTTCTTCAATCGCTATCATCCAAAGATCTAGTAAGAGATCTACCTAAGTTAAAACTGCCAATATGAACATCACTTTTGTGATGCTTGTAATGTAGGAAAACAAGTTCATTCTAGTTATAAAGCTAAAAACATGGTGTCTACAACTAAGTGTCTAGAATTACTACATATGAATTTATTTGGTCCATCCGCTATCCAAAGTTATGGAGGCAACTACTACACTTTGGTCATAGTGGATGATTACTCTAGGTACACATGGAAAAAATTCTTAAAGAACAAAACGGAAACGTTTAATTATTTTGAAATATTAAGCAAGAAAATCCAAAGACAACTAGGAAGTCCTATAGTGTCTATTAGAACGGATCATGGTAGGGAATTCGATAATGAAGTGCAATTTGGAGCTTTTTGTGACGCTTATGGTATTACTCACAACTTCTCGGCTCCGCGCACTCCACAATCGAATGGGGTAGTTGAAAGAAAGAATAGAACCCTACAAGAAATGAGTCGCACCATGCTTAATGAGCAATCCATACCTCAAAAGTTTTGGTGCAATGCCATTGATACTTCAACGTACATACTCAATCGAGTCTTAATTAGACCAATCTTAGGTAAAACTCCATACAAGTTACTCCGAGGCAAAAATCCTATGTTAGATCACTTTAGAGTTTTTGGTAGCAAATGTTTTATTCTTAATACTAAAGATTACCTTACAAAATTTGATCCTAAATCAACCGAAGGTATCTTTCTAGGTTACTCTCCAAATAGCAAAGCTTACGTCATATTAAACAAAGAAACAATGAAGGTAGAAGAGTCATTAAATATAAAATTTGATGAAAGTCCACCCAAACCCTCTCCACCTCTTGTCGATGACGAGATTGTAGAAAGTGAAGCTATAGTAATAAAGAAAAAGATAAATGAAGAAGAAGAACCTTTAAATGATGAAGTCATAAACATTAAAGAGTCCAAAGATCACCCCGTAGATAAGGTCATAGGAAAGCTAAACGAAAGAACATTAAGGTCTCAAGTTCAAAACCAAAGTAGCTTATTTTGTTTTGTTTCAACCATAGAACCTAAGAATACACAAGAAGCCATAAAAGATGAAAGTTGGGTAATGGCTATGCAAGAAGAATTAAATCAATTTGTTTCTAATGATGTTTGGACACTTGTCCCTCCGCCTAGTAATCAAACCATAATAGGAACCAAATGGGTTTATAAAAACAAATTAGATGCAAACAGAGTAGTGTCTAGAAACAAGGCTAGACTCGTTGCCCAAGGGTATAACCAACAAGAAGGAATAGACTTTGATGAGACCTATGCCCCCGTGGCTAGATTAGAGTCTATAAGAATACTTCTTGCGTATGCTTGTGCTAATGATGTAAAGCTTTATCAAATGGATGTCAAAAGTGCTTTTATGAATGGTTTTATTAATGAAGAAGTATATGTAGCTCAACCTCCAGGCTTCATCGATTTTGAAAAAACTAAACATGTGTATATGTTAAAGAAAGCCCTTTACGGTCTTAAACAAGCTCCAAAAGCTTGGTATGATAGACTCAAGTCATTTTTAATTAAACACAACTATAACATGGGGTTAGTTGACAACACACTTTTTACTAAGAAAAGAGAGTCACATATAATCATAGTTCAAATATATGTAGATGATATTATATTCGGATCCATTTGTCAAGACATGTGTGATGATTTCTCTAAAATCATGCATGACGAGTTCGAGATGAGTATGATAGGAGAACTTAGTTTCTTTCTTGGTCTACAAATCAAACAAGTAGAAGATGGTATCTTCTTTAATCAATCTAAATACATAAAAGAGATGTTAAAGAAATTCATATTAGAAGAGTCAAAACCAATTAGGACACCAATGTCATCCGACACCAAACTCACTAAAGATGAAGACGGAGAATCCGTAGATAATACTAAATATCGTAGCATGATTGGTAGTCTTTTCTACCTCACGGCTAGTAGGCCGGATATCATGTTTAGTGTTTGCTTATGTGCTAGGTTTCAAGAAGACCCTAAAACATCACACCTAGAAGCCGTAAAAAGAATATTTAGATATATTAAGGGTACAACACAATTAGGATTATGGTATCCTAAGGGCACGGAAGTAGAAACAATTGTATATGCAGATTCTGACCATGCAGGTGATTATGTTGACCGAAAAAGCACAAGTGGGGTATGTACTTTTATGTGATGTTGTTTAACATCTTGGTTTTCAAAGAAACAAATGGCATTAGCAATATCAACAACCGAAGCCGAATACGTCTCCGCCGGCAAAGCATGCCAACAAGCACTATGGATGAAACAAGCGTAGTTGACTACGACATTCATCTTAGTGACATAGCAATTCTATGTGACAACAAGGGTGCCATAGATTTAAGCAAGAATCCGGTATTACATTCTCGCACAAAGTATATAGAGATTCGTCATCACTTCTTAAGAGACAATGTTCAAAAGGGGAACATCTCTATTGAGAAGGTAGCATCCGAAGACAACATAGCCGACGTCCTCACCAAACCGTTGAAGCGGGAACAATTCAACCTACTTCGTCTTGGTCTTGGTCTCATGGAACAAACGTCGTAATTTTTTTTACAAGGTATGTAAACACTAGCCTTCTTCTTTCTGAGTCTAGGATCTCTATTTCACTCACAACTCACAAACAATACGTGAATTTTCAAAACCCAAGATAAGTTTTTCACTTATAACTCATTTTCTTTTCTTATGGAAACCTCTTTTGGAATGTTTTCTAAAAATGATACTTCTTCCCGTATCAATTTCTCACGATTAGGACAAATCACTTTTTCATTATTAATACAAAGTAAAAACCCGTTTTCATTGCATCTCATGTCTTTTGAATGCTAAAGGGAACACATAACTAATATGTGTTTTCGGGTACATTCATTTAAGCGTCAATGAATTAGGAGCATTGCTAGTACTAAATTATGTACTCAAGTAATAACTATGTGCTTTCGCGTTATCTCACATTATATTATCCTTTTCCACTTCTAGTTTATTTTTCTTTTCTTCTTAGGAGTCGAGATAACCGCAACTTCAAATAGTTTGTATATAGACACACACTAGGCAAAAATGTTTCCAAAAGGAAAATTTTGTGCTGCCTGGATCACCAGACCCACGGATCCCAGCTTTCATGCTGGACGGATCCCTCAAGGCGAGATCACGAGCATTCTACAAGTCATCCAAGCAAGGGGTCCTTGATTGATTTGTTCCTCCACAAGATTTCTGTAGCGAAGATATTGTATTTGATATTTCACATATTTGTTGTGTAATAGTCGTGTTGGTTTGGTCCACCACGTTACGGACTCGGTATTTAGCTTTGTACCGGAAAAAGGTGTAAGCAACGTTGTGAAGGCTTCTCCGCATAGTTGAAGGAGTTTGTTGACATAGTGCTTGAACTTTCGAGTAGGTGACTCGGGGAGTGGAGTAGGGCAAGGAAGGTGTCCTTGTAGCCGAACCACTATAAATCGGTTGTGTCATTTCTATCCCTTTGCTTTACTTTATTTACTTGATTTATCATTAGATCTATACTTTCTCTACATCCATACGATCTCACATATTATCGAATCTAAAGTTTTTGAAACTAACAAAAAATCTGTAAAACTATTCAACCCCCCTTCTAGTTTTCCACAAAAACTTTAGGTGAAAAAGGCATTGAATGCATCTTTGTTGGATACATTGAGCATTCCAAGGCTTTTATATTCTATATTATAGAACCTAATGAAAGTGTTTCAATTAACTCTATAATTGAATCAAGTGATGCAATCTTTGTTGAGAATAGATTTTCATCAGTCCCTAAATCAAGCCAGAGGATTCTAAATGGAACTCATGACATTGGTGTATCAGAGGTCCCTGATTAAGTGCCATCAAAGGTCCCTGATGAGGTTGTGGTTCAACAACCTGAACTTGAGCTCTGAAAGAGCAAAAGGGTCAGGACTCCAAAGTTATTTGGACCTGAGTTTCAGTTATATTTAGTTGAAGTAAGGATGAGGTATCAGATGAATACTCTTATTTCTTTATTGTTGAGGATGAGCCCAAGACATATGATGAAGCAATGAATTCTCATGATATTTATTTCTGGAAAGAAGCAATCAATAATGATATAGATTTTATCATGGGTAACAACACTTGGGTGTTGGGTGATCTACCATATAGTTGCAAACCTCTAGGTTGCAAATGGATTTTCAAAAAGAAAATAAATGTAGATGGAACTATTAAAATTTCAAGTCTAGACTAGTCATTTAGGGCTTTAAACAAAAGTCACGGATAGGCTACTGTTAGGACCCTTTTATTAATCCATTTCACACAATAATAACTAGAAAGATGAAGAAAAGATGTGGTGACTTGAATGAAGATATGTATGTTTTAGAGAGACAAAGAGTAGAAGATGAAAACACTATTTCATAAAGAAAACACACACAAAACACACTCAAGCACACCCCTCAAATGACATACTTGAGGGGTATTTATAGTACAAGATAAAGGATGCCCTAAGGCTTGGCCATGGGCCTTGAGATGGACTTGGATTGGGCTTGGGTTACACGAACTAGACAAGGCTAGCTTAACTTAACTAATGCCCAATTAGCTTAGCCCAATCCACGAGCCCGTTGACTATTCTATCACGATATCTAACATACATTACTAAGTTCCTAATCGTGAATGACCATCACTTCTAATAAAAATAATCAAGGCTAACAGCTACTTTGATACTTATGTTATAGTGGCACGTATCAGTACCGTAAGATTGCTGATTGCTTTGGCTTCAATTCACAATCTGGTTATTCATCAGATGCATGTGAAGACAGCTTTTTGAATGGTGAATTAGATGAGGAGGTATATATGAACCAACCTCAAGGCTTCATCTTGCCTGGAAATGAAAATAAGGTGTGCAAATTGATTAAATCTTGGTATGGACTAAAGCAAGCACCTATGCAATGGCATCAAAAGTTTGACTAATGTGTGTATAAAAAATTTGATGAATCTGATAAAGGTTTCATCATTTTTCTATATGTTGATGACATACTGATCTTTGGCACTGACCAAGATCAGGTTGGCTTGAATAAGGCATTTTTGTCATCAAGGTTCTCCATGAAAGACATAGGGAAGCTGATGTTATCCTTGGTATAAGGATCAAACATGTGAGTAAAGGAATTTATATTACTCAGCATCATTATATTGAGAAGGTACTGAGAAAATTCAACCACTCTGATTGTACTCCTGTGAGTACTCCTATGGATACTAGTGAGAAGCTGATGCCTAATACTGGCAATGTTGTATCTCAACTTGAGTATTCTAGGGTGATTGGCGTCCTGGTGTATGTCATGACTTGTACAAGACCTGATATTGCTTTTGTAGTGGGTAAACTGAGTAGGTACACTAGTAATCCTAGTGCTCAGCACTGGTAAGCAATTCAGAGGGTACTGAAGTATCTGGAGAGAACTATGGATTATAGTCTCTCATATACTGGTTATCTTTCAGTATTGGAAGGATACATTGATGCAAGTTGGATTCGTCTACCATTGGCTGGGTGTTCCTACTTGGTGGAGGTGCAATTTATTGGGTTTCCAAGAAGCACACTTGCATTACCAGCTCGACAATGGCGTCTGAATTTGTGGCTTTAGGAGCTGATGATAAAGAGGCTGAATGGTTGAAAAACTTGCTTCTTGAGATTCCATTGTGGCCTAAACCTATAACACCTGTTTCTATCCGTTGTGATAGTGCATCTACATTGGCAAATGGTTATAGCCAAATATACAATGGGAATTCTAGACACTTAGGTGTCATGCATAACATGATTCGTGAGCTTATCATGAATGAGGTGGTATCTATAGAGTTTGTATGATCTCAACAGAACTTAGCTGATCACTTGACGAAGGGATTGGCTAGAGACTTGGTTATAAAGTCTGCTAAAAGGATGTGTTTAAGTCCAACTTAGTCACTGAATGCTAAGACACCCAACTCCCTCCTGAGGAAACCTGGGAGCTGATGAGTTCAATGTGAAAAGCTGAACATTCAGTGGACTAGAGCACATGTTTTACAATCATCCCAAGGTTTTGCTCAGAACGTGCTGGTAAGGAGGATGAAGTCTCTACTTTTTACTGGTTAATTTCTTTGAAAAAATGCTTGGTAGGAGCATGAATAAAGAGTAACATCCTATGTGAATGTTGAATTTTGCCGCTTCAGGGAGATTTGGACTTTTGTGGTTCTTACCATATTTATAAATTGGATATGGACACATGGCATGTATAGTGTTAGGAGCGTTAAAGTGTTTGAAAACTTTTTTGTGTATGTTATCTTCGGGTATTCAAATGGGTTGATGAGTTCAATTCTTGGAACACCCAGATTCTCGAGTATTTGAACGTGTAATGTATTAAGATGGGAATTCAATCTTAAAGATATTTTTATTTATGCACATGTTTTGTTTTATATTTATTTTCATGCAAAAAGAATTGTAATAAATTGGGGATGATTGTTGGAAATTTAGTTCAATTGAAAGATATGGACATACTTGGAAATGGGCTTGGAGGTACGAAGTGTATACCTATTAAGTCTCTGACTACCCTGACTCGCATAGTGGTTTTTTGTTTCTGATGGTCTCATCAGTGAGTTAAGGTTTGATGTACTCATCGGGGAGTAACTCATCAGAAGGTTCGATCCTTCAGTGAGTCATCTCATCAGTTATTAAGTGAACATACTGATGAGTGTTTCAGATGGGTGAACCACGACTTAATGGATATAGTTTGTAACTTAATTCTCAACAAAATTGTGACACTTGAAAGCGAACAAGTTCTTGCTTTGTCCTTAAAACAAGAACAATACTTGGTCTTATCCCATAGAGATATTCGTATAACCCAGGTATTAGAGTCGAATAGTTTTTATTGGAAAGTGATAACACGATTTTAAATGATATCTGGCACTCATTGATTATCTATATCTAACTGAAAACACAACTGAAACATCCAACAAATAATTTTCTTGCTATATTGTCCTAAGTGAAATAATAAATGAGCCAAAATAAGAAAAAGAGCTAGTGCAGACACATGGTATGAAGATGAAGATATGACAATGCTCTATTATAATTAACATGATAATATGCGATCTAAGAGCTTTAGGTGCCAAAACGAGGCTTCCCTTCGTCGTCGCGCCACCTCAGCGCCACATCAGCATCCCATTTTTCCACAACTAAGCACAACAAACCCCTCCTCACTCATAACAAACCTCAACCACTTCATTTGGGGCCCACCACTACCACTTTATTTTTTTTATTCAATTTTCATTTCCAAATAAAAACTAAATAAATTCATTTCATTCAAATTAAAAATACAATACATAACACAATAAAAAAACGTACGAAACATAAAATAAATATACGAAAAAAAAAACATACACAAGAAATACATGAAATTATAACGAAACTAATTATCCGGATGTTGTTGAAATTGTGCCCAATGAAGTTGTTGCCAAACATGCTCGATGAGACATCATTGAAGCTTTGCGTGTTTGCGTTTATCATGTAGTTCTTTGGCTTTTTTTCTTTGCACTTGGCAACGTTCAATCCATGTCTGCTGTAAATTTGGTGTTGGAGAAATATACGTTTTAGCAATATCGGATATCGCAAAGTTTTCATCTTTCAAAATCATGTTATTCATTATGATGCACGCGTACATGATTCTCCGTAACTTGCCAATAGTAAATGCATGCGTCGGTTGGGCAATGATATGCCAACGTCCTTGGAGGACACCAAAAGCTCTTTCGATTTCTTTTCGAGCACTTTCTTGCTTCGCTTTGAATGCGGCATTTTTTGGATTAGTTGCACCTGTAAATGACTTGACGAAAGATGCCCACTCCGGGTAGATTCCGTCAGCTAGATAATACCCTTGGTTAAATTTACACCCATAAACTTCAAACTCAACCTCAGGGGCGATGTCATCAAGCAAGTCGTCGAATAACGGAGAATTATTTAAAACCGTTAGATCGTTATTCGCACCCGCTACCCCAAAAAAAGCATGCCAAATCCACAAATCGTATGAAGCAACAGCTTCAAGCATTATAGTCGGATATTTTTTATCACCTCTATGAAATTGGCCTTGCCATTCTTTCGGACAGTTTTTCCATTCCCAGTGCATACAATCGATGCTCCCCAACATTCCCGGAAGCCCATGAACAGTGTTATGTGCATAGTATAAGTTACGAATGTCATCCTCATCTGGTTTTCTTAAAAACTCCTTAATAAATAGTTGGATTATGCACATAAGAAAAAAATCTAGGCAATCGCGTGCACAATGTTCACCTATTTGTAAATACTCATCTAATGCATCAGCTGATATCCCGTAAGCCAATTGGCGTAGGGCACATGTGCATTTCATAATCACACTAAAACTCATTACACCCCTACCATCGGGTCGCACTCTAAAGAAATCAAAATGCTTAGGAAGAGGATGATGAGTTTCAATATATGTTTCAATACCTTGTACTATTTGTAGAAATAGACGACGGCTCATAGGAAATCGACGTCTAAAATTAGCGTCCGTATATTTTGGGTTGTCGCCAAAATAGTCAGCAAGAAGACGTGCTTCAGCAATTTCACGTTCACGAGGGACATATTGACGACGCTTTGAAGGACCGGGTGCTTGTTCCTGCAACGTTTGCTCCGCCTCGAACTCTTTAATAAACATTTCTAAGTCCGTTAACTCTTCAAGATCACTATCGCTGGAATAAGATGATTCACTATCGTAACTCATGTTTTCAGCAAGTCTGAATGGTTTTGTTTTGCTTGAATATGAAAAAATTGTATGAAATGTTATGTAAATTTATAGAGTGAGTGGTGGGTTTTTTTTAAAAAAAAAAAATAATAATAATAATAACTTTTTTAATCTGTTGTGTAACGGATACAAAGTAAAAAAACAAAACTTGCTGCCTTTTGTCAGAACGTTACCTTCGTCGTCCCCACGATTTCAAAGTTCACGGCTAACCACAACGAGCGACCCCGGTGTGGCGGCGAGCCACGGCGGGGCTCCACGTCACCCACGGCGAGCCACAACAATCCCCACACCGGATGCTCTAACTCGAACTGCTTTTGGAATGACATGTTTTTACAGCCTACCATAATACACTGTACCCCTTATGCGATTACATGTTGATTTCTACCGCATCCAGTGTCCGACTTATAGACAGGACAAAGTTATTATTTTGAATAAACGTTTTCCTTTCAAGACATGTGTTTTCCATATCTATACTACTTTATAATGCATTTAGGCATTCTAAAATTAGAAGGCTTAAAAATTCAGACTTTTTTACTTGCTTATTATGGAAAGATATATTATAATGCATGTAAAATTAAGATAAGGAGCTCCAATCATGAGATGACATGTGTCACTTCTTAACAAACTCCAAGCCTAACTTCTAACAAACTCCAAGCCTAACTCCTAACCACCAAAAATTAAGATAAGGAGCTCCAATTATAAAATGACATGTGTCACTTCTCAACTAAAAATTCATCTTTATTTTCAAATTAAAATATCTTTTTATCTACTTATTTATATTATAATCTAATTTCATCATATTTTCTAAAATTTTATGCTCTTTAATTTAACATCCATTTTAATATATTTTTATGAGTTTTTTAGTTTTTATATTTTTAGTGGGTTTATTTTATTTTAATTCAAATTTTTACAACTTTAACCTTTATTTCATTTATTCCAATCAATATAATCTTGATTCGTCAAAATCATATACTTTTGGGGGAGTGTTTGACGCATAAGAGATTGCGAGGGTATTTTTATATGCGGGAATAATGATGTCGCGTGGGACAGGATCTACTATTGAAAAGATTCGGGTGGAATACGAATGGAAACCGCCTCGGTGTGATACGTGTAAATTGTTTGGTCATACGCTGATTGATTGTCCTAAATCTGTTCCACTTCCTACTCAGCCTAAACAGACTGTTAATGATGGTTATCAATCTGTCACTAACAAGAATAAGGGTAGGAATGGTGGTCCAAGTGTTCCAGGTAAGGGAGGTTTTACTAAAGTGGGTCCTAAATTTAGGTATCAACCTAAAGCGCCTCCACCTGAACCCAAGAAGGTGGATAGTGAGAAGAAGAAAGCCACTGGTGTGGCTAGTACGAGTGGCACGAAGATTGCTACATCTAATCCTTTTGCTGCACTAAACACGATTGATTCTGATGACTGTGGCAATCCTACTGATGTAGAGGTTTCTGGTAATATAATGGATGCAAAGGAGTTAGGATCTCTCGAGACAGGTAATGTATCACAAGATCCGCTTGTGAGTGATTCAATGGAAGCTAACGCGGTTGGTCCTACCCCTATTGTTGAGAAAATTGGGGAGTTTGAAAGGCTTCTTATCGATGGAAAAGCTACTCTGGTTGATGATAATGGAAATCCTATTAAAAAGGTTGATTATCAGGGTTATAATATGGATTTACCGGCTACTTCTTTTACTAAGAGGGTTAACCCATTCACTAAGGTGGGAGAGATTGTGGATTCTGATAGTGATGATGAGGAGGTTGTGAACACCTTTGAAGAGTCGAGTAACCTATTTGGTGGTGGTCATGATCACGAAGATGACTATGATGACTATGATTATGATAACTATGCGGATCAGGTTTACGATCTTCCAGGAAATTTGGATGCCTATTATGACACGTATGGTATCAAGCTCCAAGGCCTTGGTAGGAAGTAATGTTAGCTTCATAGGAGTCTAATGTTATAGTTTGAGTAGTGGTTTATTTTCTTATATAGAGAATATGAAGTATCTTGTTATGTAAGCTTTTCGCCTATGTAACGGGCTGAGATATGAGATTCACCCATATCCTTTGTACCTAAACGTTTTTTGGAGTAATATATTTACCGGGTCTTTGACCTTTTACCAAAAAAAAAAAATAATAATGATGTCGCGTGAAAGTTACGGGTAACCCAAACAAACACTTACAACTAACACATATACATTCGAAGTGTTGTGAAACGAATTCACTAAACGGGTAAGCAAACACATATAACTATATTTATCGCCGCCGCTGTCACCACCATCTCATCACATCATCACCTCAAAACATTTGTTCGCTACAAAATAGTCATCGGGTACCCGCCGCCGCATTGCGCGGGTACCCTTCTAGTATATATATATATATATATATATATATATATATTATGGATCTTTTAAAGATTTCTATTGAGACAAATCTATTGTTTAAGAATTAAGATACATCAAGAAAAGCTAAAATTGTCACTAGAAAGGTTGGTGAATGCATTCATGCATTGTATATGTATAAAGAAGAATTCCTTCAATACCCGCCCATAAAGTTTTGTTGCTAATATATACACTCATATGGACCCCATATAAAACTAATGTTGGGTACAATTGAAAAACCAAGTCCCCACACATAAGTGGTCACTATGACACTATACATAGTACACAATTTCTGATCCACCCATGTTCAGTTTCCACTAATCTGTGCCTCATTCTTATTGGTCAATGGCATTGGCATCTTCTCAGTGCCTCTCTTGTTGCCAGTATTTTAACCAACAAACAAATCCAACTCTTAAACTTTTGTTAAAAAGTAACTTGATCAAAGCCAAGAAAAACTACATAAACTATGCAAGTTGTAGTAGAAAAAGAAGATGCAGCATCCAAGCGAAAAGAAGTAACATTGAAGGTGATGAGAAGAAGGAAAGAAGGGTTCGGATACTGATCGCGGGTGGTGGAGTTGGTGGTCTGGTGCTTGCTCTGGCAGCTCAACGAAGAGGGTTTGAGGTGATGGTGTTTGAGAAAGACTTGAGTGCGGTGAGAGGTGAAGGACGACATAGGGGACCGATTCAGCTGCTGAGTAGCGCGTTGGGTGTGTTGGTTGATATTGATGAGAGTGTGGCAAAGCAAGTTATGGATGCAGGGTGTGTCACTGGGAATAGGATCAATGGGCTTGTTGATGGCCTTTCTGGCAAATGGTACTATCAAATACCTTTACTCTTTGTTATCTATAGTTGTTACATAAATACGTACATGCATGCTCTTTGTAGAAGTTATACTAATTAATAATATGAATTTCATGTTCTACTTTCTTCATTTTTAATAGATTACAACTTCTGAATGATATTTAAGAACGTATGGTTATTGATCAAAAATTATAAATTTAGAAACTTGTGAATAAAAAAAAGTTATAAGGAATGGGCAAAAAGGTAAAATATTAACTCAGCCTGCTTTTGTTATGTCCGACTTTAGTCTATAAACTAGCAATAGTTTTTATTTAAAGAAGTACAAATTTTTCATTGAATATTCCAATATGCACATGTTGCTCACTTGTAATACCGCAAAATATGACGCCGCATGTCACTATTTATTACGTGACAATTTATCAAAATGTGCATTTTGAAACAATTTTTGAGAGGTTTGTAACATTTAATGAGATATTTTATAGTTCACACACGAAAATATGACTTTGAGAAAAGTTTGTTAGTTGCTACTATTGTATAACAAAAAAAAAAATTGCGCGGAGTAACACAGTGTATAACTATTTGACAATTTCACACCTCAGGCTTGCCAAATATGATCTCCTGACCCCTGCAATTAAGAGTGGACTTCCTGTGACTCTAGTAATTAGCAGAATGGCATTACAAGAAATCTTGGTTGATGCTGTTGGAGATCACATCGTGTTTAACAAATCCAAAGTTGTAGATTTCTGCCAAGACCCTCATAAGGTCGATCTCCCACTTTTCCGTCAAATGTTAAAGTGTCATATATCTGAAGTTTATGAAGTTTGGACTTTGTGTTTTCTTAGTCTAAAGGCCCAAAATTTCCGTGTTCATGTGTTAGTAGACACATGGAATAGTTCAGGCCAAATGTGTTACTCACCACAAAATAAAAAATGCATGTATCTAACTAGATATAATGAGCTTATGTAGGTTATGGTAACCCTTGACGATGGAAGACAATTCGAAGGTGATATCTTAGTTGGTGCGGATGGAATTTGGTCAGAGGTAATCCAGATGCTTAATTGCATGATTACAAACCAGTTTCAGCAATTAACTGTCATTTTTTGTTTGTTTCATGTGTTAAACAGGTGCGTCAAAAGTTATTTGGAGCACAAGAAGCAAGTTATTCAGGCTATACGTGTTATAGTGGACTAGCAGAATATGCTCCCTTGTACATTAATTCTATTGGGTACATTTATTTACTCAAGATAGATATGCTAATTAACAGATTTTGAAAAAGAAAAAAAACTACTAGTTTTCTTGTTTCCTTTCAGTTATAGGGTGTTTTTGGGATCAAATCGGTACTTTGTTGCCTCTGATGTAGGTGATGGGAAAATGCAATGGTACGCCTTCCACAAGGAGGCTGAAAGAATCATTGATACTCCGGCAGGTTATAAATTAATCTGTTTTTTTTTTTTTTTTTTTTTTTTTTAATATTAGGCATTAAACATACTGATAGACAGATGTTTTTTTTTCATTTTGTATCATGCACCCAAAATTTGTTTATCTGTTTGACCATGCAGGCAAAAAAGTAAGGCTTATGGAGCTGTTTGGGAGCTGGTGTAGCGACGTTACCTCATTGATAAACAAAACACGAGAAGAAATGATTTTACGCAGAGATATCTATGATAGGGATATGATATACTCGTGGGGGATTGGGCGTGTTACCCTTTTAGGAGACGCTGCGCATCCAATGCAGCCCAATCTTGGTCAAGGTGGTTGCTTGGCAATTGAGGTAACATTGTTGAGTATATGTAAAACTACACAAAGAATATGCACACAAATTAATTGTCTTAGATGAAATTGCATTAAACAGGATTGTTACCAGCTGATTCTTGAACTAGAAAGTATCCCCAAATGTGGGACTGATGCAGCCGAACTATATGAAATAGTCTCGGCGCTTAAAAGGTACTGTAAACTTTTAATGGTAGAGTGCTCAATATGTTAAGGGCATGTATTGTGATTTTTGAGTTGTTTTTTATGACACATATTGCAAACACAAATGCTCATGCATAGATACGAGCAGAAAAGAATCTTGAGGACAAAGATTGTGCACGGAGTGACTCGTATGGCATCAAAATCGCTTAGTGGTTACCCGCCTTTTGTGATGGCTGTTGGTTTTCCTCATTATAACTTAATTAATTTTGTCTTTTGTTTTACTAATTTATATATTTGGTTATCACTAATGAAATTTGTTTTACAGAACATTTCCTTCCACGTTACTGGATTTCTTCTGAGATTAATTTTGCCACATTTTATGGCTTGGTTGCTCACTGCCCGATGGTTAGTAAATGTATCTTTTTATTGTTTTGGTGCATAGTTAGTTGATTAGGAGAAAAGAGACTGATGAAATTGTGTTATTATGCTTTAATAATTAATATTCAGATTGAAGCCGGCGAATGATAGAACATAGATCAACAGAAACTAGCATCGAGTGTCGCAACGATTTTGGATTCTCAATTGACAGATTTTTTTTTTTTTTTTTTTTAAGGACGTATGTTCATATGTTATTCCAAAATACATATGTATGTTCATATGTTATGTTTGAAAGGTTTTGTTCAATCATGCATATAGACATCTCATATTCATACGTTTATAACTCTATATACATATATACTCTAGATTATCACAAGTAATCACACATACAAAAGATAAAGAGATGAACACATGATTTTGGTAACCACAGAATCTCATCTTATTCAGCTTTGATTATCTGATAACGAAGTCCTTGAATATCCGCAATGTGGAATTGTGTTACCACGGTACCACCAGGCGTTCAGGCAATTAAGTGACCCAAAGAGCTAAATTAGTTGCCGTAATATGAACTCAATCAACTCATAATGTATACACTAAGAAAAAGATAACCACATCAAGAAAGTTTACAGTTATATGCACTAGTCGACTACTATAAATTAAAAGTTATAAGAGTTTGGCGTTTATTATTATATAGAGAATTGTAAGTACCACTAAACAAATTAACAAAAATATAAAATGTGTCCATACATCTACTAGTTTCTTTTTCGGTTATATAGCTTTTTGCTAGTTTCTATTTCCTTTGTCGTTCAAAAAATATATGTACACATCCTCTACGTAAGAACTTATTCCAATATTTGTAAAATGTAAAACTTTATTTACTTTTACGCATTCATATGAAAGAATAAATTGTTGTCTAACACGTCTTATGAAATAAAGAGATTGTTGACGTATGATTATTAGTTTTGCAAAGGACATGCGTATTAGATGATAGATTAATTATCATATTTAGGTCTATTAAACAAACATGTGCATTCCATTATCAACAGTACCACCAAATTTAAGTCTATTGTGCTAACCTTGCTATGACCACATGTAATGTTAGCTTTTCCTTTGCAAAAATGCACATTATTTATAAAATTATGATAACGATGTGTATGAAATTTCAAATTTGGAACTTCTTACTTTTCTTTATAAACACATCGACTTGTTTAGGATATATACCCATACAATAGCAAAAACTAGTAACATATAAATGGTGGAGAACTTGTACACACAAAAATAAATGACTAAATTTCACTATCACCCGAAAAAGTTGTGTCCTTGTATATCAATTTAGAACTAGGTGTTTGGTAAAGGTGAACATTATAGCGAGGTCCCAATCCTACACGATCACTAGACTTGTCCTTATTTCTTTATGCCTAAAGCAATAAAAGAAGAAAAATTACAGAACTTGATCTAGTTTTGGCCTTGGCTCGATTTCTTATTGATCAATGGCATCTACTCAGTGTCTCGTGAGTAATTGTTACGGCAATCTTAACCCACGGAAAAAACATTCTGCTAAAGCCTTTTCAAATATTGCCTTCAATGTAATGAAAAGCACCAAAATTTGTGCAAAAAGTAGAAGGCAGAGGAGAAAATTTTATTTAAAAGCAAAAAGTGGAAGTGCAATAGAACTCAACCAAGAAACAAATAAAGGTGATGATAATAAGGAAAGAAGGGTAAGGATACTAATTGCGGGTGGTGGAGTTGGCGGTTTGGTGCTTGCTTTGGCAGCTAAACGAAAAGGGTTCAAGGTGATGGTGTTTGAAAAAGATTTAAGTGCTGTGAGAGGCGAAGGACGACACAGGGGACCGATTCAGCTGCTAAGTAGCGCGTTGGGTGTGTTGGTTGATATTGATAAAGGTGTGCTAAAGCAAGTTTTGGATGCAGGATGTGTTACTGGGACTAGGATCAATGGCATTGCTGATGGCCTCTCTGGTAACTGGTGAGTCCACCTTTTTCTTGTATAAATGGTTATTGCCACTTTAAGGGGGGTGCTAATTTTGTACTTATATTCTTAACTAGTTACGTGCGTATCATATTAAAAGATTAGCTAAAAAAAAAAGATGTAAAAACAGATCACAAGTAGTTTCAAATTGCCCAATTTTTTTTTTTTTTTTTTTTTTTTTTTTTTTTTTTTTTTTTTTTCTCTCCAAAAAAGTAACTTTATATTCAAGCACAATGATTATTTTAAATAAATGACAATTTCGATCTCAGGATTGGCAAATTTGATTTCCTGGCCCCTGCGATTAAGAACAGACTTCCTGTGACTTTAGTAATTAGCAGAATGGTATTACAAGAAATCCTGCTCAATGCTGTTGGAGATCACAATGTGTTTAACAATTCCAAAGTTGTTGATTTCTCTCAAGACCCTCATAAGGTTATGCTCACGTACTCTTCAGTCACGTGGTCCAGTGTCATTTCATTTTCGGGTTATGTGTTAAAGTTGCGTAAAATAAGGCTACTCACCATGACAGTAACATGCACATGTATCTAACTCGAGGTAATAAAATTTTGTAGGTCGTAGTAAAACTTGAGGATGGGCGAAAATTTGAAGGTGATATCTTAATAGGAGCTGATGGGATTTCCTCAGAGGTAATGGTTGATTTTTGCATGATTAGAACCAAACTCCCATTTATGTTTGTTAACTTATTTCATAGGTGCGTAAAAAATTATTCGGAGCGCACGAAGCAAGTTACTCAGGGTATACGTGCTATAGTGGTCTAGCAAACTATGCTCCGTCATATTTAAACTCTATCGGGTACATTTATATGCTCGTGATGGATAAATTTAAAGTAGCTTCGAGCAAAGTTACCTTTATCATGTTTTCTTTTCAGGTATCGGGTGTTTTTGGGAGTCAACCAGTATTTCGTTGCTTGTGATGTAGGCAATGGGAAAATCCAATGGTATGCCTTCCATAAGGAACCACCGAGACGTAGTGATACTTCAGAAGGTGATTAACGAATTTATAGCTCTTTTATTACCTTAAGCAGTTTATTAACACTACAAGAAATTTTCATTTACTGAGACACCCCAAATTCAGTAATAGTCAGTAGTATTGAAGATATAAACTAAATATAGTATATTAGATAGTTTAAGGATGTTTATGTAATAAAGAAAGCCGGAGGGCTAAACATGTGTATTAGTTACTTAATAACCGAATGGCGGTTACAGGAAGTTAGAGTCGGTTATGGTTGAACCATTGTGATGGTTCATGAATCGACATAGTAACTTTTCGTTTAGTATAAGTAGGACAAAAACCAGGAAACAATTTGTATTTCATATTAGCAATTTCATATAAATAAAGTTTATAGTTTTTACGTTATAAACAAGTGTTATTGTTCGTGAATTACCAACAGTGGTATCAAGAGCGTGTGTTCGATTCAGGGAGGAAAAGAAATCGATCACAAGGGGACTGTTTTTCATATACAGAAACTGTGAAAGAACGGGGTAGTGTAAGATCAACAGCAGATTAGAAGCGGGTTTGATTGTCAAAAGTGGTGAAGCGGACAATAGTTGTCATTAGCAGGAAGCGGACGTGACAATCTTTTGCTAGACGGATTTGGCTTTCAACAGCAACGCGGGGTTGATCACATACCCAGAAACCGATTATCAAGATTGGAAAAGGAAGGAAGAAAAAGACAATGGCAGGCGATAAGAATGAACCAACGTAGGATAGTGGAACATCAATGACGTTCCAATACCCGGTTCTCAATTCAACGAATTACACGATTTGGGCAGTAAAGATTATAAGCGTTATTCAATGTCCATGGAATATGGGAAGCAGTTGAACCATCAACGGACGCTGAAGTTGATAAAAAGAAAAACAACATGGCAATTGCCATGTTATACCAAGCAATTCCAGAAAATATGGTTTTGCAAATTGCAAACCTTACTTCGGCAGAAGAAATTTGGGAAGCGTTAAAGGTTCGATACGTGGGAGTTGAAAGGGTTAAGGAAGCACGCGTTCAGACACTCGAGTCAGAGTTTGAATCGTTAAAAATGGGTGCAAATGAAGCACTAGATGTCTATGCCGGAAAGATTAGTGAGATTGTTTCACAAGCAAGCAATCTTGGACATACTTTGGATGAAAAAAGACAAGTTCGAAAACTTCTAGGATCGGTGCCAGAAAAGTTTATTCAAATAGTAGCGGCGATTGAGCAATTTGCGGATTTGAATAAAATGTCGTTTCAAGAAGCCGTGGGGAGATTAAAAGCTTTCGAAGAACGGACGAAAAAGGCAGTCAAGGAAGAAGACGGGTCCAGCAGTCTATTCTTCAGCAAAGTAGATGAAAAGGAGAAGACCAAGGAACACAAGTGTGAATATTGCGGTTGTGATGCAAGACAGAAAGACTTTGGACATGGCCAAGGACGAGGTCGGGGTTCCGGGAGAAGTCAAGGAGATGGTCGAGCACAACGGGACAAGAGCAACGTGAAGTGTTTCAAATGCAATGAACTTGGGCATTTTAGCAATGAATGTCCAAAGTGGGAAAATAAAAAAGATGAGGCAAATCTGGTTCAGTACGAGGATGACGAGCCAACGTTATTATACACCAGTTGCAAAGATGAAGACGAAGACCTCATTTAAACTATATTTAGTTTAAGGGGAAGTATTGAAGATATAAACTAAATATAGTATATTAGATAGTTTAAGGATGTTTATGTAATAAAGAAAGCCGGAGGGCTAAACATGTGTATTAGTTACTTAATAACCGAATGGCGGTTACAGGAAGTTAGAGTCGGTTATGGTTGAACCATTGTGATGGTTCATGAATCGACATAGTACCTTTTCGTTTAGTATAAGTAGGACAAAAACCAGGAAGCAATTTGTATTTCATATTAGCAATTTCATATAAATAAAGTTTATAGTTTTTACGTTATAAACAAGTGTTATTGTTCGTGAATTACCAACAAGTAGAGGGTTCTATGTTCACGGAAAGTGATATGTCGTGACATATGACACAGACTAAATCCGATGTTTTAGTGACACTTTTTAAATTTGTCGGTAAAAAGTTATAACTTTGGGATTTATTGAGATTTTCTATAACTAACTGTCTCTTAAATTTTTTTTTTTTGTCAATATAGATGTTGGAAAATTTTAGTGAAAGAAATAAGTTGTCACTAATCTTTGGACATAGATTACTATTAGTAAATATAGTTTTATGATTAAAGTCTTATATGGTTACGTTGTCTCTCGTGAAAGCTTCGTAACAAGACTTTATATGTCCAAAACGGAGATAGTGTGAATGAGATAACGAGTCTCAAAGTAGGGTATTTGGAATGAAGCTTAAGGAAAATAAATGGGTTCATATTTATCCCACATTGGTGGGTGAACAAATTGTTATCAGCAATTAGTGGATTTGTTGACCCAAAGTTTGACCCATTTAATTCTGACAAGCTGTAACAGCAGCATATGTTACAGGTTTATATTTTAAACTTTGTAACAGCCCATTGAATGGTATTTAACAGGTTAAATGTGTATCAATACACCTGTTACTTTTTTGCTGTACAAGTACAAGAATTTCCAACCATTCTAAGTACCAAACAACTTCACAGCTTCTCTTAATAATAGCATACTCACAATAATTCACGAAAGTTTCAGGCAATTTGTCAATTCCGGCAGTACTCCTGCTCCGGCCATTGTACCCTGGAAACCAACCGTGGTAATTGACACGGAATTGTTTTAAGGGAATCGTGTCCAACACGAGACTCGGCCTACTTGTTTATTGCTTCTGTGTAAAAGGTTCAAGTTCAAGTGCTTCTCTTATTTACCTTGATACATTATTATTAACCTCCTGTATGTACTCTTTTGAATTCCATATAAACGGTATATTACTTTTTCATACAATCTTAAAACAATTCCGTGTCACCATTTATAAGGAATAAAACGATTTGGATTTAAACCAGTTTCTATTTGGATCTATTCTTAAAAATGTGTATCTGATCTTGTTTGTTACAATCCAGTTCTGTTTGATTTAGTTTTGTGAAACACATATCATTAACCTCGTTTTATCACTTATTTTCGGCACTTAGCTGCTGTCCAAACAGCCCCTAAAACGTTTTCTCATAAAGGTTTAACTGCTATTTTCTTGATGTCCAAACAGCCCCTCATAACGTTTGTTCAAACAGCTCCAAACTAGTTTTTTATCGTATTTTCCTGCACCTATTTGCTGTCCAAACAGCCCGTAAAAAGGTGCATCCAAACAGCCCCAAACCAGAAATTTAGAATGGTTTTTCTGCTACTTTTCCCTGTTCAAAATGCTTCTGAAACTTAATTTCTGCATTTTTTTTAATAGTTGAATTATTTGCACAAAGTTATATATTGTTTACACATTCCGTTACTGTTTTATTCTTTCTTTTTTGCAAGTGTATGCCGGAACTTTTGCACATTATAGCAATTTGTTTGCTACGTTAAAAGCTAATTATATAGCGATAACAGAACTTTTTTTGCTATCATATTGGTGCAAATAATTCCTTGTACATTGGATAAGTTGGAGTGTGTTTCGTGATAACTTATTTGTGCAAGATTAATCACTTTGTGTACAACCTCGAGTTACAACCTAGTGTCAAATTTTCTGTGTGAAAGTTTCAGAATGGTTCATGATTTCGTTGCAATGATTTCAGAAGTAAACCAAGCAGGTTCAAACACAAACGACTGGTGGATTGACACGAGTGCCACCCGTCATGTATGCTTAAACAAGAGTCTCTTTAGTTCGTTTAAAGAGGTTAACGATGGTGGAAAAATTTTCATGGGAAACTCCATCACCGCTGACATTAAAGGTGAGGGTGATGTGATTTTGAAATGGACATTCGGAAAAGAGTTAAAACTCAAAAACGTTTTGTATGTTCCGGAGATTCGAAAGAATTTTGTGTCCGGGTGTTTGCTCAACAAGTATGGGTTTTGCCTTGCATTTGAGTGTAACACATTTGAGTTAACCAAGAGTAAAATGGTTGTAGGTATGGGCTACGCCCGTGAAGGAATGTTCAAGTTGGATTTGATTGTTAAGGAAAACAATCTTTCTAAAATGAACACTAATTCAACTTGTGTAGTTGAGACTTCGAATGTGTGGCATGGCCGACTTGGTCATGTCAATTATAATTCAATCCGTCGTTTAATGAAATTAAATTGTATACCTACATTCCATATTGACTCAAATCACAAGTGCGAAACTTGTGTTGAAGCAAAAATGACAAGATCATCTTTTCACTCGGTTGAAAGAAAAACCGACCCTCTTGATCTAATTCACACAGATATGTGTGATTTAAAATCGGTGCCAACAAGAGGAGATAATAAGTACTTCATTACTTTCATTGATGATAGTACGAAATATTGCTATGTGTATTTACTTAAAAGTAAAGATGAAGCAATAGATAAGTTCATTCTATACAAGAATGAGGTTGAGAATCAACTAAATAAAAAGATCAAGGTAGTAAGGAGTGATAGGGGAGGTGAATATGTATCTCCATTTGCTGAATTTTGTTCACAACATGGAATTAGACATGAGTTCACCGCACCCTATTCACCTCAGCAGAATGGGATTGCTGAAAGAAAAAATCGTACTTTGAAAGAAATGGCAAATGCCATGTTAATAAGTTCTGGTTTAAATCAGAACATGTGGGGGTTTATCGGCTACTTATCTTTTGAATAAGATACCTCGTAAGGAAAAAGAAGAGACCCCTTATGAGCTATGGATGGGACGAAAACCATCTTATAAATACTTACGAGTGTGGGGGTGCCTAGCTAAAGTGGCAATTCTGGCACCTAAAGCTCAAAAGATAGGACCCAAAACCGTTGATTGTGTATTCATTGGGTATGCTCATAATAGTAGCGCTTATCGATTCCTTGTGCACGAGTCAAAAAATCCCGAGATACACAGGAATAAGATAATGGAATCAAGGAATGCTTCATTCTTTGAAACCGTGTTCCTATTTTGACCAAGGAGAATGAAAGGTCATCTAGACGAGATGATGTAGTTGTCTACGAAAAGAGACAACAAAATGATAACATCGTTCACGATGAGAGACAACATCAATCTGAGGAAGAAGATGTTGAACCTAGAAGAAGCAAAAGGCCAAGAATCGAGAAATCGTTCGGACCCGATTATGTTTCTTTTATGGTTGAAAGTGAACCAAGCTCTTACCGAGAAGCGGTTACGTCCTCAGAAGGGCCTCAATGGAAAGAAGCCATTAAGAGTGAGATAGATTCTATTTTGCATAACCATACATGGGAGCTTGTAGATCTACCTCCGGGTTGCAAAACATTAGGCTACCGATGGATCTTCAAGAAGAAGATGAAAACTAATGGCACCATAGATAAGTACAGAGCAATATTGGTGATCAAAGGTTACAGACAGCGAGAAGGTCTGGACTACTTTGACACTTATTCGCCCGTAACGCGAATAACATCCATAAGGATGGTACTTGCTATTGCAGCCATAAGAAATCTGAAAGTTCATCAAATGGATGTAAAAACTGCTTTTCTAAATGGAGATTTAGATGAAGAGATTTACATGGAACAACTTGAGGGATTCACTACCCCGGGACAAGAGGGAAAAGTATGTAAACTTGTCAAGTCACTGTATGGATTGAAACAAGCTCCTAAGCAGTGGCATCAAAAGTTTGACCACGTCATGATCGAATGTGGATTCAAAATTAATGAATGTGACAAGTGTGTCTACGTGAAAGACAAACAATGGATATGCCATCTTATGTCTATATGTAGACGATATGCTAATCGTTGGAAGCAACGATAAGATGATACGATCTACTAAAGACATGTTGAAATCAAGGTTTGACATGAAAGACATGGGTTTGGCAGATGTGATACTTGGAATCAAAATCATACGAACCCAAAATGGACTTATGTTGAGTCAAACACACTTTGTGGATAAAATTCTTGAGAAATATAATCCAGATGACTCCAACATTGCGAGGACTCCTATTGATACGACTAAACATCTATCTAAAAATAGAGGTTAAGGAGTTAACCAGGTGGGATACTCTAGCATTATTGGTAGCTTGATGTATCTAATGAATTGTACGAGACCTGACTTAGCATACGTTGTGAGTAGGCTAAGTAGGTATACAAACAACCCAGGTTACAAACACTGGGAAAGTATAACAAGGGTTCTGGGGTACATAAGGTACACTCGAGAATATGGATTGCATTATACTAGATATCCGGCTGTTATCGAAGGATACAGTGATGCAAACTGGATATCTGATATAAAATACTCTAGATCAACAAGTGGATACGTATTCACACTTGGAGGTGGAGCCGTATCATGGAAATCTTCCAAACAGACGGTTATTTCCAGATCCACAATGGAGTCAGAATTTATCGCCTTAGATAAATGTGCCGAAGAGGCAGAATGGTTACGTTAATTTGTATAGGACATACCAAGGTGGCCTAAGCCGGTAACGGCCATATGTATACATTGTGATAGTCAATCGGCGATTGGCAGAGCTCATAGCATAATGTATAACGGTAAGTCAAGACATATTAGACGTAGACACAATACTATACGACAACTACTCTCTACGGGAGTTATCACTATTGATTATGTGAAATCAAAGGATAACATAGCGGATCCGCTTACGAAAGGTTTAAGCAGGGAGTTAGTTAACAAGTCGTCAAAAGGAATGGGACTAAAGCCCGTAAATGAATGAGTTTATACGAAGGAAAACCTAACCCAGCTGACTGGAGATCCCAAGATCTGGGTTCAATAGGACAACCTACTTGTATAAACTGTGGGAGAGTCACTGTGGGGGGGGGGGGGGGGGGGGGGTTAACCTCCCAAAACACATAAGGGTGTTAATAAACATCCTGGTCCATTCCTGTTACATTCAGTGACATACGAGGTTAAGCCTAGAGCTTTTAATGATTTAATGAGAAATCACCTATGTGAGAGAGAAGTGGGGTCGCTTCAAAGGGAAATGTGGGAGCGCATTTCCTAATAGCTCTTGCAGAACTAGGCTAGTGTTCATGACCATAACGAACACGACTATAAGGAGTTGACAGTGTCAGGAAGAGTCCTGTGTGAACATATATTGTCGTCTACATAAATAGCAGATCAGTTCAAAGAAATCGCGTTCTACTGACAGCTAGGAGGCTAAGTATATTTCACAAGGGAAGGTTCAAAGGGTAACACCTACCTATCCTATGCAAGACTCAACCGCTGAGATTTTCTCAGAATTATGTGAGTTTCCATTCGATATCCATTCATGTGGGGGATTGTTGGAAAATTTTAGTGAAAGAAATAAGTTTTCACTAATCTTTGGGCATAGATTACTATTAGTAAATATAGTTTTATGATTAAAGTCTTATATGGTTACGTTGTCTCTCGTGAAAGCTTCGTAACAAGACTTTATATGTCCAAAACGGAGATAGTGTGAATGAGATATCGAGTCTCAAAGTAGGGTATTTTGAATGAAGCTTAAGGAAAATAAATGGGTTCATGTTTATCCCACATTGGTGGGTGAACAAATTGTTATCAGCAATCAGTGGATTTGTTGACCCAAAGTTTGACCCATTTAATTCTGACAAGCTGTAACAGCAGCATAGTGGGAAACAACCGTGGTAATTGACACGGAATTGTTTTAAGGGAATCGTGTCCAACACGAGACTCGGCCTACTTATTTATTGCTTCTGTGTAAAAGGTTCAAGTTGAGGTGCTTCTCTTATTTACCTTGATACATTATTATTAACCTCCTGTATGTACTCTTTTGAATTCCATATAAACGGTATATTACTTTTTCATACAATAGATAGGTCTTTACCGAAGACACGTTTACATATACTTTTTGAGACTATGAGACACACATGGTACTTAACAAGTTTGTACTTTAGTGACACCTTTTCAGCTCTCAGTGACACTTCTTTATCTTACTTTATTTACATATACTTTATAGATGTGTACGTGTAATTAGCTAAACAGTTGGGCTATTAACATTTTACCACACCTTTTAAAAATTAGGTAAACAATTAGGCTATTAACTGCTCTGAAATAAGTGTCACTGAAACGAATTAATCACGACACTTTTGGTCTGTCACTGAAGATTAGTCACTAAATAACAGCGAAATTGATATGTTAATATCTTAACATATAGAAGTTCAGTTAGTTCTTAATTTTCCCATAAAATATTATGCATCTGAATATATAAATTTTCCTTTTTAGATGTCGCACACCAAAAATTAAGGCTTATGGAAATGTTTGGGTGCTGGTGTAAAGATGTGACTACATTGATATCCAAAACAAAGGAAGAAATGATTTTACGCAGAGATATCTACGATAGGGACATGATATTCTCATGGGGGATAGGACGTGTTACTCTTTTAGGAGACGCTGCTCATCCAATGCAGCCCAATCTTGGGCTAGGTGGTTGCTTAGCAATAGAGGTAACATTTTTACACATAAATTTTTGATAATAATGAAAACTTGAACACATTGCATTCTCAGGATTGCCACCAACTGATTCTTGAACTGGAAAAAATAAGGAAATGTGGGTCTAACGCTTTCAAGTCAGATGAGATCGCCTCAGTGCTAAAGAGGTACCTGAAATCCATTTCATGCATATAGTGACTAATTTTTTTTGGCCTAGAATTGTATGTTATGGTTGACTTCTTTCCCGTGGCTATGATCTAAAAAACACGCATCCTTAAGAATAGATACGAGGAGAAACGATTATTCAGGACAATGATTGTGCTTCAAGTGACCCGCATAGCATCAACATCGCTTAGCTTTTACCAGCCTTTCACAAGATTGGGGATGCTTTGGCTTCCTGTTGGTTTTCCTTACCGATGTTTCTTTAATGTTTTGGTTTCCAAATTATAATTTGGTTATGCTAATGATCAAGTTCTTCTCATTTTGCAGCCCCTCTCCTTCCAAGTTAATGAGTTGATTTTTAATTCAGCTTTGCCTCATTTCATGAACTGGATGATAACTAGAAACTGGTTATAAGTAAATCATCTCGCCTTATGCTTATATACTTTTGTTGCATACGTTAGACTATCTAAGGATCGATCAGTTTTATCATCTTTAGTTCTAAAGAAAGGTGAATGACGAAGTTGTTTACTTTCTTCTGTTTTCAGATTGAAGTGCTGAATATGTGATGCAACTAGAAGTTCCCAGCACAAACACAAAGCGTTTAATTAGTTAAAGCCTATTCAGTCGAGCTTGAATTAATCTCCTGCAGTCTAGTTAATTTCAAGACAAAATTACAAGTCTGCAAATGTGCTATAGATGATGGATCCATAAGTGATAATCGAAGTGAAATCAAACAAATTCCCTACCGTTTTTTTACTAGTAGAAGTTGTTAAGTTTATATTTCCATCATTGTAACACATTATATTTCTTCAAAGTAAGTTTTGTTTAAGCAATAACTCATTCATGTATCATCACCCATTGAGATAATCCAATCAGACTATTCAATATATAATGATTTTTTTAACAAGATATAACATGCATAAGATCATTTTACTTTAATAATAACCACTTTTAAGTGACAAATAATTACTTTCACAAAAGGATGCCATTAGCATTTTCATGTGTTTCTCTTGTGCTCCTCCGTTCAAAACAGTAAGTAAAAGTGCGGTCAACCTATCCATAGTGACATAGAAAGTGTAAGAATAATTTTTTCGTCTTGTGGGACACAATTCATAAGAAGCGCCAATAAATTGAAAATTGTAACCTTTTACCTACACCTTTAATAAAGTGTAAATGTTGACACTTCTAAGTCACTAAAATGTCACTTTACTATTAATAGTATCCAAAGTCGTATCCACACAACGTCTCACAATTTTACTTCTTTCATTAAATTATAATTTAAACTAAAAAATTACATTATAAAACTTTAAATGTTTCAAACTACTACACATGTCTCTTCTACTCTCTTAAAAACTGATATCAAATCTTAAGTGTATGTATTCCTAACATATTTACAAACCAATCGCACCTTCAATATTGTTTTTGTTTTGTTAGTTTTATATTTGAGTTGCCATCTTGTCAAGTAAATCAACTGTAAATAGTGAATCCCAAACACTTTTAGTACAAAAGACAAAACAAAAATGATAGAAATTTTTGCATTATTTCTTATGTATTACGTATATCGAGACCTTATATAACAGTTCTACCAATCTAGACGTTTAATTTGTACCAGTAATTCCCTTTATTTGGATATCTAGTAGGCGAAGAAAAGGTTTTTGTAAGGTCTTTTTTTGTAATTGGATCGAGTGGTTTAGCAACCGTGGGGTCGCACTTTTGGTAATTTGTAAGAAAGGATTATTGATCGAAGTATGGTTAATTGTTGGTTAGTCTAACAAAAAGAAGAACAGCTAACTGGTTATTAGCTAAACTGGTTAATTGGTTTAAGTTCAAGAAAACGTATATCAAACTAAAAAAATTGATGGTCCGTTTCATGTTCACCCATAAATGGCTAGTAACTTAATCACAAGTTTCAAAACCTATTGCTGGCAATAACAGGATACACATAGAAACTCACAATAACCGCATTGCAACAAGATCAAATACAAATACCCACCTTGAAATCTCAATTTATGAACTCTCATCCCCGAAAATTTTGGGTAAAGGGCCATCATCCAGTATATTACTAAAAAAAATTAGATAAGTACAATGACATGTGGCTGAAGTATCACATTTATCTCAAGCAACCGTTTGAACTACCATTAGATCATTTATTGAGATGCCATAAACGAACAACTAGCTACCAACAACTAGAACAACCAATAAACTATATAAGGTGGTGTTTGTTTTTTGTAAAAAAACTCTTAACAACCTCTTAATCTGAACCATTCAGACGCGGTCAGACATTTTGGTCGTTCAGACCGTTTGTTTTTTTTTCCCCGTTCAGACGCGTTCAGAGGCAGTAAGATCTTAATGGTCTAGACTTGAGAGGGGTGTCTGAACGCCTCTTGTTGCCTCTTGCTGACACAAAAAAAACCAAAAAAAAAATTACTACGAGCAAGCAAATGTGCGGTTTAAACATGAGTTTTTTTTTCTCGTTCAGATGCGATCAGATTCAGACATTTACGCCTCAGATTCAGATTCAGATGTGCGGTTCAGATTCAGAACCTCTTAAAAAACAAACACCACCTAAGAATGACATGCCAATTTTATGAACTAACAAAATTAAAGAATTACTTTCTAACACGGCTTTCGAGCTTGATATCAAACCGGTCACAAATCACATCCAATTGCCCTGGTAAGTCGTACACCTGAGCCACATAATCATCAGAAAAATAATCTTGTAGCTCATTACCTCCATGTGTCGATGAAAAATAACTAGCCATAGGATTATCCGGCTCAAACAACTCATCATCGTCACTATCAGAAACAACCACATTACCTACTTTAGAAAAAGGGTTGCCCACCTTAGTTGAAGAAGTACAAGTATAGGACGAAAAACTAGGCTTAGTAACCGCATCTTGCTTACCCGAATGATCAACCTTTTTTTATAGAATTACCATCATCTTCCACAAGAGTAACTTTCCCATGAATAATTAGATTTTCAAGCTTTCCAATTTTCTCAACAGTAGGAGTGCCCACCTTTTTTCCTTCTTTCACATTCTCCACAGCTTCATCCCCAAAAATTGCAGACACAAAAATCCATTTCGAATCACTTATGCACATAATTTTGGTCTAGTGGTATGTGAGTTGCCCACCAACCTATAGATTGTAGGTTTAAACTTCGCTGGAGGCATTTGTGCAATATATTGTGAGATAGTAGGTGGTACATAGTATGAAAAAATTGTCATTCAAAAAAAACTTTTGGGTTAGTATTAGAGTTGTTTAGTGTCTAAGTTACCTAAATTATTATAAATAGAAGTGATAATATATGTATTTGTACATAATTATAATTACATCAATACAATATCGGGTTTTATATGGTATCAGAGCTTTAAGCACAACCCACCAACAAATTGTTATCCTGGTATATTGATTTATTTTCACGTTATTATTATTTTTAATCCAACTTATAACCCTAGCCCACAAAGAAAACCCTTAGCCATCATAACAAGCAAAACGAGTGTTGATGTAGCTATCAAACAACTAAAGCTATCATCTTCGTCAACAATACTCTTTAATATGCAAGAGACTGTCATCGTCAAGAACATAGTTGAGTGTCAAATTGCCGCTCCTTTCTGGAGAAGGAAGCTGTCAAGCAGAATACAAATTTTCCTCCACGAAAAAAAAATAGAGACAAAAGAAGAAAAAAGCAAAAGAAAGCGAAACAAAAGAATAAGGTGGCTTTCAACATTCAAAGTAAAGATTCAAGCTTTATGATGATTGTCCGTCCTCAGCTTTCGAGGGCATATTATACCTAATATATTTGGGTCAACCTTGTGGGCTGTACCTATTAGGTTTAGGGTTAGGATTAGAGTTTCTTATTATCTAGGCTAATTCAATATTATAATAGAGGTGGTAAGCTATGTATTCGTAGTTTCGTACAAAATTACCAATACAATAGCTATTGATTGAGGTTATATAATATGATTGTCGAAAACGATATTAATTAGATGGAGAGATCCAGACACCCAGCTGAAGAATATGTCTCTCTTGTACGGGTTTTTGTTAATTATAGGTGAAATGCGGATAAATTTAATAAAGATCAAGTTTAATGAAAAGGGATTATATACTAAATAAAACTAGAAGGGTACCCATGCAATGCGGAGGCGGGCGGGGTATCTGGTGACTATTTTTGTGGCGTGCAAATGTTTTTCGTTTTAAACCTTTCTTATTTCGTCTTCAAACTTTTGCTTAATAGCTCGGATGGCATTCACGTTGTTGAAGACAAGATAGTTAGAGTTTCTTCCTTGCGACAAACGAAAGGAAGTGAAAGGGTTCTATAGTGTCTTCTTAATTTGTACGACATGAGTACTGGTTTTTTTGGTTAAAATGGTTACCCTCGAAAAGAAAGCACAAAGTCATTTCAAAAATAAACTTAAAAAGCTAATGTTTAGTGAACAAAATTTCATTTCTGCAACAAATTTCAAATAAGGTAATTAAACTTTAGGCAAAAATGCATATGTATCCCTCCCAAAGTGAATAATTGCATATATATCTTTTGTATAAATTTTTTATGCACATAGTACAATGGTTTTTATGCATGTTTTGGATATATATATATGCAATTTTGCATTTTCAAGAGGATATATATGCAAAAGCCCGTTAACTTTATTATTGTTTTTGGTGAGTTCTAATTTTATAGGGCTACTTGGCAGCCTTCTAAACCGTTAGATCTTGCAACTTTTAATCCTAATTGTCTTAATTCAACTTTTGATATTAGCCGTATATTTCATCTCACATGTTATTAGCTGTAGATGTGTACAAAACTGGAAAAAAAAAATGCCATAAACACCCAAACTTTCCATCTGACTTTAACACGTGCCCTTCTTAGTAATTGCTTTTTTATAACTTCTCTCGTGTCCTATCATCTTTCTCTCTCCCAAACTTTTCATTCTCATATCTTTTGTCACACGCCAAAAAACAAACACATCTATCTCAAAATAATTAAATGAGAAACACAATCCTTTAAAAAACACATACATCTCTCTCAAAATATCAACTCTCTTTTACATAACAATCAATTGTTTATACACCATGGTAACTGCACTAATTTCTATTTTGCCATGCTTTTTCACTTTAACAACCATCAACCGCCGCCACCACCACCATCATTCGTAGTCACCGACACTACATCTACTGAAATCGCCAGTTTATTTTAGATATATGTATATGACTCGTTGGTGGTCTTGGTGGTGTTTTGTTTGGATATGTAGATCTAAGCGGTTTTGAGTTTTACTGATTTTGGAGGCGGTACGGTAGTTTTTGTTGATTCTTGATGGTTTTAGTGCTAACAACGAGTTTGGCCATTGATTTCAGTTATGGTTGATTGGGTTTATGTTGGCAAAAAACTTCAGCCTGCTAATGAAATCACATTTTTATCCGTTATATATTTTTGGTGTATGGTTGTTTTGGTTTAAGAACAAAAAGGGTTTCAGTTATGATTGGTGGTTTCTATTACTCTTGGTTTCATTTTTTTTGTTGAAGAACTTTTTAAAATCTACAAGCAAAATCTCAACAAATAGAAATGTTGCTATCATTTTTCTTTTCTTTTTTTTTTTCGTTCTTTTACATCCTTTTCAAAATAGAAATGTTTCAAAATCAAGTACCATATGTGTAAAATTTTCAAGTTAAGGAGTATTTTATAACTTTAACAAATCACAAGGATCCTTTCATGTAATTATTATATATAACTAAAAAGCGGGGAATGTATGTGCTCATGCCATGTGTCACAGCATTTATTTCAAACTTTCACAACTTGGCAAGAATGGTCCCTCAGGTTTACGTGTCATTGCAAACTAAGTCCAAACATTAAATGCAAAGTTTCACAACTTGGCAAAAACAGTCCCTGAGACTTAACTGTCGTTGCAAAGTAAGTCCAAACATTAAATGCAAAGTTTCCCAACTTGGCAAAAACAATCCTTAAGGTTTATGTATCGTTGCAAAGTAAGTCCAAACATTAAATGCAATTGTCGTTACAAAGTAAATCCTTTGAAGTTAATCCCGCTGCATCGCGCGGGTTTCCACACTCGTTTAGTCTAAAGAATATTTGGATGGATGCGAGGTCCATTGAGCTTGCTCTGCAAGAATGATGTTTGCAAATGGTTGGGTCCGAGTCTATATTATCCATGACTTTTAAACGAGACAAATGTAATCTTTCAAATATTAATTATTTCGATTTAAGTAGAATTTTAGCTAATATGACAAAAGTTCCGTATAGAACAACTATTTTCTAAAGATCAAGCCAGTCAATCTCAACCATCTATCCTCTTTCAATCCAATGGTTTAGATTAATTGTCATTTTAATTTTATTATTTACCAAAGGGCATTTTAGTAATATAAATCAAAATTAACAGGGTCGGTTACACCATCTCATTTACTCATTTCTTTCCCTTCCTTCATTTCACACACACACACACACACACTATGATTACTGTTTTCCCCAAATTACAAACCCTAACCGGCCAATTCAAAATTGATCAAAATCAGTGCTAAACAATGGACATTCGAGATGAAATAGCACTGTCAAAATGTGATCCGGTGCTCCAATCTTCTTCGTTGCCACTTACCGATCAAAATCAGCGTCGTAATTAATGTTGTGATTGCAGCTTTGGCGAGGGAACTACAATCTTAGAGTTAGAGCGGATATTAATGATGTGATTGCGGCTTTGGCGAGGGAAGCTGGTTGAGTTGTTCTTCCTGATGGAACCACCTTTTCGTCAAGATCACAGGTAGTATAGATGGTTATGCTATTTTTTACTTATCAAAAAGTATAATATATGTTACTATCATGTATTAAATTCCTCTTTAAGAGCAATAATTGCATACATGTCTAGTTTGCTACGCATGCATTAATTTATACAACTAATGAAGGTGGAAAGAATGACTACGATTCGTAACTTTTCTAGTTATTTATAATGTGCTTAAACTTAATATGATTTTCTATAGTGAAGCATCTTACTTTGTAGCATTGAATATCTTTCATTTGCACATATGTTGTTGATAATTGCATAGTAATGTTAAACGGGTAACAGGCGTGGTTTTCCCTGTTCAGGTAACCCAGGGAGGGCGAGCATATATATATTTGTAGAGTACTTTAGTATAAGAAAGTATACAAGTGTTTGTATCGATAGAGGATGCACAAAGGACGAATCAGAGAAGATCTCCTTTGGTAATCGTTTTTTCCTTGTGACTCGTATAGTCGTATGTATGCGTTTTTTTTAGCATAGAAGGTGATTGGGATTGCGTATGATGACTGGTCATTTCTTGCTAATACAATACATAAACAATTTAAAAGCTGTTTGAGGATTGCTTATCTCAACTCCTTAATTTGAATAACCAATTTGAACCTCCTATTGACACAACTTATATATATATATATATATATATATATATATATATATATATATATATATATATATATATATATATATATATATATATATGTCGCAGTAAGCAGATAACCATTTATGATAAGCGATCTCCAACACCCACACCCCACTTAATCAATGTTCCAAATTCAATTAGTTTGGCTAATTTGTTTTGCAACTTGATAATTTGCTAGATTAAATATTTTGGTTTTTAGTAATTGTACAATATGGGTTAAAAAGGTTAACATCAAAAAGGGTATGGCTGCTCAATGATCTTTATGGTGTGCAAACATCGCTGGTGTGAATTCCTCGTACTAAGTAAGAACTGAGCATCAGACCATCTTTAGTGTGTCCTTAGAATATGGTACGCGATCTGGAATTGTCACGGTTCTTATTATAGAATCTGTGTACGCCTTTCTATACACATATGTTAATGTCAATTCTAATTTTCAGGGGTATATTGTATACACATCAGATCGTGGCACACCGTGCAGCGGAAATGCAAGAAATGAACCAGATTCTCGACAAATATAAACAGATATGTGAGAAAGCATGCTTTGATGCTCGGTTATGTCTTTTGACAACACAAAAACCCATTTTTTTTTATTAAATATTTATAATTATTAGGTGTTTGTGGGGGTGCACTATATTGAAATGAATTCTATCGACAAAGATAATGTTGATTTTATACTTAAGTACAATGTCAGAAAGCTTGTTATGGGAGCAGCTGCAGACAAGCAGTTTTCAAAGTAAGTTGTAAAAATGCTTAAGAGCTTATATTGCCATTTCTTGATCTATAGGTGAAGTATCATATTTTTGTGCTTAACTTACCTTAACGATATAGGAGAATGGTTGATGTGAGGTCTAAAAAAGCCATCTATGTGAAATTAAATGCAGCTGCTTTCTGCCAGATACAATTCATATGTAAGGGAAATGTCGTTTTCACTAGGCAAGGCTCGCGATGGAGTTGGTTTTTCAACGCATCTCCGTCAGCCTCACCAAATACAACTTCTGGTACTGACAATTGTAGAGCCATGTCTGACAATCGTGGGACCAAAATACATGCCTTCGCATAACCAAGTTCCAGTACTGATTCAACTTCTACCAGCAGATTAACTTCAGGAAGGGCGTTTGATGAATGGAGTGGGATTTCACATTCGAGTGTCATAGTATTTGAAGTAATTTCTTTTTGATGTGGTACTAATGATGGTTGTAGTTTGAACAAGTCATATAGTTGAAGTATAAAATGAATTTTAAACAAGTCGTATGTATGTTTATTAACTGCTTTTTGGCTGAATTTTTTAACATCTGTCTTATTTTTTTGCTTAATGTCGTAATCTCATGGTTGTAGCCCGGAAACTTTTTACATCTAGACTACATGTGATTTGTTTATGAATCACATGTGATTTGTTTATGAATCACATGTGGTTGATGTGAATAACATATGATTTTATAGAATCACATGTGATTCACAAAATGTAACTTTACAATTTTTTTTTAATTTATTATTATTTTTTTATTTTTTATCTTTTTTATGGTTGATAACTGATTTGGTGTAGTATTTACGGTGGTTGTGGTAATAATTTGTTAATGGCTTTTTTTTTAAAGAACATGTTTATGGTCATAGTTTGTTTATCGTAGTTTTGATCTTATTAGAATTATATAATGATCATTGAACAAGTCATATGTTTATTAACTAGTCTTTTGCCGAATGTTTTAGCATGTGTCTTTTGGTAAATGTTTTTACTGATGGTCGCTCGTAACCTCAACAAGTTGTAGAATTAGATTACATGTGATTCAAGTGAAAATCGTATGTGATTTTGACACGAATCGCATGTGATTTTGAGATGAATCACAAGATACCAAATCTGTTAAACAACAAACTAAATAGTATTCAAGTAAAATTTCATATATTTGAATTAAAATCCATATAACACTTTTGCATAAGTTCAAATAAAATGAAAAACCAGAATATTAAAAAAATATATGAAATTCAAGAAGCATTAGGCACTTGTTTAGCCTTTTTTCAATTGTTTTGGTACGCATATTAGCTTTCACTCGATATTCTCTTCATCGCATCTTGATATGCTACCACTAGTGTAAGTTGCTTGTAGAATGTTGTCATAAACGACTCTAGGAGCCAAATGTACAATTCGGTGTCTTCACTTTTAAGCATTCCCGCAACAAGGTCACACTTTTTCCATCATTATCTATATTATCTATTGTAGTGAATGGAACAAATACCATACTGTACCTGAAAGCATATAAAAACACTTGGCCTTAGTGAGCAAATGTATACCTAATAAACAAACATCATTTGTGCTAAATCACACATGATTTGTTCTAAATCACATGTGATTTAGCCTATATAACTTGTGATTTAGACTAAACCACATGTGATTTATCACAAATCACTTGTGATTCAAGCTAACTCACATGTGATTTTTACTTAATTATAAAAGTCAAACAATTTAAACTTACTTGTTAGTTCTGAAAGTTTAATCAAAGGAAATGATGTCTCCAAAATTTTCATAGTTGCAATTTCATTACCTCGTCGGCCCAAAACAGAATCACATGTGATTTCACGAAGAATCACGTGTGATTTCACGTAGAATCACGTGTGATTTCACGTAGAATCACGTGTGATTTCATGGAGAATCACATGTGATTTACTTATACTTGTTTGTTCAATAACATGTATTATGATAATTGCATGTTCATATCACATGTGATTCGTGACAATTGCAGGTTCAAGTCTAAAACTCTAACATGTACATCAGTTACTCCTGTATAAATATAAATAAAATCACATGAGATGTTCCCATATACTTCATGATAACACATCCATACATATAACAATATGTTAATCACACCTGATCCTACCTTTAACATGTTTAACACTTTGTTTTCATCATCTACACATTTTTCAACAATATGAACATCTTTAAATTCATACCTCGAGACCTTCTTTAAATATCTAAACTCGTTCAACATTTTTAGAGTTTTTACTCTCGACAACAACTACATCAAGTATGAAACTGATGACGATAAGATGAGCTCTTACCTATCATATGAATTACCTGTTACAGAATCACATGTGATTTTGCTTCAGAATAATATGTGATTTTGCTTCAGAATCACATGTGATTCACATATGCATTTCATCAAATACATTATGTGCATCTTGATCATCAACAACTTCATCCATAACTTGGCTTTCAGAATTCACCATACGATTTTCAGCATCCACAACTGCAACAACAACTAAATCTGCTTCGTTTAACCGATAATCGTCCATTTCTTTAACCACTTATTTTCCTAAGAAACTAATTCAATAACCAATCCCAAACACCCTCATAATACTTATAAGAATAGAACAATTCCGAGGGTGTTTTAAAATGCTTAGTTTTTCTACTTAAAGATACTGCTAAGCTTCCTTCCACCTACTTATACGAGACTTTTTCCTCAAATTAAACTCATAAACAATTTAAATGACACAAAATTGTTTCAAGTCAACAATTACTGCACCACATCTTTAAATGATTACAAAATAAAATAACATGACAAAACAAACCTGATCTTTAAATCTAGAAGAAAGAATATAAAATAAACTAACCTGTACAGATGAAGAAGAAGACGAGGAAGAGTGAGTACGCCTACGACATACATTTAGTATTGGTACGGCTTTTCTTGTTGATTTTGAGAGAATCTCTTTTGGTTTTGTCTTTGCGGCGGGGTGAACGATGGTCTTAATTTGACGATGAAGATGGAAAGAATAAGTAGATTTGTGAATGACGACGGTTTTTCCTGTGAATGTGTGTGAACGACGGCGGTGCTAGAATAGTTGTACGACGGCGGTTATTTTCTGTTGATTGACGGTGGTGGTTTTATTGTTATTTTCCGGCGATGGTTTTCCGGTAGTTGGCTTTGATGAGAGAGAACCTGGATATGTGTGATTTTATGAGAGTGAAAGTAGAGTGAATAAATGAGAGGATTTAAGATATTTTTTTATTTTATGAAAAGAGGTGGAATTACTTATATGCCCTTTTTTGTTATTTTCATATTTTATCTCTACCGTTAGATGAAAAGAGGATGGATGGTGGGGATCTTATTATTTGTTCTCTAGATAGTTGGTGTTTGTCATAGATCTCAACTCTATAGTATATTTTGTGAAACGATACTGCTAAATGGTTATATAAAAGTAACTATCGCTATTCGCTAGTATAAAAACAGATTTTTTTCTTTACATATTTCTAAATTTAATGTTAAAACTTTCTAATTTAAAGTTAGAAATATGTCTTATTTGAGTATCATTAACACAAAACAAAAAGGGGTGATATATATACATTATTTTTTGTGTGCATATATCCCGATCAGTGCAATTTAATGTTGTACAATGTCTTGTATAGTTTATAAAATGATGTACATGACAAATGGAGATAATTTGTATATTTCAATTTATTTATTTGCATACTTTTTTTTAGAAAAACAACAATATATTATGAATCAAAACAAAGAATGTTACAAAAGAAATGACAACCCACCTTCTTAACAAGATAATTATTTGCATCCTTTAATATACAAGAAGTTGAACCATAAGGTGAATAGGTAAAAGTTCAATATATATCTCAAATTTACCATAGATCAAAAGAACCAATAATAGCCATTCATTTTAAAAAAAAAATAAACTTTCACATTTTTTTTAAAAATTAAATATCTCGCAAACCGTTAATTGTTACGCAATAAAAATCATACCATCGCGACGAGAATTAAATTATCTTTCTATAGATATGCACTAATATATATTTTTAACGATTTTTTTTTCAAAATTTTGGCCCAGAAAAAGCATATATAATTTGTGAAAATCATATATGATTCGATTTTTACAAATCATATATGATTTTTAAAAATCATATATGATTTGTGAAAATCATATATGATTCGATTTTTAAAAATCATATATGATTTTTGAAAATCATATATGATTTTTCTGGGCGGAATTTTTGAAAAAAAAAAATTGTCGAAAATATAGAAAAGTGCATATTAATAGATAGATAATTTAATTCTCGTCGCGATGGGGTATTTTTTATAGTTTGAAGATTAACGTTTACAAGATATGTTGTTTTCAAAAAAAATGAAAAATGATTTTTTTATTAACTTTGATTAAAAATAGATGACTAAGATTAGTTTATTATATCTATAGTAAATATGAGAATATGAGATCTATATTGATCTATAAAGTGAATATTGTATAAATATTTAATGTATAAATCGGAGTGTCACATACTCATAGTCAATATTCAAAGTGAGAGCAAAGATAATAAAAATATGTTCCATTATTGAGAGCAAAGATAATAAAAAGCACATTTTATATATATCGATTTTATCAAATATATTAAAATAATTACTGCATTAGTCGTTAATCCTTGTTCAGCACGCTCAATCTCAACATTATTAACTAGTCAAACACTTGAAAAGAGTCATGCAATACGTCATCCATCCTTCTCAATATTCACTATATATAAGCTCATTTTCAGGTGAAAGTGAAACACTAAACTCTCTTAAAACTCTCTCTTGACTTACTTCCCATTTACTTAGATTTTACGCACACATAAAAAAACATGTTTAGCTTCTTAGCTAAAGCTTTTTGCTGCTTTGCTCCGTCACAAGTTTCTGAGGAGAACGATATGAAAAGGGCTAAACAAGTAGACTCCGCGTCTCGATCTAGATCACGTGGAGCTCCAATTCCAGTGTCTTACTTTCCTGTTGGCTCAAATGTCTCGCGCTTATGATCACAACAGCAATAGTACCAATCCTGCCGGTGTGTGTGGGGGGGGGGGGGGGGGGGGGGACGATCTGGCGCTTATGATAATTTATTTCATTTCATAATAAGAACCAGTTTTGGTGGAGATGACTTGGACATTTAGATGATGTCAAAGAATTAAGAATTTAAGATGTCAATTTTTGCTTCATGTGATCATTTAAACATTGTCTATTATATAGTGCATTAAAAAAGAAAAAAGAAGAACCAGTAGAGTCACTACCATTATACCATATATTGGAGTGTGAGTCTGTGCCTAAATGTTACACTATGATATATAGACGACTATATAAGGAGTCGTGAAGACCGTTCAAGATGATTACAGGAAGAAGATATGACATCTTCAATTAGGAATTTGTGGTGTAACTGTTTATGTTCTTGATATAGTAACTATGTATGTATATTTATCTTCTTTTTTTGTGTAGTAAACTAATGATTTTCTATAATGTTTTGAAAATGTGTGTATGTGGTAGGTTAAGTGCAAAGTTAATACCTTTTATCATACACTACAAAAAACGTTGGCATTGGAGGAGATACATAAAAAAAGATACTCATTTAAGTCAAAACAATTTCACAAAAGGTATAAAAGTTTCAAGAAAATTGTTAGAAAAAAGCGTGACTAAATTTTTATCCGTTTCTCCCGCATTTAAAGGGGTGATCATTTCATTCGGTCATGTTACAAGTTCATTTAGTTATATGACTAGTTCATTCGGTCATGTGACCAGTACATTTGGTCATGTATATTTGCGACTCTTGGTAAATGTAGTAACTTAGTGTCAAACCGTAAATGTTTAAGTACTTGTGTCCATAAGTAAACGAGTAAAGCATTTAAGTGATGAACAAACATACATTCAAGTAAAACGAGACAAGCATTCAAGTAAACATGTATGTACTCAAGTAAAATGAATGATGTATTTAAGTAAACGAGCATGTATTCTCACCTCAAAGTAGTTCAAAACGAGTAGTAAAATTAGTAAAAGTGGGGCTATGAAACTCACTTCAAGTAAAGCGATAACAAATGATGAAATATAAGACAACGGAAAGCCGAGAAAACCCTAGAAGCAACCAAAATATAATGATGCATTTTAGGTTTTATGAATAATATGCATATGCATGCAAATGGGTTTTATAAAGCTTTTATATCGATTATACCTTTGTACTTGGCGTTTATAAAGTTTTTAACACGATAAAAACTAGTTTTGACAAGTTCGGAAAGTTTAATAAGTTTTAAACTTAAGTGTTGATTGGTGTTTATATAATTTATTCGATTTGAAAAGTCAAATTCTCCTAAACCGTAAGGAGTTACAACTCGATTTTTACGCTTGTAGAAAGATTTTTGAGTCTACTAATCAGATTTGTGTTCCCCACAGTTCCAAAATTAAAATAACCTATGTGAAATTACCAATTTACTCTTAAGTTTCAAAGCTGACTGTTTTCTGTGTGAAACACTCCTACTAAAACGACTCTAGTATTTTTTATTTTTTTTAATCTACAACTCCGTTTCAGTCAGTTCAAATCACCATGTTTAAGTTAAAGTGTCCTCTACATTTTCTCTTTTTACACACCATGTAACACCCCAACCCGACAAGGGGAGAAGTGTCACAGTCTGGTGTCATATCAGAACATACAAGTAAAATTCTCAAGCGGAAGTCTTTAAATAATAATGTACCAAGTCATAAAAACCAAAGATTTACAAGGGAAATTACAAAATCCAAATGTTAAAATAAAATGAAATCTCAAAACGCAAGCCCGCCAAAACAAGTCCAAATAATAAGGTCACTAGGGTTATTTGATAAGGTTTTAAAAGGTACCTTTTTGAGGGGTCATTTAAGCCCTTATTCGATCACTTTTGTATCCGTTATTGCTTAATATCGTTCCTTTTCACTTTTTAGGTCTCTTGAAGGCAAAATGCTGGAATGATGCTTATTTGGACGAAAAGGCGCGAATATACGAAGAAAATGGCCAAAGTCAGAATCGAGACACTCAAAGCTGCTGAAACATAAGGCGACGGCGTCACTGCATATCTGCGACGCCGTCGGGAAGGAATTTTGCGACGGCTCAGAAGAAAAATTGCATGTTTTCAAGGGACGACGTCAGGTTCTAAAGGAGTAGGCCGTCATTACTCAGACGGCCTAGATGCAGCCAAGACGGCGTCAGAGCTGAAGGGGACGACGTCACAGTCATAAGGTGACGCCGTCGAAAGGTTTACGTGGCCAAGACGAAACCCTAATGACGGCGACACGACGGCGTCACGAAACATAAGGTGACGCCGTCGCAGATGTAATCTTATATATAGAATCCGAATTTTTCAGTTTTTGGTGTGTAGTCTTTTGGAGTAAAAACCTAAAACCGAACCAAGGCTTTCTTGTGCAGTATTTTAGGGTTCTAAACCCTATTATACATCAAGATAAGTATTTACTTCATTAATTTAATTATGTCTTTGATTATTTGTGTGTATGCTTGCATGTTCTCCATGTCCGGCTAATTTATTTGTGTGTTTGCTTAGGGAATATGAAACTTAATTATTGAATATTGATTGGTTGATACTTATCTTAGTTGACTAATGATCTAGAGTGCGCTAGATTATTCGTTGTGTACTTAATGCTTGACATTTCTTTGTGAACTTTAGAATATAATTATCTAGGTAATTGTAGGATAAAGTATTCAAGGACAACCGTAGAGTAGGCGTCTATAAATCACTAGAGGATTTGTAAACAAGACCCTTTGGTAATTTCAAAGAGTTAGGGAAATAAGCACGCCCTATAGCCTTAGAATCACAACGCAACTAGGAATAAGGACGTGACAAATCAACCATCAATAGGAGATAATTAAGGAGTAGTAAAACCTAAGTAAACACATCTTTAAACTATCATACGAGTACACATCAATTAGACATAGACTATCACAACCTTAGCTTAGATAATTAGATAATAGTAGAGTAATCGGTAGCAATACCAACCCCCCAAATCCAATACCCGAGATTCGTACCTTTTCATTTTCTAAAAAAACATAAAAAGATAAAAAATAATCTTCCTCAACCTCAACCTTAGCGTAGTAACTTCTCACTAGCATTCCTATTCCCCTAGAGAACGATATCAATACCCGTGGCTTACCCTAACTACTACACTACAACGATTAGGTTCACTGCCTAGGGTGTTATAAAACTTGCTCGAAGAAAAGGAAGTTTCCTTGACCCCGAACGACGCGTGTAGCGTTATCAAGTTTTTGGCGCCACTGCCGGGGAATAGAATAGCTAGTTAGTAGTCCACCTCGTTTAGGTTTCTTTGCTTGATTCCTATCAAGTAAACTTTTTTCTCATTTTTAGATTTCTCTTAGTCTATCCCCCTTCTTCGTGACATTTGTTAGTAATTCCATCACTTTTCATCATGGAAGGTGACAACCAACCACCACTCATCAACCCACCACCAAACAACCCGCCAAGAGCCCGTACTCTTGGTGAGTACTCGAGACCAAACCACCTAGGTTATAGGAACACCATTGAGCTTCCCGACCAAGCCCAAACTACGGCCCTGCGATCCGACACCATCCGGTTGGTGCAAAACGGATGTACATTCCATGGACTTCGTTCCGAAGATCCAAATCAGCATCTGAGGGATTTCCTCAAAATTGTCGATTCCATCGACCTTGATGCTACTACTCGGGAGACCACGCGCTTGCGTCTCTTCCAATTCTCTCTACGGGACCAAGCTAGTAATTGGCTTGAGCGACTTCCCGCCGGCTCCATCTCAAGTTGGGATGATCTTACTTCTCGCTTCCTTGCTCAATTTTTCCCACCGGGGAGAACCACTAAGCTTAGAAGAGAAATCTTAACGTTTCAGCAACTCCAAGGTGAATCACTTTACAAAGCGTGGACTCGATTCAAGGATCTACTCCGTAGACTTCCCCATCATGGCATCGATCTTTGGCTTCAAATCCAAATCTTCTACGATCATACCGACTTCATCACTCGACGATCCATTGATCGGGCCGCCGGTGGAAGGCTCAGCGACTTCAATGCAGAGAAATCTTGGGATATTATAGAGGAGCTTGCTGATCAAAGCTACGAAGATTGGAATGATTCTCCTGAGACTCCGATTAACGTAATCAACGCCATATCAACCCCGTTCGAATCCTCCGACACCCTCGAGAAACAAATGAGCGCCATTGAGAAAGGGATTGATTATCTTATGGAAAGGCAGAAAAGAGCCCCCGTACAAATTCCTCGAGAGGCCGTCAAATTCGCCAACTCTACCTACCACCCCACACCTCCTTCGGAGTCTCCAAGTCGTGATCAAAACCCAACTTCCGAAAGGCGTTTCCGTTCTACTTCCCCAATACCACTCTCACCAAGCTTCAAGGAACAAATGAGGGAGTACATGGCGGCTCATACGGAAAGATTAGCCAGGTTTGAAGAGGAGGTTTATAGGCAGAGAGAGGAGATGCAAGCAAAGATGACGGAAATGATGAATTTGGTAATTGAGTTTACCAAAACAAAGGTTCCCGAAAAGGTGCTCGTAAGAAGCAACGATTGCCCTCCCACTTCATTTGTCAACGCTGTTTCCATTATGCCCGAGAATGCAAAGGTTGAGACGCGGAAAACTGAGGGAAGTAATAAGGAGGAGTCGGTGCATGACGACGAGCCTGAGACCATTGAATACTACCTTAAGCACGAAATCAACAAGAAAACCATTGCAAACCAAGTAAACAACTTTAGGTACAATGAAGTTCTCAAGGAAGCCCTTGATGAAAAAATGACTGAAGAAGAGTATGACGCCCTACCTATGGGACCCCTGTATGAGTTGGTTATAAAAAAACCTCTAACAAGGAAACGTAACACCACAGGGAATTTCGTAATACCAGTTAGCATAGGTGACATTGATAATATTAATGCCTTGGCCGATCAGGGGACTGATGTGAACATAATGCCATTATCAATCTATAATAAGTTAACTAAGGAGAAACCAGCCAGTACCGACCTTAGACTCTCCTTAGCTAATCACACTTATGTTCACCCCGTAGGAGTCGCAATAGATGTTCTAATTGAGGTGGCTAACATTGTTTATCCGGTAGATTTCGTGATCGTTGATTTTGAAGAAGACAAAAACATACCCCTCATTCTTGGAACACCGTTTCTAGCTACCGCCAAGGCAACCATCAAATGCGGAGAGGGCGTCATGATACTCAAAAGCGGAAAGGGGTATGCTAGGATACCCATCATCCCAAGGTATCCTCTCAAAATCATGGAAATGATTACGAAAGGGAATCGGAAAAACCCTAGCCATAATGTTAAGAAAAAGATGAATGACTGGGAAAGAGGGCTTAGAGACTTCATGGTCCAAGGATTGTATGCAACATTGTGGAAACCCGATAATAAGTTAGGAAGCAACCCCACCTCGGTACCTAAGGCACAAAAGGACCCTAAGAAATTTCTAAAAGGAGAAAAAGTACTTCTGTACAAATCAAGGAAAAGGGCAATGCAAGGAAAAAACAACCCAAGATGGTTTGGGCTTTTCACAATTAAGGAGACCAACTTAAACGAAACCGTCACCATAATTGACAGCAATGGCCTGGAATCCACGGTGAACATACAACGTCTACGCCGCTTCGATGAAGAGAAAATGAATGACGAAGAAGGCGGTGATGCAAAAACTAGGGGTAGGACTACGAGTCTAGCTACAAGACTCTTAAATAAAGAAAAGCGCTTCGTGGGAGGCAACCCATGCTTAATTGTTTGCTTGTTAGTGTCATATATCTTTTATTAATTGTTTGTCCTCATGTTTGAAATTGTAAAAATGCTTTATTTTGTTTTTAACCTCGTCTTAATTACATATAAAGGTATTTTACATAAAGGATAAGTGTAGGGAGGATTACACACGTTTTCATAAGAAACGTAAACATGAGAATAACAATTAACTAAAAGATATATATGTTTGTTTGTTCGAGTCAAATGCTTGTATCGAGTCATAATGGATGTTTTTGCAGAAGTTTTTCCAGATTCTAAAGATGTAAATTTTCCAGAATTTTTTCCAGAAAATCGCAGACCAGTTTTTGTCAGGATAACCTGACGGCGTCAGGATTGAAACCTGACGGCGTCAGGAAGGAATAAAAACTTCAGCTTACTTTTTCTCGTTTTCTGAGCTACTTGTAAAATTTTGGAATTTTCCAGATCTTAACTTTCAAAACAAATTCTGTAAACATCCATTCCACAAGCATTATATCCTAGTTTAAATCGAGTCTTATGTATATTATTACCGCCGATTTTACGCGAAGGTTTCGTTTGTTTTCTTCTAGTGTGCAGGTTTAGTTTGTCAAGAAGAAGTTACACAAGTTAAGAAGGAGCCTTTCACGCAAAAACTCTTCTTGGAAAAGATTTAACCACCACTTTTTACGGATCCTACCGAGCTAATCAGGGGAGTATTAGTTTCTTTTGTTTTTAATTACCTTCTATTATCATAACTTTGATACTTTCGGGGAACATTGGGGACAATGTTCAGTTTAAGTGTAGGGAGGGAAAATAAACGGGAACTTTGAAACTATGCTTATCCTTGACTGTTTGATTTGTCCAAGTGTATTTGTGTAATAAACCATGAGAAAATGTAGGTTAGGGTAATTTTAGCCAAATTTAAAATTTTTTTCATGACGTATAAGAGTGGGCCATTAGTCTTAACAAAAGCGTCTCATGGATAGGAAGTTGCATGACTAGCACAAAAACCCTTACCACCTAAATTCCACCCAAAATGTGAGGATCGCCCTTAGATTAGTAGGAATTAAAGCATTCATCTTTAATGCTTAGAGTGTGAACCGGTAGTATATTAGATTCTAGAACTTGTTTTGTGATGCATTCCGAGATCGCTAGTGAGACTACACTTGTGTAGTTAGGATTAACTAAATGATAAGAGGCATTAGGATAAACCCTTGTTTGATACCTGTAATATAATTACTTCTTCCATATCGGTTGAGTAATTCCCCCATACCCTTTGCGTTGTACTCATCTTTAGTACACGATACCCCTAGTTAACCCCTCAGAGCCTATCCTTTTCGCGGTTCTCGTGATGTTTCGGTTTTTCCGGAATATCAATGAAGAGCATTGTTTACACCCCACCCCCAAATATACACCCAAATCGCCTTAGCCTACCTTTATTGCACTCACTTTTAGTGCAAATTTATGTTATCACCCAAAACCCTTAGTTCAATTATCTGGTTGCTTGCATGAGTTGCTAAGTCGAGTCATATCCCTTGTATACAGTTTTGGGATGATTGGGATTCATGGGAAAAGTTAAAGTTTATGAAACATAGGAAAGAGAACGTTAAACTCAAATTCCCTTTGTTTGCATAATAATGTACTCCAAGTGTTTTGATCTTTTCAATTCGGGTCAAATTAGTGTTAGAGTAATAAAAACTCAAGTGTAGGGATGTGTCTATAAATCCCTATCATTTTGATGTACCGTAGAGGATGGTAGAGTAAAAGTGTATGCAAAAAAAAAAAAAAAAAAAAAAAATAGAGAAAAAGAAAAAAAAAAGAGTGAAAAAAAAAAAAAAAAAAAAAAAAAAAAAAAAAAAACCATACGGGCTACCATCCTACATCTATCTTTTAAATTATGTTTGTTTATTTTCGTTGCCTAGAGTTTTAGAGTGTCGAGTCTTGGCTTAGCAACGCCATTCTTCGTATACTTGCAACATAGAGATTTTTGACTATCCACCACTATATAGCCTATCCCACCAAACCCTTATTTCCCTACCGTAAGCCTAACGTTACAACCCTTTAAAGACCTCTTTGATAGTCTTCCCTAGGTGCTTACGCCAAAGCGATGGAGGTTTGATCTATTCTCAAGCCTATGGTAATCTATGTACTAGGACCGGTTAATGAGTGTTTATCTTCCATTTCCGATTTGTTATATTTCATATATACACCCGAGAGAGATGTGAGTATCCAAACACCCCATGTGAGGTGCTAGTATGTAATTTCCGTGCTTGTTATGACTTTTGCGGGGCTTATATGTGTTGTGGACCGTTTTGAATGGATGCTTCATGACCCCTAACTTATAAATTAATTGGCTAAAAGCACATTTGCTTGAGGACAAGCAAATACCAAGTGTAGGGATATTTGATAAGGTTTTAAAAGGTACCTTTTTGAGGGGTCATTTAAGCCCTTATTCGATCACTTTTGTATCCGTTATTGCTTAATATCGTTCCTTTTCACTTTTTAGGTCTCTTGAAGGCAAAATGCTGGAATGATGCTTATTTGGACGAAAAGGCGCGAATATACGAAGAAAATGGCCAAAGTCAGAATCGAGACACTCAAAGCTGCTGAAACATAAGGCGACGGCGTCACTGCATATCTGCGACGCCGTCGGGAAGGAATTTTGCGACGGCTCAGAAGAAAAATTGCATGTTTTCAAGGGACGACGTCAGGTTCTAAAGGAGTAGGCCGTCGTTACTCAGACGGCCTAGATGCAGCCAAGACGGCGTCAGAGCTGAAGGGGACGGCGTCACAGTCATAAGGTGACGCCGTCGAAAGGTTTACGTGGCCAAGACGAAACCCTAATGACGGCGACACGACGGCGTCACGAAACATAAGGTGACGCCGTCGCAGATGTAATCTTATATATAGAATCCGAATTTTTCAGTTTTTGGTGTGTAGTCTTTTGGAGTAAAAACCTAAAACCGAACCAAGGCTTTCTTGTGCAGTATTTTAGGGTTCTAAACCCTATTATACATCAAGATAAGTATTTACTTCATTAATTTAATTATGTCTTTGATTATTTGTGTGTATGCTTGCATGTTCTCCATGTCCGGCTAATTTATTTGTGTGTTTGCTTAGGGAATATGAAACTTAATTATTGAATATTGATTGGTTGATACTTATCTTAGTTGACTAATGATCTAGAGTGCGCTAGATTATTCGTTGTGTACTTAATGCTTGACATTTCTTTGTGAACTTTAGAATATAATTATCTAGGTAATTGTAGGATAAAGTATTCAAGGACAACCGTAGAGTAGGCGTCTATAAATCACTAGAGGATTTGTAAACAAGACCCTTTGGTAATTTCAAAGAGTTAGGGAAATAAGCACGCCCTATAGCCTTAGAATCACAACGCAACTAGGAATAAGGACGTGACAAATCAACCATCAATAGGAGATAATTAAGGAGTAGTAAAACCTAAGTAAACACATCTTTAAACTATCATACGAGTACACATCAATTAGACATAGACTATCACAACCTTAGATTAGATAATTAGATAATAGTAGAGTAATCGGTAGCAATACCAACCCCCCAAATCCAATACCCGAGATTCGTACCTTTTCATTTTCTAAAAAAACATAAAAAGATAAAAAATAATCTTCCTCAACCTCAACCTTAGCGTAGTAACTTCTCACTAGCATTCCTATTCCCCTAGAGAACGATATCAATACCCGTGGCTTACCCTAACTACTACACTACAACGATTAGGTTCACTGCCTAGGGTGTTATAAAACTTGCTCGAAGAAAAGGAAGTTTCCTTGACCCCGAACGACGCGTGTAGCGTTATCATTAGTCCACTCAGATAATCCAACTCTCAGCTCAATCAAAGCCCATCTTCAAACCTAAAACCTGCCGCAGGAAAAGAAATGCGGCTGAGCTTAAAAAGCCCAATGAACAGATATAACAAAGCGAAAGCTAAATAAAATCTGAAATGCAAATGAAACAAAGGAACGGATAACAAGTCGTAGCGAAATGAGAGTAATGAGTCAAAGAGGATCCTGCAGAACACAATTATACAGATATCCAAAACGAACAGATAACAAGGAGAGCGAAGCGAAGCAAAACATCTATGACATATAAACAAGCACATACAAACCAGACATACAAGAACTGAAACATAAGCAAACATAGCAGGCGTAGCATCCACACAACATATATGGCATACAAACAATTTAGGAAATCAAAATACGTACAAGCCAAACAGATATCTACAGAAAAGCGGAAGCAATTAATCAATCAGTGAGCATGGCAATTCACACAGGTCAAAACTCTTAATAGAAGACATGATCAGTATCATAATAGCGGAAGTGCTAACAGCAGTCAATACATAGCAGTCACACGTAACAAGTAGGAATACAGTATGAATACTATATTTAAAAGAATTAAATACATAGCAGGGCAATTAAACAAGTTAACAAGCTAGACGTCATAAGTTGAACCATCCACCAACTCAAACAGTAGCATAAACAGAAATGCAAACATGGCAGGTCAACAACAAGCAGATAAGGACACCACGAATAGTCATAGTCCACAAGATTTAATCGAACGAGGTACAAAAGATAAACAGATCAACAATCGATTGCACACAAGCATGGTTGCCAGACAAATCAAAAGGACCACAGAACAGTAAGATAGCATATCATCAGATGACCACAGGTAAATCTTATAATCGCATGTTAATCATATCATAACAGGGTAATCAGTAGTCACATAACACATGAATAGCATAACCAAATCCAATAAACATATAATAACCCGGTACGTGAATGGAACCATAGTCTGAAGTAACGGAATGAGAGTGTGACAGTGTTAGGAATTAGAAAATTTCTTAGTGAAGAGTCGGTCACCCCAAATGATATCTAGCTTAAGTTAGCTCGTAGACTTGTCGTTAGTTACGTTATTTATCAGTTTATTAGTTAGTTATTAGTTTAGTTTAGCGTAGTGCAACACCGTGGAGGAAGGACGGGTCTTTACCCACTGTATGCCTGATCCACAGGCCGATAGGAGGTCGTATTTCTTGTAACTATAAATACCCCTTCCATCCATGGAAGGGGTGGTGCTTCATAATCTAATACTCTACAATTTGTGTAAACCTCTAGCAAGAACACCCTCTCTCTCTACTTTCTCTCTCTAAAATGGAAAACATGTATTTTGATCTCCCAAGACCACCCGAATCATCAACACAATAAAAATAACGATCCTACAATTGGCATCAGAGCCAGGTTGTTGTGTTTTGATGATTTGTTGTCATTTCGATACATGGTTTTATGCTGTTTTTTTTGGTACTGTTTGATGGTCGAAAAATGTTTTTGAGTATACTTGTGGTTAACAGTTGTTACATTTTGTTGTATCTTCTTTTGGTCTAAAAGTCATATGTTTAATCTGTCTTGGTCATTTACATTAGTCCAAATATGTTTCACTCAATTGACATTTTGTGTTCCAACTGCTGAGTAATTCTTGTGGTCTAAACAGTCATATTGGTTGTCATTTGGTCAGTTTTTTAACAGTCAAACTGGGTCAAAGAAGCATATTTTCAGCTTTTTCTGGGTTTATTATGAAGTTCGTCGGATTTTGGCCGGAAAACTCATCGGAAAAGTCAAAAGTTTTAACTCATGCTTCTTAGCGACTTTTTCAGTGTCCAGATACATTGTACCTCATTTTCTAGCGACTTTGGTAGCGAGTTATACTTTGAAATTGTTAATGGTGGCGACTTGTCGACGGTTTGACTTTTGAGTCAAACTGAAATGCTAGTGACTTAGTCGTAGCGACTTAGTCGTAGCGACTTAGTCGTAGCGACTTAGTCGTAGCGACTTAGTCGTAGCGACTTAGTCGTAGCGACTTAGTCGTAGCGACTTAAGTTAGCGACTTAAGTTAGCGACTTGTTTACAAAATGGTTAGCGACTCAAGACAGAAAGGTAGAATAAGAAGTGACCAAGACCTAAACAACTATACTTAAACCGAAAACAAGACTCTTGACCACAAGACACAACCACAATATCAAAGAAACCAATTTATACAATCTCAGAACCGTTTCTTCTCGCTAGTGCTAATTAAAGACATACCAAGATTTATACAAATCTATCATCGAGAGAAACATTCATCATCAACCCAATCTCAGTCAAAACATCACCTACTCTAACAAGATGACTAATTGATCTCAGTCTCTTTATTTTCGTGGAACTCAAGAGTTACATCAAGACCATAAGGTCTAAAGCACGAAATGAAGATATCTTCACTGATCCGTTTTGAAAAAAAAAAAAAAAAAACAAGAGTTTGGAAAATCACACCAGATGTTTTATAACGATTTGGGTATACGGTGTTTCTTAACTTCTTTCATTCAAGATCTCAAGTTTTTCGTGTATTAGTGAATCAATATCCAACCATCTTAGGTCATTATACATGAAGTAAACTCATCATAGACCTGTTTTTCATCAAAATATCCGAATACATAAGATAAATCAAATTAACAAGTATGTTATTTGATCTTCTTGATTCGTTTATAAGACCACCTCACAAGATAAAGGTATCAACAATAATCTATTAACCCTTCCATCTCGTTCGTTTAATGCTTAAAATCAAGAAGGACGAAAGTAAAACCTACCCGTGGGCTTCACTGTGCCGTTTCAAGAGCTTCGTGCAAACTCTGTGGCTATGTCGTGTCACAAATTCTTAACCATCTCTGTGGCCTAGCCGTTCCACCTTCTAGCCAACCCTGTGGCGAGGTGTTAAGTGAATGATCTCATGATGCTCTTGGTTTGGTATTATTATTATTAAACGGAAGATTTTGTTTGAGGTGCGTCTTTTTTAAAAGGAGATGGAGGCTGATAATAGAGTGAATATCTAGGGTTTGGTGAAAAGTGTTACAGAGATGAGGGAGGCGGATGTTTGAGAGTATTCAGGGTCTTGATGAGAAATTAGGTTTGTGTAATGTGAGTAATATTAGGGTTGGCAAGTCTTATAACCGGTGTTATCATGGTGGGTCGGGTAACTTATTTTTTTCATGGGCCGAGTGATAATATGATGAATTGGGCCTTGTATTTGTCTCACACGTTGGGCCCTGACATAAATGGTATTTGATTTGTATGTTGTGCAATTGAGCGGGCATAAATGATCACATGATCAACGGGAAGTAAGATGTCTCAAATATTATTTATTAGTTGAGACTTGAACTAATTGGTTTAATGAGGCTTCCGCTAAATTAATTTGTCCCATCTGATCGTTACTATCTCACAATGCGGATGCATTTGTGATGATGTTTCTCGAGAATGAGTGGTATGTCAAATATTGAAACCAGATGGGCTTGAGTTATTTATGTGATGACTTGGATATTGGATTTGGATTACGTGAAATTTGTTAAAGTGATTCGATGATGAGACCTGACAATGAGATTTGTTGTAATATGCGGTTTGGCACTTTGGTGTATCCATTTTCACGAAATATATTACTTCACGGCTTGAGTTGATATTTGAACAAGGTTGACTTCGGGGTTGCTTATATTTGGTATCTCTTATTTGGATTTGAAGTGAGGTTTTTCCGGGCGCATTTACTTATTTCGTCTTCTTTCTTTCTACCCTTCCGAGAAGATGACTTGTTTGGGCATTTATTGAGAATGATAAAGACTTGGCTATTTAATTACGGTTGTGATTCTTTCTCGTTTAACCCACAACGTAACTAGCACTTCGGTGTTTCACTCAGTTGAGAATGTCAAGAGGTTTTGTACATTGGGTACACCGGTTCTTTTTCACAAGGATTGGTACAAGGTTAAGTAACAAATCTGGGAAACTCTACTTCATGATCAAGTTTGGTATATCAGGTTTACTTCTCCATGTGGTCATTACAATAGACGACAGATTGCGTGATTGATGTGTTTTCCAAAGTGTTGATTGAATGGTTGATGTTGTTGATGATGTTGGAAAATGGACCGTTGATGAACCGCTGCATGTTCCCCTAAAACAAGATATTCACCGAAACCAGTGTTGTCATAACACATCCAAGCTGACATTGTTTACGGTTTTGTCTTGATTTTGTAAAATCCCGCGAAAGAACCTATTTCTCGGTTTAAATCAGAGACTTGTAAAATCCCGTGACAATGGAAATATCCTGGTAATTGTAAAGTGCATTTCCGGAACTATCATACGGTTTACTCTTGGTTTTGTAAAATCCCGCGAAAGAAACAATTTCTCGGTTTAAACTATAGAATTGTAAAATCCCGTGATGATGGAACCATCTTGGAGAAAAGAAAGCGTATCTCGGGGTCTTCTGATGCTGGTGTTACGGGTTCTGTTTCGAAGAAAGGATAAAAGGGTATACTTCATAAATTGGATGTGTGTTTGGATTTTCGTCATGGCAGTTTGGTTATTACATGGTTTTACGGGGTTATGTGCCTTTAACCATGGTCGGGATGAAACCATTATCAGAGTTCGTTTAAATGTCAAAGAAGGCTAGATTTGAGCAGTTAACCAGAAGATGTGACAACGGCGTTAATTCAGTATTATTTATTTGAGGTTGAAGTGAAATATCACGGGCGAGTGCACTTAGTATCTGAAGGTATCGGGGATGGTTGGATGAAGATACTTCGAGATCCTTGTTCAAGCTTATTATCAAAAATGAAGACTTGGAAATCTAGTTATTGTTGGGAGACTTTTACTTTTTCTTTTACCACTTGGGGGAATTGGGCTCTTATCACCTCAAAATAACTATCACTTAAAGGAGTTACGTTGTAGTGCTCAGTGTCACATTCAATTGTGGATTTTCAAGAGGTGATATACGTCTTATACTCGATGGTTGGTTGGTTGAAGAGTATAGAGTACTTAGAGATTCAAATGGGCATGAAGTCTCGGCACCGCTCTTTGTTACATATGTGCAAGTTTAAGTCACGAGTTCAGGGTATTTTACTTCAGGGTCAAATTCATCATATTGGGTTTTCTCCATCAGCTGTCACTACAAATAGCCTACTGAATGATAATGGGGATGATTATATGTTTTGCTAAGAGAGCTGAAAAGAGAGAGATTATGACGTATGAACACAACAGTTCATGCCTCGGACTCCAAAGAAAAGAAATGTGTACGTTTCAGTGCGCATTATCTTCGAAAGAAGAGAAATCTTCTTATGACGTTTGAATACTTCAGTTCAAGCCTCGTATTCTAAAGAAAAGAAATGTGTACGCTTCAGTGCGCATTATCTTTGAAAGAAGAGAAATCTTCTTATTTATGACCATTCTCATCAACATGCTTCATACTTTTTCCATGCGCTTCAGTCATAAAGTGAACCGGGCTACCACTGATTGTTTTTCTCATTCCACTTGCTCGATTATAATGAAGATGGCGACATCATGTGCTTATTTTGCGGGAGAGAAGTGTGAATAGAACATTCGGATGATTTTCACTTATTTAATCAAGAATGGCATCTCCATATGCAATTCTTGAGGGGGAGAAGAAGTGTGAATTTTTTGCATTATTGATTGATATTAGAGAATATAAATGGTCATACGGCTCTAAACTCATGTAAGAACCGAGCTTCTTCTTATCGGGTCATCTTCACATGGAGTTTTTCTCTTCTAAGAGCCGTTGGTTGACATCTTCACTCGGATGGATGAGGTTATTGACAAAGTGCTTCCGATTAATGCTTCACGTGCACATCAACATGATGATTCCGAACAACCTTCTGTTCTTGTTTGATGTGATTGTTTGCTTGGTGTTACCATTTTGTGTGTTCGTTGCGGCCTGATTGCTGATTTCCTTGATGAACATCTTTCTGTTCTTGTTTGATTGGGAGGGATTTTAGTTAAGGGGATTTGCAAGATGTAAGTTGATTGGGATGCTTTTTGGTGATGTTCTTGTTTTGGTGAGGTGAAGATGTTAACTATTTATTCCCCAACTGGACAATCTTGAAGAAGGTCGAGTCTACAGTCTTTTCTACATTTTCTGCTACATGTTAGAAGACTAAAGACGAGTTGAATTTAACCATCTAAAGACTTCCTCTTAATCTGGAAATTTATCAAACAGATTGTCGGTTTAGGGGAGAGCACTAATTGGGAGAAAGTTATAAGACAGATTCAATTCCCAATTAGACTTGCTCATATTCTTTAGCAGTGACTACTCGAGACGTTGATATTGACTATTGTTGGACATTTGACACAAGGTGATTACTTCGGAGTTAATCATTTATCACTTACTTGAGATTGAAGTTGACTTTCACAAAGGCGTGTTCTTATTCGATAACTTGCTCGGGCTTAAGAATTTGAGTTGAAGACTTGGTTTATCTAGTTACCAGCAGTCGAGGTGGATGGTTGAAGACCTGGTTAACTATCACAATTAGGAGTTACTTTGTTTTACTCAGTGTCACACGCATATGACGGTGTGGATAATCGCAAGAGGTGTTAATGTCTCATACTTTGTTTGGGTAGTGAGTACTTAGAGATTTGCTTGAAGCATAAATTCTCTACACCGTTCTTCCATCATTGGGTGCAAGCTTAAGATACAAATGTGGGGAAGTTGACTTCAGTTTCAAGTAGGGTATATCGGGTTTTCTTCTTCAGTGGTCACTTCAAATTGTCTACAGAAGGGTTGATATAAATAGTCAGAGAGAGTCTTCAGCAAGTTGATTCTCACAAAGACTTCAAGCAATCTTCTCAACAAATTTCAAGTATTTGGGCTTACAAAGAGTTGCTGATTCTGAAGTGTCAAAAACCAGCAAGGCGTAAGGAGACTCACATATAAGCATCTAAACGCGAGTAAACTTGATGTACTTAATACTTCTAAGAAATTGAAGATATCCCGGGAAGACAAATGTTATTACCGTAGAGAAACTCAAGGTTTGACTCATGACGAGTAAACTTGATGAACTTAATTCTTCTAAGTGATTGAAGATATCCCGGGAAAACAAATGTCATGACCGCAGAGAAACTCAAGGTTTTACTCATCAAGGCGTTTAGTGTTAGTATTTCATCTACGTGGGGGAAGTGATGTTAGTGAAAGCTTCTGAAGATAAAAGAGGTACACTAGTGTGTGGTGATTTCGATGGTATCGCAATGATCAGGGGAGAGAGATTGTTTACATTGGGGATGCTCAGCTGTTTTACTTGAGGGCTTAATCTGTGATTCAGAGATATAATCACTTATTCCGGTGCTGACATCCGCAGAGATTGTCACCCGCAGAGATAATCAGTGATTCGGCATGCTTCTTCAATGTTATCGGTTGTTCTCTCTTTGGGGAATGTGTGTACTTCGGGTCCTTGAGCTTCATACACGATCATTAGGGAAGAAAGCCATTGTTTACCACAAACATTGGGGAGGTGTTTTCCTTTCGGGCATGATGTGTATTCGGGAGAGTTCTTGAATATTGGTGTACTTCGGGTTCTTGAGCTTCATACACATTCATCAGGGATGAAAGATGTGAACATTGGGGAGTTGTTCTTCATTACCCTCATGATGTGTATTCGGGAGAGTTCTTGAGCATTATACAAAGAGACTGACTGCATCAACTCAACTACTTGGAGGGAACTGTTCTCTTGACACCTTTTTTTGGAATGGATTGCGTCAGACTTCAGTGGAAATGAAATTTGAGAAGATTATTTAAAGAGTGGGATGAAACGTTGCTGTTCTTCTTCTTGATGATATAACCCCGAATGGAGATCCTCGATTATCGTTCTTAAATGGAGCAGCGGGATTTATGATAATGGTGTGCTTTCTTGTACATCTGGCTAAAGCAAGCTTGAAATAGAGCTTCGAATCTGCTCATCTTAAGGATTTTCGGTTTGGGGGGAAGCTGCCAGAGTCTCACTTTCAGATGGTTAAATTTCTTTCTTCAATGCAAGAGCCCTGGAAGCTTTGGTGGTGAATGTTTAAGGGATGATGACTTCTATCTTCTTCAACGGGGCTGCTCGATATCCTTATCTCGGTACTCGTATCATCATCTTCTTAACTATATCATCTATTCTATCCTTGTAAATATTTATTCGAAAAACAAAATACAAAAATATAAAACCAACAAAAAGAAAATAGAAAATTATAAAACCTTCAAAAATCCATAAAAATCAGAAAATTTCAAAAATACCAAAAATATGTTTTCTAAAGACATGTCTTCTGGTATCGATAACATCTGCGGTCTTAGAAATGTCATTCAATAATGGCACGGGACCATAGATGAAGTTCGAGCAGGAGGTGTAAATATTCTTTTCTAAACATGTCTCAAACTTATGGCTTACAGTTATTTCAGACTGTAACCCGGGCTTCAAATGATGGCTTGCAGTTACTTCAGACTGTAACCCGTGCTTAAACTATGGCTTGTTATTATTTCTGATAGCAACCCGTTTTTCAAAGAAGGAAAGTGCTACGCTAAACAATTTTCAAATATTTCGTGCACTTATCCTAAAACAAAATGAGGGAAGTATGTCGAAGGACTGCTGTTCCTACACAAATGTTTTTCCGTCTAAAATTCTTCAGAAAAATATTTGGTGTTTTCTAAAATGGTGGTAAATGAGTTGCTTAACAATCAGATTCAGAGTTTTTGTTAAATTGAAAACTCAATCAATGACTTCAGCGCTTTTAAATTTTTCATAAAATGAGTCATGGATTGAGGGGGATAATGTTTTCAAATCTATATCATCTAACGGGCTTTCTTAATTATCCTACGTGCTTAATTAAAAATGATATTTGCCTGTGTCGAAGGACTAGGAATTTAGGATATGATTGTTAGGTTTAGATGATTAGAGTTTGATTAACACATAAACCCCTTGCCTTATATAATCTGATTGTTATGTTGAATTGACTTTGATTAGTCGATTGCTGTTATGGGTGATGTCGACCACCATATATTTGTATGTGTGTTCACTAACATATGCAGGTATATTGGTATATAAGAATGTTCCCGATCCGGATCCCACTAATGAACATGATTGGATGCCGCAAGGAAAGGGTAACTATATCTTGGGTTGACAAATGAAGAAACGGAGCTTAACTGGACTTCAATGGAGAGTTGGCATATATGCAACGTAAGAGGTCTCACTGCATCAGCAGATGGTTTTCTTCTAAGAGATTGAAGAAACGGAGCTTAATTGGACCTCAGTTGGCATTCTTAATGCAACGTAAGAAGAAGTCTCACTGCATATGCAGACGGTTTTTCTTCCAAACCCTACAGCAACAACAACGGAAGCTTCTCAACCACTAACGTATCTTTGTGCAGGATACCATTTTTATACAATTTTGAATAAATTTGAATAAATTGTTTTGAAAATGGAATATATTGTTTTGAAAATATATTAGACTAAATTTTGAAAATCACCGGACTTCATTTTATCTAAACTTAAGTCACTCAATTATCGACTTCGGTCATCGATTGAGGGGGAGAGTGATTTTATATAAAATATTTTCAAATGATATTTCTTCACAAAAAGTCCGTTTGTACAAAATAAGTGGTGATCTAAAGATTTAATGTTATGTCATGGTATGATTTTTTTCTTTAGAATCAAGGTCTTTCAAAATGAAATTTTTTCTGTTCTTGTTTGATTGTGAAATTGTTTTGTTTTACTTAAAAGATCTCTTAAAAACTATCATACCTGACACTAACAATCTTTAATGTCTTATAATGGTCCTTATCTGTCATATTTCAAAATTGAATCTTGCCACGTCTTTCCCCAAATTTTTCTAAATGATTTAAATTAGTTGGGATCACAAATCTCAAATGGTTTGATATTTCTGATCGGGGTAGAGATCGTGTTTTAAATCTCAAATCTGTTTTAATGGAATTGGCTTTAGTCCTTCAAAGGCACTCCTGCCTCCATGTGCCAAACGATTTCAAATACACAATGCACATGTTGAGGAGGAGGATTTATCCAAAAAACCAGATGAGTATTTAAACAAGGCCACATTTTCTCCCATGTTTTCTAAACCTAATTAAATCACTTGGGATCCAAAATCTCAAAGGATTTGATATTTTTGATCGGGGGAGAATTTGTGATTTAATAATGAAATTTGATAAAAGTTGATCGTTTTGATTCAGTTGTGCAGGCTGCTCTCTCATATGCGCTAAACGCTTTCGAATCTCGAAGCACATATTGAGGGGGAGCAAAACCATCGAGGTACAAAAGTTTTTTAAAGAGATTATAAAGTACCTTGATTGTGTTTTCAAATGGTTTTCTTAATGGATTTTGTGATTGTGGATGTGCTTCAAAAGAACTCTTGCCTCTATGTGATAAAATGTTTTAAAATATCCTATGCACATATTGAGGGGGAGAATTTTACCAAGAAAATCAAATGGCTTTTTCGTATGAAAATTGTGATCAAAGAAAATATTTCAAAGTCCTCTTGCCTCCTTGTGCTAAACAATTTCTAAATCATACGCACATGTTGAGGGGGAGGTTTTCTAAATGATCAAAACTATTAAGGTACGAAATGCTTTGATCTCGTATCACAAGTACCTTGATTGGTTTTCCAAATGATTTTTCAATTGGTTTCATGAAGGAAAGAACAATACCAAAAGACCGACCAATTTACTTTATGCATGGAGTTATAAGGATGGTTAGGTTAGGTATTCGTTCCCACGATCCGCCAGAACCGGAGGGATCTACCCAGGGACAATCCACTAGATAGTGTAGAGTCCTTAGGTATATTGAAAAAAGGAGAAAAGTGAGGAATGGGAAGAGTGCAGACTGAGACTGAGCTAGTACTGGAATAAACCCAACAAGGTTCTAGTTATGAAGTCTCGGTATGCACTGAAGGGGTTGAAGAATGAAAAAGAAATAAATGATAAAAGGGTGAAAAGAAATAGCCCTCCATCAATTCAACCTTAGGGCAGAAACCGGGTTCAATTCATATGCTACTGGTGGTTACTAAGGTAACACTGGTATTGAAGACAAGACATCATGGACCCAGTGATGCACTACACTAAACTTCCCAAGCCACTCAAGTTCCTCTTAAAAGGGCTTGTTTCATTCTCACGGGGAACCGACATAATCTATCGACTTTCTCTTAGAGATGGTTGATATTGAAGTAGGAGACCCTCTCCCTAGTCTCCGGCACAGGAACCAAATGTGCACTATTGAGTCTAGAGCCAAGAGATCATCCACAATATCTCGTTAGGACACTAAATTCTTGAAGACTTGCTTTTTCACACAATGTGGAAAGTAAGTATATATTAAGAGTCCTACGCATTATCCTTGTGGTATTGCCAGAACATCCGAGTGATATGCTAACATATTCACAATGAAGATGGAAAGCCTTCTGGAGCCAACATCAAACAAGCTCCTGGTAGGTGGCATGTGAGATCTATTCTATAGATTAACCATGTGACAACTGGATAGAAACAATGGGGAGATTCATTCTTGAATCAACCTTGGTCCAGGAATGGATTTGACGAATACTTTTGGAAAAACCGTTCGATGTGCAAATCTTCTTTTCGCTAGCACGTCGAATGTGTACTTATGTTTTCAAATTCAAAAAGTATCTCTGATTGAAAAATACTTTTAGAAAAACCGTTCGATGTGCGAATCTCTTCTTTTAGCTAGCACGTCGAATGGGTACTCATTCTCTAATACAAAAAGTATTTTGATTGAAAATTGATCTTTCTCATAAAACCTTCGTTGTATTGCAAAACTCTTTCTTCAAGCAATACGCGATTGTTTTTCAAATCATTTTTCATCAATCAGTGAATCTCAATTCGCTGGTTCACTCACTCCGTGTTGTCTTCTTTGAGACGTTCCGGTTTGAGAACAGCTAGAACAGCTGCGAAACCCTGTCAAGGAGATTCTTAGGAATCCTACCTGATCACAGGCAGTATTTATACTGATTAACGGGGAACCGTGGGCCGTGTACCTCAATTCAACGAAAGTGGTCAAAGACACTTTCGTGTGTTTTATTGCTAACTGTTGTTTGCAGGTACATTTGGACGGTTGCAGCTGATCAGAATTGAGGAGTCAATCCAAAGCCACATGCTCACAGCATCCACACTTAATTTGAAGAAATCATGACTGGTGCATATCTACATAACCTGGCTCTGATATTTCATACTATGCTTATGCTTCGCTGCTGCAAATATCATGAACCAGTAAAGCTTCCGCTACTCTGATGGAAAGATGTCATGATTCAAAAGTGTGAGCATGTCGGTCCAAATGTCACAACTTCACATGAAGGCAACACTACTATGGATGATCCAGAGAGATTTACTGTGGCTGATGATCTCAATGAAAGCTCGAAGATCATCAAAGATGTGGATCAGTTCAAAGACCTCCACTGAAGGTACAAATCAATGCGGACTTTGAAGTTGCACTACAAAAGCACAAAGATTGCAGAATTGAAGAATTGTAGTCTACGAGCTCCAGAACAAAGTCAAGAATAGAATGCTAGGATTCGAAATGTAAAACATGGGGTGACCTCCCTTAGGGGGAGATTGTTAGGAATTGGAAAATTTCTTAGTGAAGAGTCGGTCACCCCAAATGATATCTAGCTTAAGTTAGCTCGTAGACTTGTCGTTAGTTACGTTATTTATCAGTTTATTAGTTAGTTATTAGTTTAGTTTAGCGTAGTGCAACACCGTGGAGGAAGGACGGGTCTTTACCCACTGTATGCCTGATCCACAGGCCGATAGGAGGTCGTATTTCTTGTAACTATAAATACCCCTTCCATCCATGGAAGGGGTGGTGCTTCATAATCTAATACTCTACAATTTGTGTAAACCTCTAGCAAGAACACCCTCTCTCTCTACTTTCTCTCTCTAAAATGGAAAACATGTATTTTGATCTCCCAAGACCACCCGAATCATCAACACAATAAAAATAACGATCCTACAGACAGATCAAAGCAATGTAATATATGTCTTGGTAGTAGAGTGAGTCATATAAGGGTCTTGAGTAATAAACAAGTAATACAGATTATGGTGCATTGGGGAATACAGAAGGTACAACATAGGTTATCAAAAGTGTAAGGGTTATCAGAAATCTACCCGAGCCCAGAAACATATCATATCATATCATATCATAAGTAGCCATTGTATTCGGAGGGGTGACCTCGGAATACCATACATAATAGGAGGGGAGACCTCAGTAACAAATGGAGTAGCTAGCTCCCAGAAATGTGAAGACGCGGATTGCACCCGACATCATTCACCAAACAAAGCTCCAATCAGATCAAATCCCTCGAAACAAATCAAATCTAGGATGCATCCATACGCCCCCCAAAACATATAATGGCCAAATCATAAACATATAGTGAGCTCATAATCATATCAAAATGGGGACGGTGTGCAACATCACTCGTGCACACTGGAGTCATGCCATTGGTGCATCAATGACACGGTCAGGTTACCTTCCTGACTAGGAAACATATTTTGGCTCGGGTATCAAACTGACGGGTCAAATCATAATCATGTCATATCATATCATAAGGGTTCATATCAAAGTTCATATCGAAGTTCATATCGAAGTTTCATATCAAAGATTCATATCATAGGTTCATTATCAAAGGTGCATATCAAAGGTTCATAATCAGAAGGTGCATATCAGTGGTTCACATTAAACAGTTCACATAGGAGATTCAATCAAAGGGAACATAGCAAGGTTATAGGGAAGCCCTAATAAGAAGGCTCAGAGTAAAAGCATAACAGTCCAAAGCTAGAATCAAAGGATGAACACGAATCATGAGAAACCTTAAGAGGTAAGGTCAGAATATCTGTACCTTAGCAATGAAATCAAAGCAAACAAGAAAGTTACACCGGGAAGCAACGTCGTATCTCCTTCAACGTATCTACACGAATTGATATCATATATTACTTATATACTCAATTTATAAGCTTCTTATGCATGTGTAAGTGTTTTACTTATTGATATCCTTGTTTTATCTTTCCTTTTCTTAAACTCATATTTGGACCAGACTTTAGCGATTTTTATAAAATACTTACTTAGCTCAAAAGAAATCAAGTAAAATCCCAGGGGTTCCCATATGAGTTAAAAGAGTCTCAAAAAATTGGTGGGTTCTATCTCTATGCCAAATGGCCTATGGAAAATCACAAGTCCAGACCTACCCAGAAAGTGGTCAGAAAATACACCTTAAAAGTTTACACTAATTGGACCTGTTTAGACACCTTGTAAAAATTCCCAAAACTCCCAGAAATTCATTTATAACCTAAATGTCACTCCTGTAAAAGGAGAGCTCCCAATTCCTTATGGTTTGCAAATGAAAAATCAAACAATCCAACCAAATTTCAGACCCGTTTTCTCAGCTTTGACACTTGAACTTGTAAAATTCAAAAATACGACTTAGACAACTCCAAATTCGACCAAACAACTTGGAAAACTTAGCTAAGACATAAAATAAACTTTTCCATCAAAAACCTAGATTATTTCACTTATAAAATTCGATATATGACACACACAATTTCGACATATGATGCTGTCCAGTTTTAAGGTCTATTGAAACCAATATAAGCACATGTTTAACCTACCCAAACGCACCCAAGACTCATGTAAGCCACACAACCTGATTTAATATCATCATATCAAGTTTACCCTTCCATATTTCAGTCTTACAATAATTATATACACCATTTACCAAGCCACAAATCATTCGTATCGTATGCGTTTAGAATCATGATTTTATGTAACCATTTTATCATTTAAATGTGACAACATAATCTATTATTTTATGTGATCAATTTTTGTGATACAAAACCTAAAAGGGACATCATACCCACGACCAAAACAAGAAAAACAAGAATAAAAACGATACGAGGTGAGGACACCTTACCCTAGAAGCGTGTACGAAGAGCAAGACGAGTACCAAAATCACCAAGAGTCACGACAAGCCTTCCATGGCTTTCAAAACCCACGAAATAAGTACTAAACCCACGACCTAGCTTTCTTTTCGAACCATACACGATCACCACACCTTTGAATCAATCACATACGATCACAAGCCTCCTTGGAACACCATTTTTGTCTTGAATTCGAATTGGAATGGGAAAAATATTGGATGCCGTCACTTTTGGTGCTAGGGAGGCTAAGGTTTTGAGTTGTGAAGTCATGATATGAAACGTACAGGAGAAAAAAAATAGGGAGGGCTTGTGTGGGTCTTGATCTTGACGAGCCAAGGAAAAACAAGGGCCAAGCCCAAGTCCAAATTTTATTTATAAGTTAAATGGGCTCCTAGTTAAACTTCAATGTATCTTGTTTCATGAAAAACTAAAGGAAGACGTGTGATGAAAATAAAATCTAAAACTTACACGTAAATCATTCTCGCATACTTGGTTTGACAACATTTTATAAGTTAGGTCACAATTACATTTAATGAGCATTTACGTATTTTATAAGTTTTAAATTTAGAGGGAAAATTAGTCTTTTTACGCGTTTTAGATTTTAGGGTTTTACACACCAACAGTGGGTTCTATACAAATTTTTGAAGCTTTTAGTGATTGAAATCTGGTGTGCAAAAATGAGATACTTTTTACCATTTATTTTTTAATTAAATCATCGGGTATCGTTAAAGGACGAGCCACCCATCAAATCGAAGATAAGACATAAACCTATAATAAAAAAATCCCTAAGTCTAGAAACCCATTGATTAGAGCAAAAAAATATTTTTATGCCCCTGGTCAAAATTGTCACATAAACTTATGAACAAAAACAAGTTTTCTTGAGTTTTGTTGGTTTTTGTTTTATCTAAGTACATGGTAATATCTCATGAAATAAGTTGAATAAACATGCAAAGATGTATAAAAATATGAACATAAAGTTATCCATGTTTTCCTTACAAGATTTTATGGTGGGAAATGAGATAAGAATAAGAACACTAGCCTAGTTTTCTAATCACCAACAAATTTTTACCAAGTTTCTAAAATAAAACCAACCCTTGCAAAACCTTTAAAAACTTGTATGAAATGAGGAGTTTGATGTGTGGGTTGAGGTGAAATAAGTTCTTTTATATGATTCCCTTTGGTGGTGTAATGAAGGTGGATTGTTGTAGAGATGAATTACGGATGATCTTTGGTGGTATGTTTTAGGTATTTATTATTATTTTTTAGAGTTTTTGGTGGAACCGGTGAACCACGCGAGCCGGTTAAATGCGTGGGACATGGTTTTTTTGTAAAATTATTGATATCATAACACCACTTGTGATTAGTGTGTGATTCGTATGTTTAGAGAGAGAAAGATATGAGAGAATGGGATGTTAGAGAGAGAAAGAAAAATAGGAAGGTTAAATTCAAATGAACATCCAACTCTCTCCCTTGTGGGGAGACGGCTAATTATACAAGTATCTTACGCCCTCCTTCGGGCTGTGGATCAAGTATACCGTGGGTAAAGACCCGTCCTTCTTCCACGGTGTTACTTATGCTAATATATAACTACTAAATAACGTTAAGTCTACGAGCTAACTTATGCTAGACTATAGTTGGGGTGACCGACTCTTCTATATGGATTTACTAAATCCTAACAATCTCCCTCTAAAGGAGGTCACCCCATGAATTACATTTTGAATCCTAGCATTCTATTATTAACTTCATATTCGAGCTCGTAGACTTTGATTCTTCAGAATAGATAACTTTGCAATTTCAGTAGTGTTTCTTGACATGAAGGTTTCTTTGTCATGTAATCATGAGATTTCTTTGAGATCATCAGCCACAGTGAATCTCAAACTCATCATTTGAAGTATTGCCATCATGTGATGTTGTGACTTATGGACCAACATACTCACACTTTGTTGGATCATGATATTTGCATCAGAGTTGCGGAAGCATTGCTTTAGGTCTTTATATTATCATGATTTGTTTAAACATGAGAGTGAGGTGTGAGCATGTGGATATGAATTGACGTCTCTTTGGCCATCAGCTGCAATCATTGGGAGTTCTTACAAACGACAGTTATCAATAAACACAAGAAAGTGTCTTTGTTCACTTTTGTTGAATAAGGTTGCAAGAATCACGGTTCCCCGTTGATCAGTATAAATACTGCTTGTGATCAGGTAGAATTTCGAAGAATCTCCTTGACAGGGTTTCGCAGTTGTACTAGTTGTTCTCAAATCGGAGCATCTCAAAGTAGACAACACGGAGTGAGTGAACCAGCGAATTGACATTCACTGATTGATGAGAAATTGATTTGATAAACAATCGCGTATTGTTGAATAAAGAGTTTTTGCAATACGATGAAAGTTTTATGAACTAAATCAAGATTCAATCAAAAATACTTTTTTTTGAAAACATTAATGCACAGTCGATGTGCTAGAAAAAACAATTGTTGAGCACATCGAAAGATTTTTCAAAAGTATCCGTCAATCCATTTCCTGGAACAAGGTTGATTCAAATGTGAATCGCCCCATCGTTTCTTTCCAGTTGTCACAAGTTTGATCCTTGAAGGATCTCACATGTCACCCACCAAGAGCTTGTTTGATGTTGGTTTTAGAAGGATTTTCATCTTCATTGTGAATACTTTAAGTATCACTCGGATGTTTTGGCAATACCACAAGTATAATGCACAGGACTCTCAATATATGAAACAACACGTCTTCATGAACGTGTGTCCTAATGAGATTTTGTGGATGATCTCTTATATCTAGACTCAATAGTGCATTTTGGTAGCCCGTATGTTTTTTTTCATTTTTTCATTTTTTTTTCAACACTCTTTTTTTTCGATTTATTTTATTATTACTTTTTTCTCATACACTTGTACTCTACCATCCTCTACGATAACATCAAAATATAAGGGATTTATAGGCACATCCCTACAATTGAGTTTTTATTATTCTAACACTAATTTGACCTGAATTGAAAAGATCAAAACACTTGTAGTACATTATTACGTAAATAAAGGGAATTTAAATTTAACGTTATTTCCCGTCACTCCATAAAATTTAACTTTACCCATAAGTCCCAATCGTCCCAAAACTGTGTACAAAAGATATGACTCGACTTAGAAACCATGCAAGTAACTAGATAATTGAGCTAAAGGTTTAGTATGATAACAATAATGCACTAAAGGTGAGTGCATATAAGGTTGGCTAAAGGGATTTGGGTGTACATTTGGGGGTGGATTGTAAACAATGCTCTTCATTAATATTCTGGAAAACTTAAACATCATGAGAACCGCGAAAATGATAGGCTCTAAAGGGTTAACTAGGGGTATCGTGTACTAAAGATGAGTACAACGCAAGGGTGTGGGGGAATTACTCAACCGATGTGGAAGAAGTAATTATAATACGGGTATCAAACAAGGGTTATCCTAATGCCTCTTATAATTTATTTATTCCTAACTACACAAGTGTAGTCTCATTAGCGATCTCGGGATGCATCATAAAACAAGTTCTATAATCTATTATACTACTGGTACACTCTCGAAGCATTAAAGGTGAATGCTTTAATTCCTATAGATCTAAGCGCGAACCTCAAATTATTTTGATCAAGACAATCAAAACACAAATTAGGGTTTGTTTAGTGAGAGAGAGTATCGAATATTTTGTAGAGAGAGATAATGAGCAGAGATATCAAAGACTGCATATCTCTCTTGCTTATATAGCCACAAATATTACATATTGGCCCTTCATTTTTTATATTTGTCTTAAAGCATCCAAAGCATAATCCAAGCCAATATCTTTTGCTCTTCCAGTCCCTCTAGAAAGAAACCTTCAATATCAACCCCTGATCACTCTCCAGCAAATATAACTGAACAAACACAAACAAATATCAACTCAGATATCACAAATCAGATTAAAACAAGTATCCAGATCATAATTCTCAACGCCTAAACACTTTTAGTACAAAAGACCAAACAAAAATGATAGAAAATTTTGCATTATTTCCTATGTATTACGCATATCGAGACCTTATATATCAGTTCTACCAATCTAGACGTTTAATTTGTACCAGTAATTCCCTTCATTTGGATATCTAAGTAGGCGAAGAAAAGGTTTTTGTAAGGTCCCCTTTTGTAATTGGATCGAGTGGTTTAGCAATCCTCTGATCGCAATTTTGGTAATTTGTAAAAAAGGATTATTGATCAAAGTATGGTTAATTGGTTAGTCAAACAAAAACAAGAACAGCTAACTAGTTATTAGCAAAACAGGTTGTTTAGGTTTAAGTTCAAGAAAGCATATATCGAACTAAAAAAATTGATGGCCCGTTTCATGTGCACCCATAAATGGCTAGTAACTTAAACACAAGTTTCAAAACATATTGTTGGCAATAATAGGATACACATAGAAACTCACAATAACCGCATTGCAACAAGATCAAATACAAATACCCACCTTGAAATCTCAATTTATGAACTCTCATCCCCGAAAATTTTGGGTAAAGGGCCATCATCCAGTAAAATATATTACTAAAAAAATTCAAATAAATATAAAAGAATATGGCTGAAGTATCACATTTATCTCAAGCAATCGCTTGAACTACTACTAGATCATTTATTGATATGCCATAAACAAACAACTAGCTACCAACAACTAGAACAACCAATAAACTATATAAGAATGACATGCCAATCTTATGAACTAACAAAATTAAAGAATTACTTCCTATCACGGCTTTGGAGCTTGATATCAAACTGGTCACAAATCACATCTAATTGCCTTGGTAAGTGATACACATGAGCCGCATAATCATCAAAAAAGTAATCTTCTAGCTCATTACCTCCACCTGTCGATGAAAAATAACTAGCCATAGGATTATCCGGCTCAAACAACTCATCATCGTCACTATCAGAAATAACCACATTACCCACTTTAGAAAAAGGGTTACCCACCTTAGTTGAAGAAGTACAAGTATAGGACGAAAAACTAAGCTTAGTAACCGCATCCTGCTTACTCGAATGATCAACCTTTTTTATAGAATTACCATCATCATCCACAAAAGTAATTTTCCCATAAATAATTAGATTTTCAAGCTTTCCAATTTTCTCAACAATAGGAGTGCCACCTTTTTTCCTTCTTTCACACTCTCCACAGCCTCATCCACGAAAATTGTAGACACGAAAATTCATTTCGAATCACTTTTGCGCATAATTTTGATCTAGTGGTATGTGAGTTGCCCACCAATCTAGAGATTGTGGGTTCAAAGCTCGCTGGAGGCATTTGTGCAATATATTGTGAGATAGGTGGTGGTAGATAGTATGAAAAAATTGTCACTCGAAAAAAATTTTAGGGTTAGTATTAGAGTTGTTTAGTGTCTAAGCTACCTAAATTATTATAAATAGAGGTGATAAGATATGTATTTGTACATAATTATAATTACATCAATACAATACCTTTTGGGGTTTTATATGGTATCTGAGCTTTAGGTACAACCCACCAACAAATTGTTATCCTAATTTATTGATTTACTTTCACTTTATTATTATTTTTAATCCAACTTATAACCCTAGCCCACAAAGAAAACCCTTAGCCATCATAACAAGCAAAACGAGTGTTGATGTAGCTATCAAACAACTAAAGCCATCATCTTCATCAACAATACTCTTAAATGTGTAGGAGACTGTCATCGTCAACAACATAGTTGACTGTCAAATTGTCGCTCCTTTCTGGAGGAGGAAGCTGTCAAGCAGAATACAACTTTACCTTCGCGCAAAAAAAAGAGAGACAAAAGAAGAGAAAAGCAAAAGAAGGCGAAACAAAAGAAGAAGGTGGCTTTCAACATTCAAAGTTAAGATTCAAGCTTTATGATGATTGTCCGTCCTTAGCTTTCGAGGGCATATTATACCTAATATAGTTGGGTTGACCTTGTGGGTTGTACCTATTAGGTTTAGGGTTAGGATTAGAGTTGCTTATTGTCTAAGCTAATTCAATATTATAATAGAGGTGGTAAACTATGTATTCGTAGTTTCGTACACAATTACCAATACAATAGCTATTGAGGTTCTATAATATGATTGCCGAAACCAATATTAATTGGATGGAGAGATCGAGACACCCAGCTGAATAATGTGTCTCTCTTGTATGGGTTTTTGTTAATTATAGGCGAGCCTTTAATGCGGATAATATTTAATAAATATCAAGTTTAATGAAAAGGGATTATATTATAAATAAAACCAGAAGGGTGCCCACGCAATGCGGCGGTGGGTATCTGGTGACTATTTTTGCGGCGTGCAAATCTTTTTCATTTTAAACCTTTCTTATTTTGCCTTCAAACTTTTGCTTAAGAGCTCGGATGGCATTCACGTCGTTGAAGACAAGATCGTTAGTGTTTCTTCCCTGCGACAAACAAAATGAAGTGAAAGGGTTCTATAGTGCCTTCTTAATTTTTATGACATGAGTATTGGTTTTTCTGGGTAAAAGGGTTACCCCCGAAAAGAAAGCACAAAGTCATTTCAAAAATAAACTTAAAACGTTAATGTTTAGCGAACAAAGTTTCATTTCTATAAACAATGTCAAAGAAGGTAATTAACTTTATTATTGTTTTTTATGAGTTCTATTTTTTAGGGCTACCTGGCAGTTTTGTAAGCCATCAGATCATGCAACTTTTTATCCTAATTATCTTAATTCAACTTTTGATATTAGCCGTAGATTTCATCTCATGTTATTAGCCGTTAGATGTGTAAAGAAACACCCAAACTTTCCATCTGACTTTGACACATGCCTTTTTTTAGTAATTGCTTCTTTAAAACTTTTCTCGCGTCCCTATCATCTTTCTCTCTCCCAAACATTTCATACTCATATCTTTTGTCACACACCAAAAAACACACACATCTCTCTTTAAATAATTAAATGAGAAACACAATCCTTTAACAAACACATACATCTCTCTCAAAATATCACTTCTTTTTTACATAACAATCAATTGTTTATACACCATGGTATTTGCACTAATTTCTATTTTGCCATGCTTTTTCACTTTAACAACCATCAACCGCCACCACCACCATCTGTAGCCGTCGGCACTACATCTTCTGAATGTTAGACAATAAAACCCGTAGGTTATAACTTTTATTGAGACACAATATATAAAGAGGCAACCCTAGAAGTGACGGCTTTTATTGAGATGATACCAGCTGGTGCTTTTGATCATGGGAAGTGACGGCTAGCATAATTAGGGTTTGACGAGGTGGCCTAAGGTGGAGGTGGCTCAACATGGCCACCTAGGTCTGAGGATTAAACCCGCTATGAAACCATGTTAGAATGATAAAACCACGTAGGTATAACTTTATTAATAACCACTATATATAATAGTGAAACCCTAATACCCAAAACCTACAAACCGGGCTTGGGCCTAATTATCCATTAATACTGAAATCACAGCCGCCATGACTAGTTTATTTTAGATATATGTATCTGACTGGTTGGTGGTCTTGGTGGTGTTTTGTGGATATGTGGATCTGAGCGGTTTTGAGTTTTAGTGATTTTGGAGGCGGTATGGTAGTTTTTGTTGATTCTTGATGGTTTTAGCGCTAACAACGAGCTTGGCCATTGATTTCAGTTATGGTTGATTGGGTTTATGTTGGCAAAAAACTTCAGCCTGCTAATGAAATCACGTTTTTATCCGTTATATATTTTTGGTGTTTGGTTGTTTTGGTTTAAGAACAAAAAGGGTTTTAGTTATGATTGGTGGTGTCTATTACTCTTGGTTTCATTTTTTTGTTAAAGAACTTTTTAAAATCTGTAAGCAAAATCTCAACGAATAGAAATGTTGCTATTTTTTTTTTAATTTTTTTTAATTTTATTTATTTATTTATTTATTTATTTTATTTCATCCATTTCAAAGTAGAAATGTTTCAAAATCAAGTACCATATATGTAAAATTTTCAGGTTAAGGAGTATTTCATAACTTTAACAAATCACAAGGACCCTTTCATGTAATTTAGTCTAAAGAATATTTGGATGGATGCGAGGTCCATTGAGCTTGCGCTGCAAGAATGACGTTTGCCAATTGTTGGGTCCCAGTCTATAATATTTATGCAATCTTTTACACCTGGACATTTTTGTTTGGACTTTTAAACGAGACAAATGTAATCTTTCAATTATTGATTATTTCGATTTAAGTAGAATTTTAGCTAATACGGTATATTTTGTGAAACGATACTGCTAAATGGGTTATATAAAAGTAACTATCGCTAGTATTAAAACATATTTTTTTCTTTACATATTTCTAAATTTAATATTAAAACTTTCTAATTTAAAGTTAGAAATATGTCTCATTTGAGTATCATTAACACAAAACAAAAAGGGGTGATATATATACATTATTTTTTGTGTGCATACATCCCGATCTGTGCAATTTAATGTTGTACAGTGTCTTGTATAGTTTATAAAATGATGTACATGACAAATGAAGATAATTTGTATACTTCAATTTATTTATTTGCACATTTTTTTTTGAAAGACAACAATATATTATGAATCAAAACAAAGAATGTTACGAAAGAAATGGCAACCCACCTTCTTAACAAGACAATTATTTGCATACTTTAATATACAAGAAGTTGAACCATAAGGTGAATATTGTATAAATATTTAATGTATAAATCGGAGTGTCACATACTCATAGTCAATATTCAAAGTGAGAGAAAAGATAATAAAAAGAAAATTGATACTTACACCACTTATTTTGATGCATGCATCACAATTTGTGCATTAAAGTTTGTACCGTACAATACTGTAATGCATAAATTGTTGGAAAAATAGTTTTGCAAAATGAGTTTTCACAAAATTTGGACACTATTTAATATATGTATATGTTATATATTTTATATTTCTTGGTAGCTTTGCGTTCTCCTCGACGACAGCTTCGCAACGAGCTAAAGAGTATCAAAAATGGAGTTGATATGAATGAGATATCGTATCTCAAAGTGAGGCACTTGAAACACAAAAATTGGAAAAGTGAGAGTATCCCACATCGCCCAAAACAAGAAATGAAAGCTTGTTTATATAGGAATCTTGATATGAACCTTCAAATTGATTTGTTGGTTTTACTCCAACACCTACGTGCGCGCGCGCAGGGGGGTGCAGATTTCAGGATTTCTGGGCCAAAATGAGTTCGAAGCTTCTGAACTCATGCGACCTGCGGACACGAATCCAGCTCCGAAGCCTCGCATGCGTGCGTATCTTTTTTATGCAGATTTAAGTTTCCTTTTTCCATAATTTTCTATAAATCTATTTAAGGAATAGATTTGAAACTTGTTAACAAAGTTTACAGAATAATAGTGTGTAATTAAGATATATGCAAATCGTGGTTATTGGAATACACAGAGTTTCAGTGATCTTTCAAGCAAGTGTGTCTAGTACGGCTGTTCAACAGCTTTGTACGTTGTACCATGGGAAACAGACGGCGAATCTGTTTTAAGGGAATCGTGTTAAACACGAGCCTCGTGCTATTGTCTTTACTACTTTCGTTTTATTTTATTGAATAGCGTCTTTCTTCTGCTTCTACTCCATTCTGTCTTGTTAATACAAATAAACCGTAAAAACGTTTATTAATATTTTGCGATCTCTTTGTGTTTTGTTGATAACAAAATATAATGTTATCTTAAGTATAATTATATGGATACATGTTATTTTTGTAAAACATTTACATATAGCCATTTAAATACAAAAATGTAGTAATTAAGCATTTGTTGTAATAGTTTATTATGATGGGTAAAAACCATAACCCATGTATCTTAACCCACACCCAAGTTGGCTAGATACAATGTATACTTAGATACATTGAATCTAAAGAAAACCCATGGACCAACCCATAACCCATAACCCATAACCAAAAAACCTATGGGCAAAGAGGAGCGTTCCACGGATCCCTAGGATTACACTAGACGGATCCCAAGTGGAAGGGATCTGTGGGATCCGGGGAACAGTGAAGATTTTTGCCTATAAATAGAGAGCCATTTCTTCATTCTAACTCACCCCTCTTCTTACGAAATCTCTCAAACACTCTCATTCTCTTCTAACATATAGATCACTTGATCTAGATAGTTGTTCTTCTTTCTTTCTATTATGATCCTCATATAGGTCCTTCTCTAAGGCGAGATCACGAGTATTCTACAAGTCATCCAAGCAAGGGGTCCTTGATTGATTTATCACTCCGCAAGATTTCTGTAGCGAAGATCTTGTATTTGATATTTCACATATTTGTTGTGTAATAGTCGTGTTGGTTTGGTCCACCGTGTTACGTACTCGGTATCTAGCTTTGTACCGAAAAAAGTGTAAGCAACGTTGTGAAGGCTTCTCCGCCAAGTGAAGGAGTTTGTTGACATAGTGCTTGAACTCTCGAGTAGGTGACTCGGGGAGTGGAGTAGGACAAGGAAGGTGTCCTTGTAGCCGAACCACTATACATCGGTTGTGTCTTTTCTTTCCCTTCGCTTTACTTTATTTACTTGCTTTATCAATAGATCTATACTTTCTCTACATCCATAAGATCTCACATATTAAAGAATCTAAAGTTTTTGAAACTAACGTTAAATCGGCAAAACTATTCAGCCCCCCCCCCCCCCTTTCTAGTTTTCCACAATTGGCATCAAGAGCTAAGTTTATAAAAGTTTTAAAGTAAAATTGTATTTTAAAAACTTTTCGATCACTATGGGTTCTGAAAATTATAAGGAAGGGCAATCTATGCAACGACCACCACTACTTAAAACTAATGGTTTTATATATTGGAAAAATAGATTCGAAACATATGTGAAATCTAAAGATATTGATCTTTGGTACATTATTGTTGAAGGCGACTTTGAGGCTACCTTAAAAGACGATAAATGGAATTTAGTTAACATACCTCATGATAAACTAAATGATGAAATGAAGAAAAAGCTTTCTAAAAATAGTGAAGCAAAAATGGTTTTATATAATGCTTTACCGAAAAAGGAATTCGAAAGAATTTCTATGCTTAAAACCTCTAAAGTAATTTGGACTTCTTTAGTTGTAACTCATCAAGGCAACCAACAAGTTAAAAATAATAAAATTGATTTATTTGTTCAACAATATGAACAATTTTCAATATCGGATGAAGAAACTATAGATCATTCTTTTGCTAACTTTAATACTATTATTACATCTTTACAAGCACTTGATGAATCTTTTTCTAGCCGTAACCATGTTAGGAGATATCTAAGGGTACTTCCATCGAAGTGGAGATCCAAGGTGACGGCGATCGAAGAGTCAAAAGATTTGACAATCCTCACCCTCGATGAACTCATAGGCAACCTAAAAGTCTACGAGCTTGTCCTTGCCAAAGACTCCGAAGCCTCAAAGGTAAAAGAGAAACACAAATCTCTTGCCCTTAAAGCCAAAAAGGGTTCAAGCGATAAAGAGAACTCCTCTTCGAGTAGTGACAACGAGGAGTACCCTATGGCGGTAAGGGACTTTAAAAAGTTCTTTAGAAGAAAGTGAAGATACGTCAAACAACCGTATGACGATGAGAAAGGCTTTCGGAAAAGCAAAGAGGACGAGAAGCCAAAAGATGATCGTACTTGCTTTAAATGTGGTGACCCTAACCACTTTATTAGTAAGTGTCCCAAACGGGATGATCAAAAGGCGTTCGTGAGCGGCACGTGGGGAATGAGCGACGAGGAGGACGAAGAAATTTGTCTCATGGCAAATGACGAGGTATGTCACGAATACTATAGTAGCTCATCACTTGATGACGACTTATTGCATAATGAATATGACAAACTATGCAATATTAGCTTAAAACTAATTAACAAAAAAAATCTTTTAAAGAGTCAAAACCAACGTTTAGATAAAGAAGTCATAGAATTAAAAGCAAAACTAAAACGTTTAGAAAAGGGTAAAATAGCAAGTGGTGAATGTGAACTTTGCGTTCAACTTCAAACACTAGTTGATCATCTAGATTCTAAAATTGCTAGAATGAGTACGAACACTTTAGATACGATATTAGATAGTGTTAAAACCGGTAACAACCAAAAAAGTTTAGGTATTCAACAACTTGATCCATCAACTAGTGAAAATAAAGAAACAAAATTTGTTAAGGCACTAGAAAAACCAGCCACTGTTATGGCGGATCCCACAGATCACTTGATAAGGGAACTGGCTAGTGTACAGCCAGGGTCCGTGGATCTGCTGTAGCAAACAGTAGCAATAACGTAGCTTCTTCATCTAGAACTGATTTTGTTATCATTAATAGGAAGAAAACAACTCACGTCACCACTAGACAACCACCTCCAAAATATAATCCTACTTTTGCAAGAAACAAAGTTCCATCTTTTTCAAAACCTAATTCATTTAGGATACCTAATAACGTTTATCCAAGAAGTAACCATCAAATGGGATGGAACCCAAATATGCAAAACGGTTTTCCTTTTCAAAACTTTGCTCCATGGAATGCATACTCATCTTATCCATATATGTCTAACATGAATGGAATGTTTAACACTAATGGACCCATGAACAAATGGGGACCAAACTTTTGAGTTTATTATTGTTTTAGGTGTGCTTAAAGGTCGACCTAGACCCCGATGAATGGGTCAAGGATAGCGGGTGCACGAGGCACATGACCGGCAATAGGGATCTATTCTCCACATATGAATCCATAAATGGAGGTAATGTGGTGTTTGGAAATAGCAAAAGTAGAATCATCGGTAAAGGTACGATTTCTAACAAATCTCTAACTATTAACGATGTGTGTCACGTAGAAAACCTAAGCTTTAACCTCTTAAGTATAGGACAAATATGTGATAAAAAGTTCAACGTACTTTTTACCGAAACCGGTAGTAAGATACTAAAAAATGGCATAACCATAGGAAGAGGAATTAGGAAACATGGATTCTATATCATTAAAATCGGTAATGAACCTAAAGACAAACTATGTCTTACCTCTATGGATGATACTTCGAACTTATGGCATCGAAGATTGGGTCACGCCAACATGCGACTTCTTCAATCGCTATCATCCAAAGATCTAGTGATGCGCTCCCGAACAGTCAAGCTTTATCACTCAAGCCTGCCACTTGTGAATGGCAGACCGTAACAAGCTTAAAACGGCTCAGGAACGAACTCAATGAAGATCTGAGGAGTATAGTGTTTCCCCGGGTCGTTATGTCCCAGCGAGCTATGCAATGGATTATCAAACGTATAGTGATCGCGAGATTTGAACGGGAAAAGGATTTGGAATGATTATAACTACAGAAGAAGTACATAAACTACAAGGGCTTAAATGCAAATTAAAGGAAATTAAAAAGATAAATTCTATTAAATAAACGCTATCACTATATTTAAAATGATGTTTTTGTTTTTATGTTTTTATAAAACTGAAATTAAAAACTACGCGACGTACAAATAGAAATGTGAAACTTACACAATATTAACCCTAAAAATATGAAAATGATAATTTTACAATCCTAATGATAAAAGAAAATTTATGGAAAAAGAAAATTATTTTTATAACTAATTATCTAATTATTATTAATTAAAAACTAATTTTAACTATTTAATAATAGCCTAAAATACAAGAAATTAGGAAATAAAGCTAGAAAAATAAAATTAAGACTTAGAAAAATCTAAAATATCAAAATAGAATTTTCAAAACTATTTTTGTATTTTTCTGAATATTTTTCTATTTTTTAAGAATTAAATACTATTTAAAACTATTTAAATTACTTAAAAATACAAATTTAACTAAGAAAAATCTAGAAAAATATTTTTTTCTCTTTTTATATTTATCTAAACTTAAGAAAAATGAAAAATTATTTTTTTGAACCTTTTCCTAATTTTTTGTATTAAATGCTATTTAAAAATGCTTAAAAACTAATTTAAATCAAGAAAAATAGCAAACCAACTTGGAAAAATCTGAAAATTTCAGGAAAAGTCTAAAATAATATAAGAAAGCTAGGAAAAATGGAAAAACAAGGGCTTGTGTGTAGAAATATGAAACTGATGTGCAAGTGCTTATTGAAATAAGCACTTAAATAAGCAAATGGGAACCAAAAGCTACCAAACTGATAATGAAGCTACAATAAGCGAAAATAACCAAAATGCAATGAGAAACAACAAGCTAAACCCTCTGTATTGGCAGATTGCTCAGATTTGATATTTGAGCTTTTGAGCTAAAACAGTTGAGGGGGGGGGGGTACTTTGAGCTTAAAAATAAGCACTAAAATAACCTGGAAACAAGAAAATAAAAGAAGGGACTTAGAGTAGACCTGGTTGAGAGCATGTAAAACAAAAATCAGACCTAGTGAAGCTCAACTGAACCTAATGCACACTCTGCAAAACCTGGCCAAGTCCTGTGCAGACTTGATGCCCTGCACAGGGGTTTTGATCCCATTTTGACAAGCTAGATTGGGGCTTATAAATAATTAACAAAAATCTACAAAAATCACTATAAGGAAATAGACCAAGGGAAGATTTTAAAACAACAATTCACACTAAAATTGGCCCAAAGATGAGTCCAAGAAAATTCACTCCAGGTTGGCTCAAAACTGACTTTTGCACATTTTGACTTTTGAAGAAACTGAAAAGTTGACTTTTCTGAGCTTTGATCTTGATTTATGGACTTATTATGATGTTTTGAGATAAGGTAAAACTGATGCAACCTATGTCTATGAATTCTAAACATGAAACAAGCTTATGAATGTCAAAAATCCAAACAGATAGCTGATGAGACAGATATGAGTTGGATTTGACTTCTGAGCCTTGCAGGCACAAGTAATTGACTCAAATGAGTCTCAAATGACTAAACAAACATGAAACATCAGGAACTAAGCACTGAGCTATCCTCTAGTACAGTTTAAAGACCAAATCCAAACATCCCTTTAACTACAGTTTTGAACTCAAAACTGAGAATGATACTTATCTAGCTAATATAACTGATTGAAATGAGTTTAAGTTACCTAATTACAACTAATTAAACACAATAAGACCAACTGTGACCACAGATACTCATACAAGCAAAATATACAATATTGGCTTGAAAATAAAAAGTGAGATACCACTCATATAGCTCCAGCTTGTTTGCAGACTTAAACCAGAACCCAATCCTAAGCTAACCTATCTATTCCAACCCATATACATCCTCTGCAACACCAGTAACCATTTCCAAACCCATATTAAGCTCAGTTTGACTTTTGTTGACCCTGAGTGAGGATTGTTTGAAACTGACTTTTAAGCTTACAAAAAGCTTTAAATAGCTTAACTAAACTAATTGGAACTTAAAAATAAGCTGTTAAAGGTTTGCATAAAAGACTTTGAAAATGGATTTTGTAACAGTGAGCTTGAAATTATGAAGCTTAAATGAAACTTTGAATTGGAATGAAACTTGATTACAAACACTTAATTATCTTAAATCCAATACATAGAAACTGATAAATTACATTTTAAGAGTTAAGCTAAGACATTTCTAAAAAAAACGACATACATTGAAAACTTAAAACTAACTACTCTCTATTCTTGTTTCTTCTTCCTTCTTTTATACCCCAACAGCTTCTCTCTCCTCATCTGAATAGTTCCCACCTCTTTTTTGGACCTTTGGATGTCTTAGAGTGATATTGGCCATAGATTTGGTTTTGGCGCCAAAATTGGTCTTTAACCTGTTGAAGGTTGAGTGAGGAGAGGGGTGAGATAATTAATGATTCTTGGAGTGTAGGAGAGGTGGGGGAGACAAGTTAGGGATAAGGTGATGGAGGATTGTGTGTAGCAGGGCACTTGCAGAGAAGCAGGTGGGAGGGAAGGAGTTTGGCGCGTGTTTTGGGAGGTTTGACTAGCCATTTGACCGGGCAGGATTATTAAAAGGTAAAGGGTCAATGGGAGGGGTCCAAAACAGGGGTCCAAAGGTTTGTGAAAGGGTCAAAAAGAGTATTAGGCTTTAATAAATGACAAGGACCTAATGTGCCAATTCTGAAAATCAAGGGACCCTTTCTGCCAATTCTGCAAAGTTTCTCCAAGGACCATAAGTGACAAGTTTCAATAATGTAAGGACCAAACTTGTAATTTTCAAATTTCCAGGGGCCATTTTTGCCAAATTTGAAACTTGGAGGACCAAACTTGTAATTTTCTCAAACTTTTTATATTTTTCACCAAAGGACTAAATTTGACAACTTATGATTTTAAAAGGACCTTTGGTGACTTTTCTTTTGAAATTTTGACTCAGGGACTATTTTTGACAATTTTAGAAACTTGGGGGACTGAAACTGCCAATTATGCAAACTTTGCTCATTTTTCATCTGTTTTTAAACATTTTGCATCTGAAACATATAAAATGCAATTTTGGAATATTTTCAGTATTTTGATGCATTTCTGAGCATTTTTAGACGTTTTGCAGTTCAGATTGACCCAAAAATGATGAGTATTTACACACTCATCATCTAGTAAGAGATCTACCTAAGTTAAAATATGAACATCATTTTTGTGATGCTTGTAATGTAGGAAAACAAGCTCATTCTAGTCATAAAGCTAAAAACATGGTGTCTACAACTAGATGTCTAGAATTACTACATATGGATTTATTTGGTCCATCCGCTATCCAAAGTTATGGAGGCAACTACTACACTTTGGTCATAGTGGATGACTACTCTAGGTATACATGGACAAATTTTTTAAAGAACAAAACGGAAACCTTTAATTATTTTGAAATATTAAGCAAAAAGATCCAAAGACAACTAGGAAGTCCTATAGTGTCCATTAGGACGGATCATGGTAGGGAATTCGATAATGAAGTGCAATTTGGAGCCTTTTGTAATGTCGTTGATACTTCAAAGGACATACTCAATCGAGTCTTAATTAGACCAATCTTAGGTAAAACTCCATATGAGTTACTCCGAGGCAAAAAGCCTACGTTAAATCACTTTAGAGTCTTCGGAACAAATGCTTTATTCTTAACACTAAAGATTACCTTACAAAATTTGATCCTAAATCAGCCAAAGGTATCTTTCTAGGTTATTCGCTAAATAGCAAAACTTACGTGATATTAAACAAAGAAACAATGAAGGTAGAAGAGTCATTAAATATAAAATTTGATGAAAGTCCACCCAAACCCTCTCCACCTCTTGTCGATGACGAGATCATAGAAAGTGATGCTATAGTAATAAAGAAAAAGATAAATGAAGAAGAAGAACCTTTAAATGATGAAATCATAAACATTAAATAGTCCAAAGATCACCCCGTAGATAAAGTCATAGGAAAGCTAAACGAACGAACATTAAGGTCTCAAGTTCAAAACCAAAGTAGCTTGTTTTATTTCGTTTTGTTAGAATCACTCCTAAACCATAATCAAGTGTTAGTAATTAATATGTAATAGTTAGCTTTATTATGGTCTTTATGTTTGTAATTATCCTTAGGCTTGTGTAGAAGGCCCATGAGCCTAGGCCTTAGTCCATTAAGGAAAGGATGGAAACTAGGAGTGTTGCCCTAGCTTTTCTCTTATAAATACCTTATGTAAACCTTCATTTGAAGGTTGGTTGTTCAAGTTATTCTTTCACTCACATATCTACGCCTAACCGTGCTACTCTTAACGTGTGTGTGTGTTTGTTTCTTGTTCAATCGCCTCATCTCTTTCTTATAAGCTTGTGTTTGTAAAACTAGTGACCTAACAGTGGTATCAATCGCCTACTAGTTGGGTGAATCGTGTTTGTTTTTGAAGTGGGTTTCGGTCCTACGCTTAAAACACACGCTTGATACTTTGGTTCGCTTAAAAACTTGTTTTTTACACTTTTTAATCCAAGATTCTTGTACTTTCAACGTTTTAAGGTGTTAAAATACTTGTTTTTGGCAAAAAGTTTCAAACTTTACGCGTGGATCAAAGTTTTTAAGCTTGTTCTTATTCGTGGGTATCGTTCTACGCATAACTGTTTTAGAGGCTTTGGTTCATCAAGTTTCACACTTTTGTGTATTTTGGTGTTATTGAAGCTATTTTATCACACAAAAAACTGGTTTAGAAACACTTTTGGACAGAATCAAAGTTACGAGCATTTCTACGCGTAGTAAAACCCTAAAACTACGCGTAAGTGCTTTCTTGGTTTAATCTTCATTTTCGTGGTTTATTCCGTGTTTTCTTACTTGGATAAGTCTGAAAATACGTCGACTTTGGATATCTTTTGCACTGTGATAGTGTAAAAGATCATTTGGGCAAAAACCCTAAAATTACGCATAAGCATAAGCTTACGCGTAGAAATCCTACGCCTAAGATTTTTCTTACGCCTAAGCCTAGTCTTACGCATAAGAAAATCCTACGCCTAACTTTCTACGCCTAACTTTTGTCTACGCCTAACTTTAGTGCTTTTCCCTACTTACGCGTAAGCCCTACGCGTAACTCCTTATTGTTACGCGTAACTTTGGTGTTTTTATGCATAAGTGCTACTTGGTTCTTGTCTTTTCTACGCCTAAGGACACTTCATCAACAAAGGTTCATTCGACTACAAAGATCCATTTTTACCAACACAAGTTTTCAACATGTCTCAACCACCATACTCTAACTATTTCCCTTACACTTATCCTCAACGACAACAATAACTAAGTCCACAACATCAACAATGGAATCAACAACAAGCAATTTATCAACAACAATTTAATCAACAACATACTCCACAACTTGGTGCAATTCCCCCACCACAAATGGTTCAAACACCGCCAAGTCTTCAAGTTCAACCCTACACAAATGAATTCAATCAACATCCATCAAGGAACACTATGAAGGAACCCAATTGGTTTGCAAAGATGTGTGAAGCTTTAAGCAGCCAACAATCAATTCATGAAGCTGGATCACTTGATAGACCTCCAATGCTCACTCTAGGAAACTATGATCAATGGGTGATAAGGTTCTTTAGGTTTTGTGATCTGAAGAAGCCACATGGAAAGTTCTTAAAGAAGGTTATCTTGGAAGGTCCATTTGAGATACCTACTGTCATTGTACCCGGAGATCCTACTGCTATTCCACCAAGAGATGAACAAACAAACATTGCTACTGTTACAGACTTGAATCCTCAAGAACTTCTCCACTATGAAGCAGATGAACTTGCAATGGAATATATTCTCTTAGGATTACCAAACCCAATTCTTCGTAGTGTTGATGCTCAAAAGACTGCACAGAAAATGTGGGATCATATTCGTCTTCTTATGGAAGGATCGGTACTCAATCAGGAGGATTTGGAATCCAAAATTTACTTGGCTTATGAACACTTCATGATTGAACCTGGAGAGACACTAGAGTCCTATCATCATCGTTTTTCAAACATCATCAATGATTTGGATAAACACAACATCATCATGCCAAGAATTGCAGTGAATACTAAGTTCCTGAGTAGTCTTGGTCCTGAATGGGAGAAGTATGTCATTTTTCTCCGTCAAGCGAAGAATATGCATCATTCTACATATGGATTGTTGTACGATTACTTGAAGCCTCATGAAAAGGAAGTTGATCGGGAAAGGATTCTCCGTGCTCAAATTGCTCCACCTACACATCCGGACAACCAACAACTTGCCTTATATGCTCAACAAAGTTATCCTCCTCAACAAGCAACTCAACCTACTGCCTCAGTCACACCAAACGATCAATCACAGCAACCTCAACAAAATCAATTGGTTCCTTACAACAACAACAATGATCAAGCACTTCATAGTCAAACTAATGAGGAATCCGATCCATTCGAAGCATTGCAACAGGGACTTGTTATGATTGCTAATGCTTTTAGCCGTTATACAAACAAATCCAACAATCGTATTCGTTCCTCATCTAATACACGAAATCAGGCTGTTGTGAACAATGGACGAGTTGAAGTTCAGAATCGTGGTTATGGTCGTCAAATGGGAGGTGGTCAAGGGTTTAATGCTATGGGTAGGAATACCAACAGAGCTCAAGTGGTGGAACAGGGAAATGCTCAAAATGGGTTGAATGGTCTTCGATGCTACAACTGCAATGAGAAGGGACACCTGGCTAATGCATGCCCAAAGCCAAGGACTAGGGGCAGTGCTTATTTCAAAGAGGCTCTTCTTTTGGCTCTTAAGGATGAAGCTGGTGGATCTCTCACAAACAAAGAATAGAGCTTTATGGCAGATGCAGACTCAGATGATGATATGGAGGACTTGCAGGCCAATGCAGCTGTTATGTTGATGGCTAATATGCAAGAGTTACACATGAGTGAAACAGGCCCAGTGTATGACACTGATGGCTTGTCTCAGGTACCCGAACAAACCATCATCATATCTGAACTAATATCTCCGCCAATATCTGAATCCGGCACGGATCAGACTTTTCAAAATGAGTCATCTACATCTCATTCTGACGATTTTCAAGTTAACCCTGTAGTTACATTTGACGATCAAGATGACCTTATGGTTTCCTTTGATAATCAAATTGACTCCGTGGTTGTACTTGAGGATCTAAATAATGATCATGTTGTGACTCACGTTGAACAAGCTGAACTATTGCCTCATCCAGATTTTGCTCGTTTAATTCAAGACCATCAAATCAAAATGGAGAAATGTTATGCATTAAATAAGGACTTAAAAAGCAAAAATGCACTGTTAACCAAGGATTCTGAATGCTTACAAATGCAACTCAACTTTTTCAAAACTCAAGAAAACCGTGAAAAAGGTTTTGAAGCCGCTTTTGCTAAATCTCATCAAAACAAAAAATATTTAGAGAGACAGATGCGTGATCTAGCCTCTTCGAAGAATGCTTTGTTGTCTGAAATAGAACAACTAAAACATGAACATAAAAAGCAAATTAACGCTCTCACCTTGGAAAATCAAAAAGCTAAGGCTGAGTTGTTAAATTGTCAAAAACAGTTCTCAGCATACAAAAAGCATTCAACGAATCGGGTAGATGACCTTCTTGAAGAAATTATCGGCTTGCAAAACAAAATCAAAGAGTTTAAAACTGATGTTTACAAACATGGTGAATCAGTAACAACTATTGAAAAGTTTACGTTAAAACCCAATCCGAAAGGATATGGACCAAATCTAGCTGATTACAAACCAAAGCTTTCACTAAAAACATTCAAACCAAATCCTGAAGTTTCCAGTGCAGAATATAAAATTAATGATACTGTTATGAGTGTTATTGAATATCATCGTCAAGAGGAATTAGATGCAGAAGACGAGAGTCGATCAAAATTAAAAACTGTTGTTTACAACAAACCTTTTAATTATTCAAAACCGGTCACTTTCGTCACACCAACGGATTCTTCTAACACACCAAGGGTTATCATCAAAACACCTGAGTCTTCTAATGTTAATCCCCAACCAGATTATGCACAAACTTATGGTCCTTTACCTTCCATCAGTGAAGTAAACTCAAAACCTGAAAATCGAAAAATTCTTAGATATTTTGACATTTTCATGGCTGACCTCAAAATTTTACAACATGAGATAGAATATCGTTCTGAAATCAAAATTGATCATTTTCAATCTGTTGGGATATGAAAGTGCTGAACAGTTAAAGTACTGAAGATTTACAAAGTACTGCAGAATGGGCAACAAATAAAGACACCTTATGAGTTGCTGATGGGAAACAAACCCAACATTCGATTCTTGAAGCCTTTTAGATGCCCTCTCACTATTTTAAACACCATTGATAATCTGGGTAAGTTTGATGGCAAGTCAGAAGAAGGTTATTTACTAGGCTATTGTACCAACATCAAAGGCTTTAGAGTCTACAACAAAGTTACTAAGAAGGTTCAAGATTGTCTTCATGTTGAGTTTTTAGAAGATCAAGAGAATCAGAAGGGCAAAGGTCCTGATTGGATGTTTGATCTTGAATTTTTGACTCCATCCATGAACTATGTACTTGTAAGAGAAGAGAACAAACCTGTGTATCATGGAGAAGATTCACAATATGTTGTTCATGGAGTTCATATTAGACCTAATGTTGTCACTGATGAAGAACCTAAGAAGAGTACTGTTGCTCCACAGCAAAGTACTGCTGATACAACAAAACAAAGTACTGATGAACCCAAATCCTCATTATCTGCTGAGGATCAAGCTATTCAAGAGGAACTTAATCGGATGCTTCTTCAAGATGTATTAGCACATTCTTACACTGATGAACAAAGGAGAGCTTATGAAGAGGCAAAGAAGACCAAGACTGCAGAATACTCTCACAGTACTTTGGACAGTACTTTCGACCAAAGTACTGCTGCACCTGTTGACAGTACTTTAGATAATTTGGATGATCCTACCATGCCTGGATTAGAAGAAACTGATGATGAGCTTGAAGATGAATGTATTTTCTCAGACTCCAATGAAGATGCTGATTATACTAACTTGGATGATACATATGGAGTTCCACAGTCACCAATCTTACGGATTCATAAGAATCATCCAACTGATCAAATCATTAGTCCTTCTATTTCTGGAGTTATGACAAGACACAAAGCTAAGGGTTTCACAAAACCTCACAATGCTTTACTTAGCTTTGTATATAAATAAAACAGGCTGAATCATAAGGACCATCAAACCTGCTTATTTACATGTTTCATCTCTCAAGAGGAACCCAAGAATATTGCTCAAGCATTGACTAAAGAAAGCTGGGTTGAAGCTATGCAGGAAGAACTTCTTCAATTTAAACTTCAAGAAGTTTGGGTTTTATGTGATCTTCCAGATGGGAAGAGAGTTATTGGAACCAGATGGGTTTTCAGAGTAAAAAGAGATGAAAGAGGCAATGTTATTAAAAACAAGGCAAGGTTAGTAGCACAAGGCTACAGACAAGAAGAAGGGGTAGATTATGATGAAGTATTTGCTCCTGTAGCAATTGTTAATACAAATAAGCCGTAAAAACGTTTATTTATATTTTACGATCTTCTAATGTTTTGTCGATAACAAAAGTAAAATCATATTAACGAAACAAATAAAATACGTAAATGGTTTGAACTAATAGTTTTCTAACACACTTACGGTTTCACATAAAACACTATAACAAGATTAAGTGATTTTATATTTTAGATACACATGTACAACAACTAGTGTTTACATATTGGCTTAACAAGTTTAAGTAACTCTATGAGTTAGATACATATGTAGAACAACTAGTGTTTACATATTGGGTTAATACATACTTATATTAAGTACACTAAAATGGGTAAAAACAAGTATATACTAAAATGGGTAAAAGCAAGTATATACTAAATAGATAAAAACTAGCAAATAGTTTTTGACCCATAACCCATGGTTTTATATATACCACTTACACAAGTTCAATGTATCCTTAAGGTACATTGTATCTAGATTGAAAACCATGGATCAACCCATAACCTATAACCCAAAATACCCATGGGCAAAGAGGAGCGGACCACGGATCCCTAGCTTTGCGCTAGCCGGATCCCAAGTGGAAGGGATCCGTGGGATCCGAGGAAACAGTAGTGAATTTCCTCTATAAATAGAGAGCCATTTCTTCCTTTTTATTCATTCCTTCACACACATACTTCCCCCAAGTATTCTAACCCTCTAACCTCAAATCCAAGAGATCTATGTAGCTTTTCTCTTTTGTTTTTGTGTGATCTTGTAGATTCCTATTAAAGGAAAGATCACCACATCTTGAAGACGTGCAAGCTCAAGTCCATGAGTTGCCATGCTTCGTCATCATCAAGACAACGAAGGTTCTCTTGTTGATAGTTCTTCCTTTCTCCATAGATGTTGGGTTGAAGGCATTAGTGAAGAATGCCGAAAGTGTCAAGATGAAAGCATTAGTGAAAGATGCTGATCATCCGCGTCAAAGAATTAGTGAAGAATGCTTAAGGTGTCAAGACGAAGGCATTAGTGATGCGTGCCAAACAGCCAAGCTTTCTCACACAAGCCTGCCACTTGTGAATGGCAGACCGTAAGGAGCTTAAAACTGCCTAGGCACGAACTCAATGAAGATCTGGGGAGTATCGTGTTTCCCCGGGTCGTTATGTCCCAGCGAGCTGTGCAATGGATTATCAAACGTGTAGTGATCGGGAGATTTGAACGGAAAAGGAGATTTGTGAATTATTACAACTACAGAAAAAGCTCATAAACAAAAAGGGCTTAAATGCAAATTAAAGAAAATTAAAAAGATAAAAACTATTAAATAAACGCTATCACTATATTTAAAATTGATGAACGTTTAAAATTTAAAACTTAAAACTTACGTTTAAATAAAAATAACGTAAACGTACAAAATAAAAAGTGAGATCTAATAAATAAAAGTCCTAAAAATATGAAAATGATATTTTTACAAACCTAATGATAAAAGAAAATATTTGGAAAAATAAAATTATTTTTATAACTATTTAATTAATTATTATTAATTAAAAACTATTTTTAACTATTTAATAATTACCTAAAATACAAGAAATTAGGAAATAAAGCTAGAAAAATAAAATTATGAATTAGAAAAGTCTAAAATAACAAACTAGAATTTTCAAAACTATTTTTGTATTTTTCTGATTATTTTTCTATTTTTTATGAATTTTAAACTATTAAAAACTACTTAAATTATTTAAAAATACAATTTTAACTAAGAAAAATATGGAAAAATACTTTTTTGGCTTTTTATATTTATCTAAACTTAAGAAAATTGAAAAATTATTTTTTTGAACCTTTTCTTAATTTTTTGTATTAAAAACTAATTAAAAATACTTAAAAACTAATTTAAATTAAGAAAAATAGCAAACAAGCTTGGAAAAATCTGAAAATTTCAGGAAAAGCTTAAAATAAAGTGAGGAATCTAGGAAAAATAGAAAAACAAGGGCTTGTGTGGAGGAATTTGAGACTGAAGTGGAAAGTGCTTAAAAATAAGCACTTTGATAAGCTAAAACCACACCAAAAGGTACCAAACTGAAACAGAAGCTACTATAAGCTAAAATAACCTAAATGCAATAGATATCAACAAGCTATAACCTCTGGAATAGCAAATTGAACAGATTTGATATAAGAGCTCATAAGCTAAAACAGTAACTGAGGGGGGCAACTTTGAGCTTATGCACAGGATTCAAAATAAACTAGAAATGAAAAGCACTTGTTGGATCCTACACAAGACCTAGGTGGGTATATGCAAACCAAAAATCAGACCTTGCCAAGCTCAAATGAGCTTGTGGCAAGGGCTGCAAGTTCTGCAAAAGCCCTGTGCAGGCTTAGTGCCCTGCACAGGGCACTGATCACCATTTTGACAAGCTCCTTAAGAGCTTAAGAAAAATTTGCAAAATTATGAAAAAATGACAAACATAAACTAGACCAAGAGAGGTTTTAAAAGCAACAATATTCACTTGATTTGACCTAGAACTGAGTGCATGAAAAATCCTGCTAGAGTGGCCAAAACTGAGCTTTGCACAATTTGACTTTTGATAAGAACACGGACAGTTGACTAAACTGAGTTTTGATCATGATTTGTGAACTGAAAATGGACTTAATAGATGAAATAAGCCTAATGCTAGCTTAATCCAGGTATTTGGAACACAAAACAAGAATTAGATTTGTTAAAAATCCAACAGTTAGGAATTAAAGACGGATGAAAAGCAAATTTGACTTTTGATGTTATAAGGTGCAAGTTATTGACAGAAATGAGTGCATATGAGTTAAACAAACCTAGAGCAACAATTATCCACTACTACACTAACCTATATCACAGATGAAATAGCAATGCCAAACACCCTTTAATGGACTATTTTATGAATTAAACTAGAGCTAACTGTTGATTAGACTAAAGCAGACACTAAAACTGATTAAAACTAATCTAATAACAACTTAAAAAGTGGATGGAAACTAGTCTAAGCTACAAGGACAGATATAAGCAGAACAAGTAAATTGGATAGAAACTGAGACAGTTACTCACAGATTTCCAGCAAGAGTTGCAGGCTAAAACAAACCCAAACCTATGCTAACCTAATCTAAATTCAACCCAAATAAACCTCTGTGCACCCATTATCAGCTTCCATTCTACTTTGAGCTCCTGTTGACTTTTGTTGACTAAAATGGAAAATTGTTTGCAACTTGCATAGAAGCTTGTAAAAAGCTATACCAAGCTTATAGAAGCTTGTTGGAAATCAAAACTAAGCTATTATAAGGTTTGACAAAAGAGTTTGAAAGTGAAAATTCCAACAGTAACACAGAATCACTAATTTTAACCAAACCTTGAGATTACTTCTTAAAAACAGATTACAAAGGTAAATTAAGTTGAGTTTGAATAATAGCAACACAAGATTACAGATTTTAAACTAAATTAAGACATTGAATAAAAAAAACGACATTAAGGAAATTTAAAACTAAAATCTACTCCTATGCTTGCTTCCTTTTTCTTCTTTTTATAGCTCAGATGCTTTCTCTTTCATCACTGATTAAATCCCACCTCTCTTGATGGCCATTGGATGAGAGAAAATGATCATGGCCCTTCATTCCATTTTTGGCGGGAAATGGAGTTTTAACAGTTGGAGTGAGATAGAGTGTAGGGGAGGGGAAGAATTATTGTATCTTGGATGGTTGTGTTTGGAGGGAACAGGTTAGTGAAAAGGTGATGGGTGGGTTGAGTGTAGCAGGTTGATTGCAGGCTAGTGGGGAGGGGATGAGTGGTTTGGCGCCAAGGGAATAGTCAAACCTCTTTTGACTAGGCAGTGTATTAATAAAAGGGTTCAAAAAGCAATTTTGACAGGGGGTCCAAGGCAGGCAAGGGTCCAAAATTGGTTTTAAAGGGTTTTAAATATAAGGACCTAAAGTGTAACTTCTGAAAACTGAGGACCAATGCTGCCAAATCATCAAAGATATTTCAAGGGACCAAAAGTGACACTCTCAAAAAGTATAAGGACCAAACTTGCCATTATGCAATTTTCCAGGGGCCATTTCTGCCAAATTTCAAAGTTGGAGGACCAAACTTGTAATTTTCTCAAACTTTTGACATTTTTCACCAAAGGACTAATTTTGACAAGTTATGATATTAAAAGGACCTTTGGTGATTTTACTTTTGAAATTATGTGCTCAGGGACTGATTTTGACAACTTTTGAAACTTGGGGGACTAAAACTGCAATTTTTGCAAATTTGATATGTTTTTCATCTGATTTTGATATTTTTGCATTTAAAACACATAAAACACTGATTTGTGATATTTTCATCATTTTGATGCATTTTTGAGTGTTTTCAGATGATTTTGCAGTTTATATTGTACAAAAATGATGAGTATTTACACACTCATCAATCCCCCACACTTAGATATTGCTAGTCCCTAGCAATGATTTGAGAAAACATAATGGATTTTAATCTCTTTACCAAAAGCCATTACTTCTGGAGTAGCCAAATGTTTCAGTTCAAGTAAGAACCATGGTACACCGATAACCATGTGATTTTGAGCAAATCACCAGCTTCCAACGGATTTGATTTGTCTTTACCAGAAGCCGTACCCTGCTGGACTAGCCAACTCTTAGATAAATTATCAGAATTATCTTTGGTGAGCTGATTACCAATTATGGATTTCCCACTGCCTTTACCACAAGCCATAACCTTGCGGGCTAGCCAACTCTTCACTTTTTAGGATATGGTGAGTTGAGAACCATACAATTTTGGGCAAATTGCAAGCCATATAAACGGATTTGAGAAATCTTTACCAAGAGCCGTTTGCTCCTGGATTAGCCAATCCTTTTGTCTTACAGACATGGCGGACTGATAACCAAATGAGAAAGTGTAAAACACTTACTCCAAAAAAAATTTTGGCCAAAAACGGGGGAATTGGTATAATTATATGATAAAATTCGTGAGAATTCCCCCCCACACTTAGAAATGAATATTTCCCTCAATATTCAAAGTACCGGCGGTTATGCCGAAACAAAGAACGTAAAAAGGAAATACTACGGCCATTATTTAAAAGGATTTTTTTTTTTTTTTTTTTTTTTTTTTTTTTTTTTTGAAACATTATATATATAACATGTGGGGTAACTCCACCACACTAGGGTGGAACACATGGGTGAAAACCCATGTTAAGCTACTGTTTTTGATTACCGAGTCGCTAGCTTGACTCGACCCCGAATTCATTGGTTCATGGGGAAGCAAAGTGGAAGAGATAATCACCATCGGACTTTCGTTCAAGATGTTTGGACAAACATTTGAAGCACGTGAAAGTTCCACACCGATGAGATATACATAGAACCGGCTCAAAAATGGTACATGAAAATGCCGGGATCAAAGATAATGTCTTCATTTCCGAAGGAGTGAAGAACAGGAGAAGTGACAGAATATATGAAGAAAAGAAAGAAAATCATGATAGAAATCATGACTAACTCTTCATCCTCAATAGGAGAATTCATAGTTTCATGAATCTCCTCAGTTAAGCTCAATTGGTCTAGACATATCTCGGGTGTGTCTAGATCAAAGTAGAAGTTATCATACTCCGGCGGAGATATGATATGAGTGAGTTCATCTGAGAACTCCATGAAGGTGAATGAATCATATTCAGAATTGATATGAGTGGGTTCACTGATGAACTCCTCAAAAGTAAATGATTCATGATCGAGGAGAGAATTATGAGAATGAAAAGTGGTACTGCCACTAATCTTCTCTCCCATATTATCAACACAGAAGGCTTTCATATCCGGAATAGAATCATCGGAAAGAATGTCACTACCCTTAATGGGGGTAGGAGATGAAATAGGTTTCTCTTTGAAAGCCTCGATTTTAGAAATGAGAAGATTGACATTCAATAATGTTGCTCGAAGAGCTTCATCTTTGATTTCAGTGTCAGTAACTTCATCATTCTCTTCTTCTAAGCTAACAAGCTCAGAAGGTGAATCTTCCACATAAATAATGTCTCCACAAGATAGCGAATCATCATCATCAGAATCGGAGAACATCTCAACATGATCATTTTGTAAGACAAGAGGAGGAGGGATATCACACACATGATCAAGAATTCCCTGTGACTCTCCTGGGATTGGGACAAGGTCCTCAACACTAGACTTTATGAATTCGTCCGATTCCTTTTCAGGAACAGTGTCGAGATGCTCGTCCCCCATGATAAGAGAGTGAGTGTGAATCTCGGGCGTGATAGCAGTTGTTTGAGATAGAATCTCAACTGCTGGGATATCAACTGACTGAGGGAGTTGAGAAATATTATCTCTAAAAGGATAAAAACTCTCCTCGTCATCATCATATAGAGCTGCCTTAAGAAATTGGGAACGTCTTAGAGCTGCTTGCTCTAGGATTAATGATTCTTCCCTAGATTTGCGAGCCTCTCGTTCTTCTCGTTCTTCGGCCAGCAATTCTCCTATGGTCTTTTCACCACTCACTTGATTCTTAAAGTTTTGAACCATATCATCAAGTGTTTTCATTATGGTTTCAAAATCGTGGGAGATTTCTTGAGATAACGGCTCAGGTGAAGCTTGAACCGTATGGTGCTGTGGAGGTTGAAAATTGTCAAACATGTAAGAGCCATGATTGTTACAAGGAACTGGGTTCCCTATTTGACAATCAGAGCTGAAATGGGGACCTCCACAGTACTCACAACAGTAAAACTGTTGAGTCTGGAATGGTGAATCATATGGATTTTGGTCATAACCAAAATTCTGAGCATCACTGGAAAACTGTTCATAGACAAACGTATTTCCGGATTGACACTCAAATCCTTGGTGAGGACCTCCACAAAATTCACAGCAGAAGTGTTGATTGTATGAAGATAAGTCGGGCTGTGGTGGGTAATTGGAAAAATTTGAGGGGTCGTTAAATGAGTTCTGATTAGGATCATAATCAAATGAGTTCCTCGAACCACAAAACAAACAACTCCCGTTATGGATATCATTACCACATTGTACACAAGTACACCAACGACAGGGTGAACCAAAGAGAGGCTCACCACAACCGACACAAGGAATAAACGATTGCATTTGAAAGTCATGAGAAGGAATCGGTTTATTCAAAGAATCAACAAAACCAACATGGTGATCCGAATGACTATCAAGTCTCGAAGAACATTCAGAAAAATCAGGAGGTGGGACAAGTGGTGTGCTCTGAGAGCTAGCAATTTCCACCATTTCCGTTATGGTCTCTGGTTTTGGTTCTTGAGAAACGTGAAGATTAGGCAAGTCATTCTTGCTAGTCACCGGTGTTTGAACGGGTTCATCGTAATCAATTCTAATTCTCGACCTTTTTTCATCGGCTTGAATTTGTTCGATTAGATTACGGGCTCTATCTTCAAAGAAAGTGTCCTCGTAATCCTCGGTGGGTGCTTGGGGTAGCTCCGACGTTTGAACTGGTTTGTCAAGATTAGAATGTATTTCAGGTTGTGGCGGGTGGTCGAAATAACTTTAAAAAGAATTTTTGATGGATAATTCGCACGAATTGCAAAATTCGCTTGAACTAGGCCCTCCACACCGCTCACACACATTTCTGACGATGAAGTTGACGATTGTCGACATAAGAATTAAACATATAGAGGATTAAGAAGAGAATCAAATGGTTGAGAGGATACGAAGAATAGAATTAAACGGCAAAAGAGGGTAAGAGAAATAGAATCAACGAATAAGAGGAATGAGAAGAATATTTTTGGATTTTTGGATAAGAAAACATAAACATATACAGATGGATGGTATGAACAAATAGTGAATATCCAAATCACTAATCTGCTAAACGTAAGATAATCAGCACAGCTCCCCGGCAGCGGCGCCAAAAATTTGATGCGTGCCAAACAGCCAAGCTTTCTCACACAAGCCTGCCACTTGTGAATGGCAGACCGTAAGGAGCTTAAAACTGCCTAGGCACGAACTCAATGAAGATCTGGGGAGTATAGTGTTTCCCCGGGTCGTTATGTCCCAGCGAGCTGTGCAATGGATTATCAAACGTGTAGTGATCGGGAGATTTGAACGGAAAAGGAGATTTGTGAATTATTACAACTACAGAAAAAGCTCATAAACAAAAAGGGCTTAAATGCAAATTAAAGAAAATTAAAAATATAAAAACTATTAAATAAACGCTATCACTATATTTAAAATTGATGAACGTTTAAAATTTAAAACTTAAAACTTACGTTTAAATAAAAATAACGTAAACGTACAAAATAAAAAGTGAGATCTAATAAATAAAAGTCCTAAAAATATGAAAATGACATTTTTACAAACCTAATGATAAAAGAAAATATTTGGAAAAAGAAAATTATTTTTATAACTATTTAATTAATTATTATTAATTAAAAACTATTTTTAACTATTTAATAATTACCTAAAATACAAGAAATTAGGAAATAAAGCTAGAAAAATAAAATTATGAATTAGAAAAGTCTAAAATAACAAACTAGAATTTTCAAAACTATTTTTGTATTTTTCTGATTATTTTTCTATTTTTTATGAATTTTAAACTATTAAAAACTACTTAAATTATTTAAAAATACAATTTTAACTAAGAAAAATATGGAAAAATACTTTTTTGGCTTTTTATATTTATCTAAACTTAAGAAAATTGAAAAATTATTTTTTTGAACCTTTTCTTAATTTTTTGTATTAAAAACTAATTAAAAATACTTAAAAACTAATTTAAATTAAGAAAAATAGCAAACAAGCTTCGAAAAATCTGAAAATTTCAGGAAAAGCTTAAAATAAAGTGAGGAATCTAGGAAAAATAGAAAAACAAGGGCTTGTGTGGAGGAATTTGAGACTGAAGTGGAAAGTGCTTAAAAATAAGCACTTTGATAAGCTAAAACCACACCAAAAGGTACCAAACTGAAACAGAAGCTACTATAAGCTAAAATAACCTAAATGCAATAGATATCAACAAGCTATAACCTCTGGAATAGCAAATTGAACAGATTTGATATAAGAGCTCATAAGCTAAAACAGTAACTGAGGGGGGCAACTTTGAGCTTATGCACAGGATTCAAAATAAACTAGAAATGAAAAGCACTTGTTGGATCCTACACAAGACCTAGGTGGGTATATGCAAACCAAAAATCAGACCTTGCCAAGCTCAAATGAGCTTGTGGCAAGGGCTGCAAGTTCTGCAAAAGCCCTGTGCAGGCTTAGTGCCCTGCACAGGGCACTAATCACCATTTTGACAAGCTCCTTAAGAGCTTAAGAAAAATTTGCAAAATTATGAAAAAATGACAAACATAAACTAGACCAAGAGAGGTTTTAAAAGCAACAATATTCACTTGATTTGACCTAGAACTGAGTGCATGAAAAATCCTGCTAGAGTGGCCAAAACTGAGCTTTGCACAATTTGACTTTTGATAAGAACACGGACAGTTGACTAAACTGAGTTTTGATCATGATTTGTGAACTGAAAATGGACTTAATAGATGAAATAAGCCTAATGCTAGCTTAATCCAGGTATTTGGAACACAAAACAAGAATTAGATTTGTTAAAAATCCAACAGTTAGGAATTAAAGACGGATGAAAAGCAAATTTGACTTTTGATGTTATAAGGTGCAAGTTATTGACAGAAATGAGTGCATATGAGTTAAACAAACCTAGAGCAACAATTATCCACTACTACACTAACCTATATCACAGATGAAACAGCAATGCCAAACACCCTTTAATGGACTATTTTGTGAATTAAACTAGAGCTAACTGTTGATTAGACTAAAGCAGACACTAAAACTGATTAAAACTAATCTAATAACAACTTAAAAAGTGGATGGAAACTAGTCTAAGCTACAAGGACAGATATAAGCAGAACAAGTAAATTGGATAGAAACTGAGACAGTTACTCACAGATTTCCAGCAAGAGTTGCAGGCTAAAACAAACCCAAACCTATGCTAACCTAATCTAAATTCAACCCAAATAAACCTCTGTGCACCCATTATCAGCTTCCATTCTACTTTGAGCTCCTGTTGACTTTTGTTGACTAAAATGGAAAATTGTTTGCAACTTGCATAGAAGCTTGTAAAAAGCTATACCAAGCTTATAGAAGCTTGTTGGAAATCAAAACTAAGCTATTATAAGGTTTGACAAAAGAGTTTGAAAGTGAAAATTCCAACAGTAACACAGAATCACTAATTTTAACCAAACCTTGAGATTACTTCTTAAAAACAGATTACAAAGGTAAATTAAGTTGAGTTTGAATAATAGCAACACAAGATTACAGATTTTAAACTAAATTAAGACATTGAATAAAAAAAACGACATTAAGGAAATTTAAAACTAAAATCTACTCCTATGCTTGCTTCCTTTTTCTTCTTTTTATAGCTCAGATGCTTTCTCTTTCATCACTGATTAAATCCCACCTCTCTTGATGGCCATTGGATGAGAAAAAATGATCATGGCCCTTCATTCCATTTTTGGCGGGAAATGGAGTTTTAACAGTTGGAGTGAGATAGAGTGTAGGGGAGGGGAAGAATTATTGTATCTTGGATGGTTGTGTTTGGAGGGAACAGGTTAGTGAAAAGGTGATGGGTGGGTTGAGTGTAGCAGGTTGATTGCAGGCTAGTGGGGAGGGGATGAGTGGTTTGGCGCCAAGGGAATAGTCAAACCTCTTTTGACTAGGCAGTGTATTAATAAAAGGGTTCAAAAAGCAATTTTGACAGGGGGTCCAAGGCAGGCAAGGGTCCAAAATTGGTTTTAAAGGGTTTTAAATATAAGGACCTAAAGTGTAACTTCTGAAAACTGAGGACCAATGCTGCCAAATCATCAAAGATATTTCAAGGGACCAAAAGTGACACTCTCAAAAAGTATAAGGACCAAACTTGCCATTATGCAATTTTCCAGGGGCCATTTCTGCCAAATTTCAAAGTTGGAGGACCAAACTTGTAATTTTCTCAAACTTTTGACATTTTTCACCAAAGGACTAATTTTGACAAGTTATGATATTAAAAGGACCTTTGGTGATTTTACTTTTGAAATTATGTGCTCAGGGACTGATTTTGACAACTTTTGAAACTTGGGGGACTAAAACTGCAATTTTTGCAAATTTGATATGTTTTTCATCTGATTTTGATATTTTTGCATTTAAAACACATAAAACACTGATTTGTGATATTTTCATCATTTTGATGCATTTTTGAGTGTTTTCAGATGATTTTGCAGTTTATATTATACAAAAATGATGAGTATTTACACACTCATCAATTAGTGAAGGATGCCAAGCGTTGTGTCAAAGGCATTAGTGAAGGATGCCGAAGAATCAAATCAAGTAGCATTTGGGAAGAATGCTTAGGTCGTATAATCGATGAGGTGCATCGTTATACATATAAGTGTTTATTTATTCACAAGGATGGTGATATCCTTGATGGTGTTGTAACAAGGAGTAGATCTCCTTGATAATAGGTGTTGTGTCGTGAAGGGTAGTAGTTCCTCCATAATGGAACTAGGTGCTTAGCCTAGTACCTAATAAAGGGTAGGCGACGTTGTGATAGGATTAGTTCTCCTAAGGTGTGAAAGAACTCGGTGGTTAGCCTAGCACCGTATAAAGTGTAGGCGACGTTGTGTTAGGTGTGGTTCGCCTTGGTGTGAAAGAACTCGGTATTTAGCTTTGTACCGGAAAAAGGTTAAGCGACGTTGTGAAGGCTTCTCCGCCATAAGGAGTTGGTGTAGTGCTTACAAACTCTCGAGTAGGTGACTCGGGGAGTGGAGTAGGGCAAGGAAGGTGTCCTTGTAGCCGAACCACTATAAATAACTTGTGTCGTGGTGATGTGCTTCTTACTCTTTATCTTTCATTATATGTTTATATATCTATCTATCAACGTCCAACATAAACAATCAAATAGATTGACATAAGTCGATCTAAATATTTAAAAGGAAGTTTTAAATTGGTAAAACTATTCAACCCCCCCCCCCTTCTAGTTTTCCACAATTGGTACTAGAGCTTCGTAACCAAGTTTCTTAAAGTATATTGTACTTTAAAGACTTGATACGATCCGTGTATGTTTGAAAACTACAAAGAAGGATTTTTTTTCTTTGGATCATATTTTCTGTTAAAACATTTTGTTGGACATTGATAGATGATTCTAACAATATTCCATTCTCGAGTAATTTTCATGCTAGAATTCTCCAAAATCTTCACTCGAAGATGAAGTCAACATTCAAGGAAGGATTCTTAAAGTAATCACAACTTAAGTATATCAAGTACAAAGGATTACTTTAAAAGCTCATGAAGTATCTTTGGTTTTATACCAAATCAAGAAGCATAAAGGTATGTTCTACTTTTCATTAGATAGGATACTTGAGTTCTATTTTTTTTCACAAATACTACTTTGATTATTATAACACTAAGAGCGTTAGAAGTCTCTTTCGTCACTCTTCCACCTTTCTCGTTATAGGGAATAATTTTTTTTAACGCCGTCATCACATCCTCGATATGAGATTCATCAAAAGCCGTCATTCAAAAACAATCGTCATCTAAAACCTCCGAACTATTTTTTTGTAAGCTATTCCGTAAGCATACTACAAAATGATTGTCAAACAAATTTTTTTTATGTTCTTAATAGCCGGATCCCTCTAGTTGTACTAGCCGGATCCCAAATACAAAGGATCCGGGGGAACCGTGGAACAGAACTCAGCCATACGCTTTCAAAAATTACCACTGGTCTTTTTCCCTCTATTCTCATAACACAAAAACGACCAAGCTACTGCATCCATCCTCATTGGCTTTCATAACCTCAAAGCATTTCTTCCTAGAACACCATTGTAAGTAATTACATTAACTTGTTCTAATTTTCATCATCTTCATTCTAGGGTTTATGGTTCCTTAAGTTTTAATCAAATTAATTTAATTAGGGTTTTTCAAATTAATCGTGAAAAGGGGCTTTTTAACTTAATCACATTGTGCTCACAACATTGTTAATACAAACCTAAAACCATAAACCCATTTCCAACTAATTTTACCTAATTGGAAAATTTGTATTTCTAGGACCAACCATGCCCAAAGCCACTCAACAAGATCATCATGACACCGTCCACTATCTTACTCACTACTATCGTAAAAGGGGTCTGACCAACACTAACCGTAAAATTTTCAAAAGCCTCACAAAACGACTTATTCACGAAGGTCGTGTAGTCAAGGAATGTTTCCTTGAAAATACCGACACTCGTCAAGTTTTCTCGACAATAAACTTTGATTGTCTTCTTGACATTGATGAACAAATTTGTCCGGTTTTCATTTTTGAGTTTTACAAAAGCTTTAGGATCATTAGAAACACCGATAATAGCATCTCAATCGCCTTTATCATCAACACACAAAACTTTACTCTTCCTCTCAACACTTTTGCTCAAATTCTTCGCATTCCTTGTGAAGGAATTTGTATGTACTCTCAAGATTGGGCAATTAACGCTCAAAACCTTGCACTTGATCCTAAGCCTCTTTACAACACTCCTCTCGACAATCCCGAAACCATTCGCGATACTATCTTTAAGATTAGGACCGACCAATCCCGTTACGATCGTAACAAAAAGCTAATTCATCGTAATCCCTTTAAAATGGAACTTTTTGAAATGCATCCCATGTTTAGAAAATGAGAAGAAATCCTTAGAGAAAACATCATTAGCCTAGTTGGAAACAAAGATCATCCAAACGCATGCCTTGTGCAAATGATCTATTGTCTTATCCACCAAAGGCCATTTAATCTTGCCTATTACATGGTAAGGAGAATGGCTGGGGTATTCAAAGCTTCCAACATGGTACTCCCATATGGTATGCTCCTAACACGACTTTGTAAGTACGTTAGTGCATTGCAACCATCCCCTATCAACGATGACCATTACCTTTCCGATCACGTCATGGTACCCCTTACCAAACAACCATCTAAACGGTTCATGGTCAATGGAGAGAAACCCGAAGCCCTCTCGGACTCCTCGGCCGGAGAAGAGGAAGAAGAAGATGAGGAGGACATCGACCCCGTATCCAACATCAAATTGGACATTCTTGAATACCACGAACAACTTCCAACCATTCCAAACGAGACTGCGGAATACAAACAAATAAGAGGCATGATTCAAAACCTTGCTTACAATCTCACTAAGCCGTCAAAAAGAAAGAGGAAGAATTGACGAAAGAGACAATAGGAATGTGTTTTATTTTTATCTTATGTTTGAATGATTCCTTTTTAGCATTGTTGGTTTATGGAATTTTGGATTTTGTTTCTGGTGCTATATGATGGCTTGCTTGTTTCTAAATTGCTTGTTTCATAGATTTAATAGTGTACAAAATCTGCACATCATTTTTTGATTCTGTGTTGATTCTGACCTGCAGATGCCGGATCCCTAGGATTAGCCTAGCCGGATCCTTCCCTTGAAGGAACCGTGGGATCCGTGACATCAGATCAACAATGCAGCATTCAGCACATTAAAACTGCTTTCTAGATAACATCACATTAGCTTAGCATGTGTTTTTAGAACCCAACTAAGTCCACGTCAGGGATGAGAAAGGCTTAGACTCACTAAAGGCTTACTTACGATCTTAGTCTGATTCTATCATCACATCTATTACTAACCATACTTCCGCTTCAATCACTCACAAAATAAGTCTCATCTCTCTAAACACTTAGGAAAGCAAGCTAAACAATTTTAGGAAATTGCTTTTAGTCTTCTATATCTCTAGGTAAGACAAAAATTAGTTTTTCAATTCTTGAAATTTTTAAGAATTTTTCTTAATATCACCTCAAGCTTAAACCTGATCACTAGGATCATTTATTATGACTTGTCACCCTCATAACTCCTAGTGTTATCCTTGGACATCCATTGGTAGCTTTCTTGTCCCTTCCTTCTTCCATAAAAAGCAATCATGTGCACAAACACTTATTACTCATGATCATTCAAGTACCTCCTCTTCCTAAAACACTTAGGAGAGCTGAAACACCCAAAACAAGATAGGCTTTAGCTTCTAGAAACCCCTTTTCAAATCTGTCATAACTGCTGAGAGCCGAATCCCTAGGAATAGCCTAGACGGATCCCTCCAAGGAGGGAACCGTGGGATCCGGGTGACAGTATATGTCTAACATTGCTAACCCAAACACTCCACCTCATCTTAAATGAGTTCCTAGATCAATGAAACTCTGAATTTCAACCTTGTGCATGTCAATCATCACATTTCCAAGAACATTAGTGGATTAAGTCTTAAATACTAATTGCCAAGATCCTCTCTTTATAAACCACATTGCCTAGAAACATCTTAGTCATCTCACACAAATATCAGCAATTGCAACCATTTTCCTTAGTCATTTCAATATGAGAAAGGCTCCTAGTGCTTATTCATCCACCCAAGAACCACCCAAGAAACTTGCTAAAATCATACATGAAGTTTCTTCAACCGAATCATCTCCGGTTAAGTCCACCAATGCTAGGATTTCTCCCACATCAAGGAAACCAATCAAACTAATCCCCAAGAATAAGATTCCCTGTAGGATATCTTCACCAAATTCTACCATAGCAAACAAACCCCCAACAACTCAACCAACATCATTAGCACCTAGAGATACTTCACAATCATTCTCACACTCTCACAATGTAGAAGACTTACCCTCTTGGCCATCTCATCTTTCACCATTACCATCCAATTCACATGAAAAGATTGAGCCACAAAATCAAAATGTTGAATCAACACTTGATCCAAAAGCAAACTCTATCATCCCTCCCAATAGTCCATTTTGGATTATGAGAAGACATCAAAAGCAACCACTTGACCAAATGGAAGTTGATGTCTCTTTACCTCTAGCCACAAGCATTATAGAGCCACCACTAAATGAGTCTCAACCAAATCCTCCTTTATTTAAAGGACCTCAACCCACTTCACTTGAACTTTCACTTCAAGAAATTCAAAACCATAACAAGGATTGCTATCATTGTAAACACGTTGAAAGGTTGATACATGAATTACACGAAGAGCATCGTTTCATGTTTCATCACCTCCTCGAACGTTTCCAAGAGGTTAACAAGCCTAAACCACAATAACCATAATAGTCATAAGCTAAAACCTAGAACGTTTAGGACATCTTTTAGTAATTAAGCTCTTTAGTCGAATCTTAAGTTTGGGTTGACTTATTAGCATTAATAGCATCTATTTGGCTAGATCATTCTCTTAGTTTTTAGAGATTTGGTTGTGTATCTCTTTGTTTTATTGAATGAATACTTTTATGCCATGACTATTATGTGTGTTGTGCTTGTTATATTGTACTTTTATCTCATTCCCTCAAGTTGCACTCCTTGACATTTCTTCACTGCTAAAGAAACTGGAACAGATAGCCGGATCCCTTCCTAATAACTGGACGGATCCCTCCTTGAAGGGAACCGTGGGATCCGTGGTACAGAAGCATAAATTTCTACTAACTTGAGTCTCTTTTGCCGGAAATTATGCACTATACTCTTGTTTTTCTAACCTTTACTTTGTAGATTTTCAAAATAACACATGAAGTTTTTGACACCATAAAATCTAGGGGGAGCTTTGTGTCAAACATTATTGCAAAATCATTTGCAACTTAATCCATTTTTGGATTACACTTCATGCTACCCCATTACAACTTTGCAATATTCGAGGGGGAGCACATTTTCGTCACTTAGACGAACCATTTGCAAACTTATTTGCAAACACAAGTAGCTTGTTTTACATTATGTCCTTGACGCCCTTTTTCAAAGGGATGGACTCGTCAAGGGGGAGTTAAGACGAGTACCATTCCCGTCACTTGCTCTCATTACATCTTTTATAATTTTTCTTATAAAAAATTGTGTTAGTTTCTTCAAACACTTTTTGTTTCGACAAAAAGGGGGAGAAGAAAGTAAAAACTACAAATTCAAATGTTTACGAATTTTAGCTTTTCCTTAAAATAATTTTATGTTTTGTCATCAACAAAAAAGGGGAGATTGTTAATACAAATAAGCCGTAAAAACGTTTATTTATATTTTACGATCTTCTAATGTTTTGTCGATAACAAAAGTAAAATCATATTAACGAAACAAATAAAATACGTAAATGGTTTGAACTAATAGTTTTCTAACACACTTACGGTTTCACATAAAACACTATAACAAGATTAAGTGATTTTATATTTTAGATACACATGTACAACAACTAGTGTTTACATATTGGCTTAACAAGTTTAAGTAACTCTATGAGTTAGATACATATGTAGAACAACTAGTGTTTACATATTGGGTTAATACATACTTATATTAAGTACACTAAAATGGGTAAAACCAAGTATATACTAAAATGGGTAAAAGCAAGTATATACTAAATAGATAAAAACTAGCAAATGGTTTTTGACCCATAACCCATGGTTTTATATATACCACTTACACAAGTTCAATGTATCCTTAAGGTACATTGTATCTAGATTGAAAACCATGGATCAACCCACAACCCATGACCCATGACCCATAACCCAAAATACCCATGGGCAAAGAGGAGCGGACCACGGATCCCTAGCTTTGTGCTAGCCGGATCCCAAGTGGAAGGGATCCGTGGGATCCGGGGAAACAGTAGTGAATTTCCTCTATAAATAGAGAGCCATTTCTTCCTTTCTATTCATCCCTTCACACACATACTTCCCCCAAGTATTCTAACCCTCTAACCTCAGATCCAAGAGATCTATGTAGCTTTTCTCTTTTGTTTTTGTGTGATCTTGTATATTCCTATTAAAGGAAAGATCACCACATCTTGAAGACGTGTAAGCTCAAGTCCATGAGTTGCCATGCTTCGTCATCATCAAGACAACGAAGGTTCTCTTGTTGATAGTTCTTCCTTTCTCCATAGATGTTGGGTTGAAGGCATTAGTGAAGAATGCCGAAAGTGTCAAGATGAAAGCATTAGTGAAAGATGCTGATCATCCGCGTCAAAGCATTAGTGAAGAATGCTTAAGGTGTCAAGACGAAGGCATTAGTGAAGGATGCCAAGCGTTGTGTCAAAGGCATTAGTGAAGGATGCCGAAGAATCAAATCAAGTAGCATTAGGGAAGAATGCTTAGGTCGTATAATCGATGAGGTGCATCGTTATACATATAAGTGTTTATTTATTCACAAGGATGGTGATATCCTTGATGGTGTTGTAACAAGGAGTAGATCTCCTTGATAATAGGTGTTGTGTCGTGAAGGGTAGTAGTTCCTCCATAATGGAACTAGGTGCTTAGCCTAGTACCTAATAAAGGGTAGGCGACGTTGTGATAGGATTAATTCTCCTAAGGTGTGAAAGAACTCGGTGGTTAGCCTAGCACCGTATAAAGGGTAGGCGACGTTGTGTTAGGTGTGGTTCGCCTTAGTGTGAAAGAACTCGGTACTTAGCTTTGTACCGGAAAAAGGTTAAGCGACGTTGTGAAGGCTTCTCCGCCATAAGGAGTTGGTGTAGTGCTTACGAACTCTCGAGTAGGTGACTCGGGGAGTGGAGTAGGGCAAGGAAGGTGTCCTTGTAGCCGGACCACTATAAATAACTTGTGTCGTGGTGATGTGCTTCTTACTCTTTATCTTTCATTATATGTTTATATATCTATCTATCAACGTCCAACATAAAAAATCAAATAGATTGACATAAGTCGATCTAAATATTTAAAAGGAAGTTTTAAATTGGTAAAACTATTCAACCCCCCCTTCTAGTTTTCCACAGCAAGGATTGAGGCTATTAGAATATTTCTTGCTTTTGCTTCATACATGGGTTTTCAGGTTTACCTAATGGATGTCAAGAGTGCCTTTTTATATGGTACTATTACAGAAGAGGTGTATGTGAAACAACCTCCAGGTTTTGAAGATCCTAAACATCCAAACAAAGTCTATAAGGTGGTTAAGGCTCTTTATGGCCTTCATCAGGCACCTAGAGCCTCGTATGAGAGGCTCTCTACTTTCTTATTACAACATGGATACAGGAGGGGAGCTATAGACAAGACTTTGTTTATTAAGAGAGACAAGAAGGATATCATGTTAGTTTAAGTCTATGTTGATGATATCATCTTTGGGGCTACCAAACAGTCCATGGTTAAGGAGTTTGAGCAGCTGATGCAGAAGGAATTTCAAATGAGTTCCATGGGTGAGTTAACTTTCTTTTTGGGACTTCAGGTTAAGCAGTCAAAGGAAGGTATTTTTATTAGTCAAGACAAGTATGTATCAGACATACTTACGAAGTTTAGTTTTGATACTATGAAGCCAGTAATTACACCTATTAAATCAATCAACTCATTGGGCAAAGATGAAGATGGACAACCTGTTGAAGTCAAGTTATACAGATCTATGATTGGCTGTCTCATGTATCTCACTGCATCAAGGCCTGATATCATGTTTGCAGTATGTTTATGTGCAAGGTATCAAGTCTCACCAAAGGTCTCTCATATGAATGCTGTAAAGAGGATATTTAGTTATTTGAAGCAACAACCCAAGTTGGGGTTGTGGTATCCTAAGGAGCCACCTTTTTACTTGGAAGCTTTTTCAGATAGTGACTATGCAGGTGATAACTATGATAGAAGATCAACCACTGGAGGATGTCAATATCTAGGAAGAAGATTAGTCTCATGGCAATGCAAGAAACAGACAATTGCAGCAACATCATCTACTGAAGCTGAATATGTGGCTGCTGCAAGTTGTTGTGGACAAGTGTTGTGGATGCAAAATTAGCTCTTGGACTATGGGTTCAATTTTAAGAATACTCCTATCAATATTGATAATGAGAGTACTATTTGTATTGTGAAGAATCCAGTTTACCATTCCAAGACCAAGCACATTCAAATTAGGCATCACTTTATCAGAGATTGCTATGAGCATTGACTTATTAATGTGGTCAAGGTTCACACGGATGACAATGTAGCTGATTTACTCACAAAAGGTTTTGATGTGTCATGATTCAATCACTTGGTCGTGAGCATTGGAATGATTAACTACTGAGCTAAATTTGAGGGGAGGACTATAAGGTGTTAGTGTAGTCCTGTGCTTTATTTGAGGGGAGGCTATTATATACTTAGTTGTTACAAAGGAATTTCGGAAAGTACTGCTTGGAAAGTACTGCTTGGGAAAGTACTGCTTATGCGGAAAGTACTGTTTGTCGTATTAAAGTACTGTTCCAACGATAATATTGATGGGTAATTGATAGTAACGGTAACTTTGTTATTATGGGTTGTGATTTTTCAAATCCCACCTATAAATAACTACTTCCCGATTTTCCCTCTCATATTATTACTTAGAATCTTTTCCATACTTATCTCACAATCACCATCTCTTTATTATTCAATAATATCTTTTCATTGTGCTCACTTATTCAACAATGGCGAATCGATTAACTGTTTCAAAGCACAATATGGTGGCTAATTTGGACAAGACTGAGGCGAATGTGGCTTTTTATGATATCAATGATTATCTTACTGGGTCGCCAATTAGTTATGCTCTTTTAGTTGAGCCGGATATCATTGCCCCTTGGATTCAAGAATTTTGGGCGAATGCTAGAGATAATATGGAAGAGGATGAATATTATATTAGATCAACAGTTGCTGGACGGACTATCAAGATTACAGAGGCCTCTATTCGCGAAGATTTATTATTTGGTGATGAAGAAGGGGCTGTTCGATTTGACAAGCAACTGATTTGGGATACTTTTAGGGATCTTGGTTATGAAGGGTCTTTGACAGAACAAACATTCAAGAAAGCATTATTTTGTCCTCAATGGAAGTTCTTGATTCATGTACTGCTCCATTGCATAAGTTCTAAAAGTACTTCTTGGGAGCAGTTTGGGTCAAATATAGCATCTGCTGTGGTTGGATTAGCTACCAACAGAGTGTTTAATTTTTCAAGGCTTATTTTGGATGGGATGCTTTCACATATATCATCTGGGTCAAAATGGTTGATGTACACAAGGTTTGTACAGGTTTTCTAAAACAAGCAATTGGCTGATGTTCCAAAACCTGCTGATTTGTTACCTGTCATTGTGCAACAAGCCAAAATATTTACATTTATGGCTAGGCGAAGTGATTTGTTCAGAGGTGGAGATACTCCATTGACTACTACAATGCTGGAAGTTGTTCAACCTGTACGTGCTGAAGCTGGAGAGGATGAGGAGAGTGAAGGTACTGATTCTGTACACAGTACTGCTTCACACAGCGCTGCTTCTTAGAGTGCTGCTTCTCAAACATTTGCATCACCAAGTGCTGACACCCAAGGTCCTGCATCACAAGGTACTGCTTCTCAGCAAAGTACTGATGCTCAAGAACATGTTACTGTTACACCTCCACCATCTCTACACGAATCTCAACAAGAAGTTCCCTCACAATCTCAAGGAGATGAAGTTTCTATGGCGTCTGAAGGTCACGTTCTCAACAATTATGCTTTAACTCGAGAATTGCAAAGGTTGAAGAAATCTTTTGGAGAGCAAGCTAAAGCGCTTAGGAAGTTGAAGCATAAGTATATGTGGTTAAGGAATTTTATTAAACCATATATTCAAGGTTACAACTTATGGGTTAAAGAGGAAAACAAATGCCGTAAGCAACTTCGAAAGGAATTAAAACGCAAGAAGGTTCATACAACATCTTCTGTCAACTTGGGGAGGAATTTAGAAAAAGAAAATTTGAAAGAAGATGTTACGAAGAAGAAAGAACCTGATGGTACTGAAGAAAAGATTATTTCAGATACTGAGGAACAAGAAGAACAAGTTCAAGTTCAAGGTACTGATGATCAAGGTACTGAACATCAAAGTGTTGCTTTTCAAGATACTTATAGGCAAGAGGTAATAACACCAAGAGTATTGAATTTTGAAGAAGAAGCTGGTCCTTCTACAACTGTTATACAAGAAGAGGAGGAAGCTACATTCAAACCTATTCATTCTGTAAGTGATGATGAATTCATTGCTACAATTTTAGGAGATTTATCACAACCCAGAGGTGGTGTTACTATTAGAGATGTACAAGAAGAAGAACAACAAAGAACTTCTCAACCTGCAATTGATCCTAAGGATAAAGGAAAGGGTGTTCTGGTTGAAACAAAGAAGAAAAAGTTAACTTTAGCAGAACTTAGAGAAATTGAAGTTGCTAGGAATGAAGCTGCAGCTAGAAGAGTTCAAGAAGAGTTAAATGCTAAAGATAGAGAAGCTCAGGAAGCTCAAGAAGCTCAGAATAGAGAAGCAGCTCAAAAAGTACAAGATGAATTAGATGCTGAAACTGCTGAACTATTACCGTCACCTACTCCTGTTAGATATATGTCAAGAAGACCTAATTTAGCTAAAGAAAGGAATGCTATGATGGCTTATTTGAAAGGTCGTGGATATAAAGGTTTGCAGAGGCTAAATTATGTTGATATGAAATGACTCTATGATGCTGAAACAGAAGCTTATAAGAAGAGTGTTGCTGACATTAAAGACTTTAGAGAAGAAGCTCATTGGACTGAAGCTGAAAGGAAGAAGAGCTTAAAAAGAAAAAGAAAAACTGAAGTTATAGATGTTCAGTTTTCAAAGAAAGAAAAAGTTGAATTAAGATCTGAGACTAGTGAAGAATTAAAGAATTATCTCAGAGTGATAGATTTTGATTATTCAAAAGAAGATGATGACATGAAGATGAACAAATCAAAGATTAGTGCTTTTGAAGTTGTAAAATCCAAGGATGGAGATTACATGATTTTTCATAAAGAAGATGAAAGCTTCAAAGTTTTCAAAAGGCTATGGGACTTACTGCACATTATAGATAGAGTAGATCTATTCTATTTATATCATGTGGTGAAAGCTTACTTTGAACAAGATCCATTAGAAGGGATTGGTTTAGTATTACATGGTGATCTCATAACTACATGGGAAACTGAAGAAGAGAGCACTGATGATATTTGGAAGAATCAAGAAAGCTGGGAAATTGTTTGCTGGAGATTCTTTGAAGAGTCTGGAGTTCATGTTTTAGAGCTGGAAAATAGAACAATGATACACATGTTTGCAGAAAGAAGATATCCTCTCACAGTTGAGCTCATGAAAAGAATGCTAGAGCATGGATTGGAAGTAGAAGAGGATAATGAAACTGCTTGCATGGTTATCAACTTATTTATCAACTGGACTACTATTGCTGAGAATGATCAATAACTGGTATGAATTTTATTTGAATAAATACTTTTTGATATATCAGTACTTTTATTCAAAGTACTGCTGACCAGACAGTACTTTCATCAAAGTACTGTTTGCAGAAATAAACCAGTTAAATGCATTTTAGAAGAAACCTTTTGCTAATTAATAAATTTTTTAAAGGTTGAATAAATGGTTTTTGTGATGATAACATCAATAGGTTATCAATCCACCATGGTTACAAAAGGATTGACTAATCCATGAGCAAACGGCTCTGGTAAAGATATATCAAATCCGTTTTTAGTTGACAACTTGCTAATAAGTTGGATGGTAATCAACTCACCATATCAGTAATGTGAAGAGTTGACTAGCCCACAAGAAAATGGCTTGTGGTAAAGGCAGTGGAAAAACCATTATTGGTAATTAGTTCACCATTAGATAGAAGAACTAACTAGTCCAGAAGGGTACAGCTTTTGGTAAAGACAAATAAAATCTGTTGATAGCTGGTGGTTTGCTAAAAATCATATGGTTATCAATGTACCATGGTCTTACACACCAAAACATTTGGCTACTCCAGAGATAATGGCTTTGGTAAAGAGATCTAAATCCATTAAATTTTCAATGATTCACAGAAGTGATGAGAATAGTATGCAACTTAAACTGAATTAATGTACAAATTGTCATATGTTGCTGTGTTGCTGTAAAGATGAAGCTTGCTGGATAATGCTATAAAAAGACTAAAGATACTTTGATAAAGTGCAGAAACTACAATCCAAAGACAAAGACAAAGACAAAGACAATCATTCCTTGAAGATGACAGAGTAAAGATTAATCTACAAAGAAAAGTTATAAAGGAACTTGAAGTCAATCAAGTAGAATTCAAGTTAGGGGAGGATTGTTGGGATATGAAAGTGCTGAACAGTTAAAGTACTAAAGATTTACAAAGTACTGCAGAATGGCAAAGAGCTGGAGAAAGTCAAAGAGTCAAAGTACTGCTAAAGATAAAGTCAAAGTACTGCACATAAAGGTCAAAGTACTGCAAGTGTTAAAGAACTGTTTATTAGTTTATGGAAAGTATTGTAATTCTAGAATAGATTACTTGTCGTACAAGGATACAATTGTAAACCGACTAGGGTTATCCTTGAGCCTATAAAAGGACCCCTAGATTGGCATTAGAGGTACGAGTTCACAATCTTAGAGTTTACGATTACAAAGTTGTTTAGAGTTTAGAGAGTTCGATATTATTAGTGTTGTTAAAGTATCTGCATAAGAAGCAGATTTAGAGTTAATAAAGTTATTCTTCTTAGATTTATTGAGTAAATTCCGCGTACTTAATAAAGATTACTCAGTGTTTCATTGTTAATAACTTAGGATTTATCCGAGGTTATTAAACCTTAAACAAGCTAGTTAAGTTAGTTTGGTTAGAGTACATCGATCCAACACAATCGCCTCGAGCGCGAGAACAAAGAGACATTTTTCATAAAAATCTTTTACCTAACGTTAAAAATTTGAAAAGTTGTGCATTAGCTTGGGAAAAGGATTTTCGTAAGGAACTTGGAGTGATGAAGGTCGTTTTCGAGAAAACCAAAACATCTATTTCTAATACTAAACGTAAAAAGAAACTGTTGAGAAAAGATGTTGATCGACTCTTGGAAGATGTTATATGTGCTGATATCCATAATGTTGTGTTATTCTATTCTTTGCCACATGCATCTGATTATATCTCTGCTGATACTGTTGACTCTGTGGTAACCGTTGAGAATACTGATAATGTGCTTCAGATCGAGTCTTTAAAAGCTGAAAATAAACAATTACTTAACGAACTTTACAATGCAAAACGTCGTCTTCATTGGTGTGAAAAAGATATTCACAATCATCAACTTAGTTTTCAAAAGAAAATCGCTCAATTGAGTGCAAAATCTTCTGATCCTAAAATTAAGCAACCGGATGATCAAAACATGTCTTTGAAAAGTCAAATCTCAAAATATGAACAAGAACTTGTAAAAGTTAAACAGGAATATGGTGTCATATTTGATTTACTCAATAAGACTCGACATGAAGCATCAAACGAAGTTGATCACTATCTTGCTCATACTAGAGAAGTCATGAATTTTGCTGGTAATATTCGTTCTGAAAATCAAGATTTGATTTACACTATCTCTTAGCTAAGAGAAATGTTAGGAAAGTTTGAACAACTTCCGCCAACCCTCATTAAGAGATTAGCACCAGTCACACTTAGTAATCGTGCACCTAGAATCCCTACTGCCAAATCACAAGTTGCTAACGTGCTTCCTTCTACTGAAACAGGAATAGTTGCGTCTTTTCCCAAAGTCCGCACTTCACAGCCTAGGAGCACTCAATCGAAGAATAGGAAGTTGCGACCTAAGAAAAGATCAATAAAGAATGCTAAAGTAGAAGAACACCATAGGACTATGAATAAGACTCACGTTGCTTCCACTATAGACGTTGCGTCTGGCAAAAGTAATAGAAATAGTGATGTAACGAATGCTAAACCTTTAAGCACTTTTGATATTCAGTCTGATGCACCTTGTGTTATTTGTCGTAAAAGTATGAATTCTGATTGTCATGACAAGTGTGTTGCTAAAGCTATAATCTCTCGTTTACGGAATCCTAAGAATCGGAATACCTCTAGGCCCACTAATCACTCTAAGTCTGTGCTTGGTAGACCGCCTTCTTTAGATTCTAAGGCAAACATTGTTGTCACTGTAGCTCCAGTTTCACCTCCTAAGAATGTAGTACCACCTAGTGCATTCACTAAGACAAAAGCCAAGAGTAGTTATAGATGGCAGAAATGGATATATAACACACTAGGATTTAAATGGATGCCTAAAATCATTAATGTGTGCATGTCTCATATACCTGCTTCGGAACCCTCTAACATTTCGGGTTCCACCTCTACTTCTATTCCATCTGTGTCATATGTGTGTAATGCAGGTGATACAGATCATTCTCTGGATTGTTGATAGCGGATGTTCCCGACACATGACAGGCAACCTTAAACTGTTATCAAACTTTATTGCAAAGTTCATTGGCACTGTCAGGTTCGGGAACGATCACTTCGCAGCTATCAAGGGCTACGAAGATTATGTCAATGGGAACATCGAAATCAGCAGGGTTTACTATGTGGAAGGCCTCGGCCACAATCTGTTTTAAGTAGGTCAGTTTTGTGATGGAGATTTGGAGGTTGCTTTCCGGGAGAAAACTTGTTTCATCCGTGATCTACAAGGAAATGACCTTATGTCTGGCTCGCGTAATTCTAGTCTCTACACTATCTCTATGCAAGACATGGTTGCTTCATCTCCCATCTGCTTACTTTCAAAGGCAACATCAACAAAATCCTGGCTATGGCACCGTCGGCTCTCACATATAAAATTTCAAACCATCACCAATCTTGCTCGACACAAACTAGTTGAAGGTCTCCCACGATTCCGGTATTCAAAAGATCACCTTTGCTCAGCCTGTGAACAAGGGAAAAGCACTCGTGCTCACTTTCCTTCAAAGGTGGAACACAGCTCTCAGCATGTGCTTCATCTTCTTCACATGGATTTGTGTAGCCCGATGCGCGTGCAAATGATCAATGGCAAACGCTACATCTTAGTAATTGTTGATGACTACTCACGATGGACTTGGGTCTACTTTCTTCGAAGCAAAGACCAAGCTCCACAAATGATCATCACCTTTCTCACAAAAATACAGGTTCAGCTCCGCAACACCGTCAGGCTAATTCGAACAGACAAAGGAACTGAATTTGTTAACCAAACCCTTCGTGAATTCTATGAGAAAGTGGGAATTCAGCATCAAACATCTATTACACGTACACCTGAACAAAACGGAGTTGTTGAAAGACGAAACCGAACGTTAGTGGAAGCTGCAAGAACAATGTTAATCAATGCTAAACTTCCAGATTACTTGTGGTCAGAAGCCGTATCTACTGCATGCTATACTCAAAACCGTTCTATGATCACAAAACGCCACTACAAAACACCTTTCGAGCTTGTCCACAACCATAAACCGAATCTCAAACACTTTCATGTATTTGGATCCCTTTGCTCTCCGAATAATGATCGTGATGATTTTGGAAAGCTCAAATCCAAAGCCGACATTGGAGTCTTTATTGGATATTGTAAGAATTCTAAAGGTTACCAGATCTGGAATCGTCGTACAAAACAGGTGATGGAAACGATTCATGCTCATTTTGATGAACTTACAGAAATGGCTTCTGAGTATAACAGCTTAGAACCCGGTCACAACCGTTTAAACTTCCCTCAAACCTCATCATCAGCTGAACAAAGCCCCCAACTCACTCGTCAACAAATGGAAAGGTTATTTGCTCATCTGTTCAGTGACGATATTGATGAACATGCTCCAGGTGTATCCGCTATTTCCGCTGCACAACCTGATAATACTCCTATACCTGATACACCTGCTACAACAACTACTGTTGAAGATGCACCTACACCAGTTGACTCCAACACAACAGTTGAACACACCACTTCCAACAATGATGAACCGGCTGATGATATTCTGAATGAAGTACCCCCACCTGCGGATTTTGATCCAAATGCGTTCTTTAACCCGTTTGCTAATGAGACTGCTGCACCAGATGTCGCGGAATCTTCAACAAACAATTTGAATCCTCAGAATCTGCACAATGTATACCAACATCAACCCTCTACACATCGATGGACAAAAGACCATCCTCTGGCTAATATTATTGGCAACCCGAATCAACCAGTCGTTACGAGACAACGTCTTCACACAGATGGTGAACATTGCATTTATGCACTCACTGTCTGCCAATCTGAGCCTAAAAACATTAAAGACGCAATGACAAAAGATAACTGGATTGAATCCATGCAGGAAGAACTCAACCAATTCAAACGTCTTAAAGTATGGGAACTGGTTGAAAGACCAACAGGGGTCTACGTCATTGGTCTAAAATGGATTTGGAAAAACAAATTGGATGCTGAAGGGAACGTCATCCGAAACAAGTCACGTCTAGTTGCTAAGGGTTATCGTCAGGAAGAGGGAATAGACTTTGAAGAATCTTTTGCTCCGGTTGCTCGTCTTGAGGCTGTTCGGATATTTCTCGCGTTCGCAGCTCATATGAATATGACAGTCTTTCAAATGGATGTCAAAACTGCGTTTCTCAACGGACAACTGAAAGAAACGGTTTATGTCAGCCAACCCGAAGGATTCATTGATCCAGAGTGCCCGAACCATGTCTACAAACTGAACAAAGCTCTTTATGGTCTCAAACAAGCCCCTCGGGCATGGTACGATAAGCTATCATCTTTCCTCATTGCTAATAATTTCACCAAAGGCTCGGTTGACCCAACTCTTTTTATACAATATCACGGGGCACATATCTTAATTGTTCAAATTTACATGGATGACATCATTTTTGGGTCTACACATAAAAAGTTTTCAACCGCTTTTGCAAAACTAATGAAGAAAAATTTTGAAATGTCCATGATGGGTGAACTCACGTTCTTTCTAGGACTGCAAGTTCATCAATCACCCCGTGGTATTTTCTTGAGTCAGTACACATATGCCCTTGAACTGTTAAACAAATTTGGAATGACAACCTGTGACACTTATGCCACACCAATGGCTCATACCAAGAAGCTAGATGCTGATTTACATGGGAAATTAGTTGACCCTACCAAATACTGAAGTATTATTGGGTCTCTCATGTATCTAACAGCTAGCAGACCTGATATTGTCTTTGACGTTTATCTATGCTCCCGTTATCAGTCGCGACCAACTGAAACCCACCTCTCTGAGGCTAAAAGAATCCTCCGATACATCAAGAGAACCATTAACTTGGGGATCTGGTATCCAAAGGATTCTGGTTTTGAAGTAATCGCTTTTTCAGACGCTGATCACGCAAGATGCTTAGACTCAAGGAAAAGTACTTCAGGAGCTCTACAATTTCTCGGTGATAAACTGGTGTCTTGGCAATCAAAGAAGCAGGATTGTACATCTCTGTCATCAACCGAAGAAAAATATGTAGCCATGTCCGCGTGTTGTGCTCAAGTCATCTAGATGAGAACACAACTCAAAGACTATGGTTACGTATTTGACAGAATCCCGATGTACTGCGACAATCGGAGTGCCATTGCGATCTCGTGCAACTCAGTTCAGCACTCGAAATCAAAGCACATCGATCTTCGCTATCATTTCATCAAAGACCACGTGGAACAGGGTACCGTTGAATTATACTTTGTGGGTACTGAATACCAATTGGCAGATCTGCTCACCAAAGCCTTGCCTCCCGCTAGGTTTAATGAGTTGGTCCACCGGATTGGTATGAGGTGTATGACTCAAGAGGAATTGGATGACCTCCTAAAACAGTCTTAAAAAACTGTCAAACACCAAAACTCTCTTTTGTAAATAAATTTTTCAAAAACAAAATACAAAAATATAAAATCTGATAAAACAACAAAAATATTCTTCTAGTCTATTTTTCTTTCAACATGGCAAGTACATTTCTTCCGTCAACAATTTAATCTTTCAAAATTCAGTATTTTTCCGATCAAGTGTTGAGGGGGAGAAAATAATCTCTTAACTGTTTCAAAACTTATGTGTACTTGCATGTTATCATATCTCGGTTGTTTCTTTTATCAATGGTGGTGAATTTTCTGGTTCAATGTCACTCCTCGGACTAAAATTAATAACCTTTCATCATTTTTCTTAAGTCGAGGGGGAGTGTCGTCAAGTTTCTTTCCTAAAAACTTTGTTTGGTAACCAAAATGGAAGTTAAATGGCTTTGTTTGAAAAAGAAAAAGGTGGAGGGACCAAAACTGTCAAAATGTTAAAGTTAAATTTAATAAAACACCTCCCACCTACTTATTCACTTCACATTTATTACTTTCAACTTTTAACATCTACGCCTAAGATTCATTCGAGAAATCTGCTAGTTTGATCATCATTTTGTAAGTGTTTTAACGATCTTAACATGTTTTTAAGCTAAGGTTTTTAATTTCATGCAAATCCTACGGCTAAAAATTGTTTTACGCGTGATTATTTGTTCTACGCATAAGCGTATGAACACACAATCATTGTGTGTGTGTTTTTGGTTAAATGGATTGTGTCAAAACGTTTCTAATACATCAAGAATATCATTTTAACCATCAAAACCCACCCAGAAACACGTATTAATGATTTTTGAAAACTAGGGTTCTTGAGTCGAATTGGGTATTTTCTAATGTGAAGTGTTTTGTTCAAAAAGATTGTTGGGTTATGTTCACATATTGATGAATTGATGATTTCCAAGGTTGTTAACCACCCAGAAACTCTAAATGTTTAACAATTTGGAATTAGGGTTTAAAGTTCATAACATTGGGTAATCTTGATTCTCAACGAATTAGATGTTATAACTTGTTTCATAGACTCTCTCAACATCATAGACCTACCAGAATTTGTTTGGTGCAAATCCCATGGCTAGAAATGATACGCGTAAATCTTAACCCTTAGGGTTTTGACCTACGCGTATGACTTTCTACGCGTAACCTTTAAACGAATGATTCATGCCATGTTTTGTTTATAAAATGAAGTTTTGTGTTATTGATAATGATTTGATGAAATTATTTCAGGCTTTGCTACGCTTAATATTCAGAATCAAGGTCATTTGCAATTCTACGCATAAGGATTACCCTACGCGTAGTCAAGTTATGCGTAAGAATAATCCTACGCATAACTATTACGCGTAAGGTTCTACAATGGGACTACGCGTATCCTGTGAAGGATATGTGTAAATAGTGACCTCTACACATAAGGTCTACTCTTACGAGTAAGCCTTACGCGTAAGGTCCTTATACGCCTACGCGTAAGCTCTACGCATAAGGTCCCCCTTTCCTACGCGTAACTTCTCTTACGCGTAAGTTAGGATCCTACGCGTAAGCTTTCGTCTACGCGTATATCATCTCTGTTTATGCTTAACTTTGCCAAAACTACGCTTAAGCCTTGATTGACCTTCATTATGAGTTGTTACGTGTACAAACTTGTTAATAAACTTATCATATCATCACGAATCCAATAATGTCACTAATAAACTTAAACGTTTGATATGTTGTGAACCATAAGTGATAACATAAACTTTAAAACCTAAAGTTAACTAACTCACAAAATATTTCTCGACATCATTGGACTATTGGACAAACAAGTGACTTAGGACTCGTAACAATCATTGACACTATACATTCAATAACTAGACAATAAGACCTTCTGATTAACTAACATTATGTCTTTCGATATGTTGGTTCTTTTGGCTAATGTTATTTTAGATCACGTCATGGCTGAACAAATGAATGTGGATGCATCAGAAGTTCTTACAATTGCTGATATCTTTCCAGAGGGTTATCCGAGAAAGCTTGGAAATAACAACCTTAGGGTTGACTTTGACACCCTCACATGCTCAGAATCTTCTTGTCTCATTGCAATGGACATTCTCAGGAATCATCCCTATCAGAACATGCTCTCACACTCTGCCACAGTTTTAGAGGTCTACATTCAACAATTCTGGGATTCTATGCAGAGGATCACTGGTCAAAATGATGTGAATGTGACTCTTAATCACAAACAAGTCACTATCACTCCTGATGACTTACGAGCTTTTCTCATCATTCCAGACATCGCTCCTACCGACTTCTTTGCTACCCTTACTGAAGAGACTGTCCTGCAATTCTTGATAGATATTGGTTATGATGAAGCTACAGGAATCATTACTAAGCACTCTCACGTGGAGCTGAAGAATATTCCTCAACCATGGAGGACACTCTATATGATCATCACCAAATCAGTCTCTGGTCGTGACAGTGGCTATGAGCATCCCAAGCTCATGGAACTGCAAATTTTATGGTCGTTGATCAAAAAGAAGGACATTATAATTGAAGCACTGCTATGGGAAGATATGATGATGTCTCATAAGAAGCTTGGCTCCAAAATTCCCTATGTCAGATACACCAAACTGTTGATCAAGAGAGCTCTTGGACTTCATCCTGATATCCCCAAGAGACTCAATGACCCAGATAATCATGACATCTTGACTGAGCCCATACTATCTGTCAGAATCAAAGAATCTTCTACGAAGAAACAGGGTGCTGTGTTGCCCGATCACCTTCTTACAAAGGAAATCAAAAAGCTGGAAACGTACAAAAGGTATCGGGTAGCCGTAAAAGAAGGAAAAGTTGGCCATCTTGATGAAAAGGCTTCTGGGACACCTACTCGGAGAACCAGAAGAGGCAGTGCTGGAAGTGCATTAAGCATCGAGAGTCAAAGGAAGTTCCCCAAGAGGAACCCTCCTTCAAAGAGGATTGTTCCATCTAAGGAAGCTACTCCCATCCCAATCCCTAAACCCGAACTGCAACGAAAGCTTTTGGACGAAAGCTCTGAAGGTACTGAATCAGAAGAAGAGATTACTTACTCTGAAACTGCAAAGGATGACACTCCATTAATACCAAAACCTCCAAGTCCGCAAGCTGATAAAGGAAAAGGGAAGACTCCTGCACTTGTGCCCTATGATGAAAGCTCTGAAGAAGAAGAAGAGCTACTGGATCAATCCTACAGGAAGAAGTTAAAAAACGTCAGACACCTTCAAAAAGCTGATCGAAGAATTTGCAAAAGAACAAATGGGTGGCCCCGGAGGATCAAGTGGTGCTGCCCACTCTTCACCAGGTCCTGATGCGGTTAATCGACCCGATAAGGGATCTGGTGCCACCACTCTTGTGCAACAACAAACGCTTGTGGAGGAGTCTACTGATTACAATGTTGAGGAACCAGAAAAGGATAAGACTGAGAAAGAGAAAACTGATGAAGAAGCTAAGGCTCAGAAGGAAGAAAAGGCTAAATCTGGACAAGATGACGAAGAGAATTATGATGATTATCTTCTCAAAAGTCCAACTCGTTCCAAGGAGGATACTTCTGCACCTCCTAAGGACCCCGAGTCTCCTCATGTCTCCTCCTCATCAGATTCTTCATCTCACTCCTCACCACCACCATCAAAGAGATCAACCAAATCATCATCCAAATCAGTGAAGAAACCACCTCGTTCTTGGATATCTCATGCTCATAAACGAATTGGGAATGCTGTCAAACAAATCAGAAAGAAAGACATTCTCCAAAAGAAGTTGAATTTCTTTGCTGATCACATACAGCATCTGTATGACGAGCATGAAAAGATGAAAGAAGAAAGGAAGTTTATTCAGGAATTCATGAAAAGTCATCGTCAAGAGGAACTGAACGAAATGATCGAAGGTTACACTAACAAGTACCTTCAGGATATCGTTCCTAAAATCACAAAGGAGTTGTTTACCAGACAACTATATCCAAATATTATGCAGATAGCCAAGCAAACTATAAGATCAACACCTTTAACCGTCACAATCAACCCATCTGATCCTGTAGTTTTGTCGGATAATGAATTGGTGTCCAAGCTTGTCACACAAATGTCTACATGATCTGGGACATTTACTTCTGAGGAAGGAAAGCTGTTTCAAGCATTGCTGGACTACCAACTCAAAGAAGCATGTAGATTCGAAGCTGAAAAGTCTAAACGTCCTAGAGACGATGAATACAAGGATCAGGATAAGCATGATAAAGCCAAACGTCAGAAGAAGTCTGGTGAATCATCTTCTATGTTACCTCCTCTCCAACAGACTTCTACTCAACAAAGGTCTCCTCCTCGTTCTTCTACAGATAAACCTCAGGACGATTCCGAGTTACCACCCCTGACTCAGAAAACTGGTGATTACTTTGAGCATACGGGTGGTGACGATGAAGAGGTCCTTGAGCCCCTACAACAACCCACCTCTCCCAAACAAGTTCAGAAACCAGCATCATCATCTAGGCCTTCGAAAAAGAAGAAGAAAAAGACGCCTCAAACTGACGTCGTATCTTGGCTAGATGACGATAAAACTGAAGAATTTGAATGGTCCTCTACTCTTGTTAACAACACTCCCTACCCTGAAGAAGGTCAGAATTTGGTAGACGGTAATACATTGGAGCATGCAAAACGTTTGCAAGAAAAGTTCCAAGTGAAGAAGATGACGAAATATGAGTTGAAGCGAATCAAGAATGAAGCGTTTCAACTTCTAAAAGACAGCTCTGAAAGTGCCCTCGAGGTCGAATATCACCTTGACAACATTGCTCGAGCTATGTCTAACAACATGGATTGGCTCAACCCGGAAGCAAACATTGACTTCACAAAAAGGGACAACCCTCCATACTACACCGATTGGACCAAACCTCTACCGACCATTGGCCAACCAGATGAACCACGGATTCCCTTCCGATATTTCTTCAACAGAGACCTGGAATTTCTTCTCCATGGTGGCGATGGTTCAAGGAAATATGCTACATCCTTGACACTTCCATTCCCTGCAGCTATCTACTCAAACTGCATTGCCATTGAGGAACGTGCCAATCACTTGTTCTCCAACACAGTGGAAGCATATGACCGAGATGCATTGTATGGGATTCATCACTGGCCAGAACGCCGACGAATCTACTACAGAAGCTGTCGGGTTCAGAAGTCACAACATGCAGTGTTTAGTACTAAAGACATCGTTGCCATCCAACATGTTGGTCTTTCATCCAAATGGGACTACACCTTTCTCAAGAAGATTGTGGTCAAAAGACAGGATGAAAGGGATTATGCATTATGTGAAGCTGACTTTGAGAATTTGTCTCTCAACGATATTGAAGACATGTACCTTGCCAAAGTACAGGGTCGCATGAGACAATTTTCAACCGAAATACAACGTGAATTCATCAAGTCACTGCTCATTTTCATCAGACGCATAGTCATAAAAGAACGTGTTGAAGATCTCCAGCTTGCCGTTGAATCATATCAGACACGTGTCAACTTCACTCCACCACAGCTTGATCTTCCCGATATCAACCAGCTATCACAATTAACGCTCATCAGCAAACCATTTGGTGTCGTTTATCGCAGTGAACTTCATTGCAATTGCTTGATGGCGTGTAATGAGCTTCACAAATTTGGAGATCATACTCTGAAGATGGTTAGGGATGGATTAGCTTATTGATTGAAGGATATACGTGAAAACATTGGGAACCCTAAGCGATGGAATTCTCAGGATCGGAGGAATGTGAGAAGGATCATCACCATTATTGATGAACGGTTGTTCAGAAGGGATCAGTTCAGACGATTGGAGAGCTATGTTGGTGGTCGACCCAGGATTAACATAACCGGCTTTCAACGCCCTGTGCGCACTCCTGGGAACATCACTGCACTTCCTGGTACCCCTTGAACTGTTTCTTTCATATAATTTTGGATGTGTGATTAACTATGTCAATGGCTTGTGCACACATAACAGTGTACAACCCGTTCTTGTCAAGAAAGGACCCTGTGGTATGCCTCAGTGCCACAATCCTTATAAAAGGAGCGAAAGCTTCTTAATTTTTGAGTAAAACCTATTAAACCTTTCATTTTTCAAGGTTTTGCTCAAAAAGACAAGTACTTCCCATATGATTTTTAAAACCTCAACCGTTTATATCACTAGTTGAGGGGGAGTATTTGAATTAAAACTTTGTTCACAAATTGTTCATAGTGGTCATCTTCCCGCAACACTCAAAATGGTCATATTTATTGTCAACATTTCAAAAATAACATTTTATATGCCATTTTTGAGGGGGAGAAAATTGTGTGATAAGAAATATGTTGTGCAAAATGCAAATGAATCTGTTTACTTCAGACTTAACCAACGAATTGACGGTACTAAACTGTTAGTTACTCGAAAAGACTTGTCCTGGACGGGTAATAATTTCAAGCTAGTTCGCTAGTAATGTAAACGTGTCTCGCAAAGGACTTGTCCAAGTAGAAAGTACCATTCGAGACACTCTTGGTAGACATGAACTCTGACGGGTATGACAACCTTTCGAGGTTTGTCTACACCTTCAAGGTAGTTATTAGAGCTAGTTGTCACCTAAAAGCTGACAATGTAACTCTTTAACTATGCAACGTAACCGTGTCTCGCGGGGGATTGTCTATCTCCAGTGGATCAATTCAAAATGTGTGCGCTCTTTCCTCACTGTGCATTTAAACCATTAAAACTCTTAAGCACATGTGGAGGGGGAGTATTTATGCAAAATCCTATCTCTCATAGTGGTTCAAACATGATTTTCATTAACAAACCCTTTGAGAGATTCTTCACAACTGTGGTTTTAATGGCAACATAGGTTAGTCATGGAGTTATAAGGTGACTAAGGTTAGGAATAACCGTCCTATGATCCGCCAGAGCCGGAGGGATCTACCTAAGGACATCACAAATAGTTAGTACTTAGAAGTCCTTAGGAACGATTATAAAAAGGAGAAAATGAGAATCGGAGAAAGAAGGAGTTGAAGAATCAAAAAGAAATGCAAAGAAAAGGGTGAAAAGAAATAGCCCTCCAGATTATTCAACTTAGGGCAGACACCGGGTTCAATTCATATGCTACTGGTTGTCACTTAGTGACGCCGGTATTGAAGATTAAAAGTCGTCATGGACCCAGTGACGCATGCACTAAACCTTCTTAGCCACTCAAGTTTCTCTCAACAGAAGCTTGTTTCATTCTCACATGGAACCCTACGTAAACTATTGGCTTTCTCTTAGAGATCGCTGGTATTAAAGAATGAGACCCTCTCCCTAGTCTCCGCTCAGGAAAACCAAAACGCACTATTGAGTCTAGAGCCACGAGATTCATCAAAAGATCTCTTAGGTACACTTGACATTTTATCACTTGTTGATCACCAAATAAGATTATCAGTGGTTCATATCGAGTCCTTCACAGATCTTAGCAATCTGTCTAGAACATTTATGAGAGGTTCACAACTGTGATCCTCAGTGATTGAATGGAAACTCCTGCCAGGGTCAACATCAAACAGCCCTGACAGCAGGTCACTTCGGTAACTCCCCGTGGATTACGCGGAGTGTGTCTCAAACGGTCTACAGTCGTGAGGTGATGCTTCGGTGTACCTCAGCGACTCATCTGAACTGTAGATGTACTTCGGTACATCGCGTTATCTCACTTGTGGGACTCCAGTTCAGGAACGGCCTATGTAAGAATTAGAGTTGTGCTTTCACACTATGCTGTTAACACTCTCGAAGTTCAAACTTGTAAGTGCCGGAATCCGCTTATTACTAACCGTTTGAAATGTTTTTCTTCTTATGGAAGCTCCGGAGCGGGATGATCGTGCTGATTCTTCTCATGCTCACGCCAACATCATCACTAATGGAAGTTCTATTCAGAAGCAACACAACAGTCAGAATGATTCTTCGTCAAACCAAAGAATCTACAAAGTTAAAGACTTAAAGAACTTCATCAGTACTGAATTCCAACGTCAAAGAGCGTGTGAGCATGTTGAAGAATGATGTGGAGACACTGGAGCAGCGAAGCTGACCTGAGGCAGACTTGATGCAGACTACAACATACTATCACTTTCACCACAAAGAACAATAATCAAAGAACAAAGTTAATGATGATGTCAAAGCATAAATACTCAAGGAAAACTATCTCTCTACACTGGGGAGATTGTTCGAATCGAGGCAATTCTTCTCACAAGAAAGAAGAATGTCAGAAGACGTCAGAGCTACTATTACATCAACGCCTTCACCGTTCATCACCAACACTTGAGGGGGAGATTGTTGGAATCACTCCTAAACAATAATCAAGTGTTAGTAATTAATATGTAATAGTTAGCTTTATTATGGTCTTTATGTTTGTAATTAGCCTTAGGCTTGTGTAGAAGGCCCATGAGCCTAGACCTTAGTCCATTAAGGAAAGGATGGAAACTCGGAGTGTTGCCCTAGCTTTCCTCCTATAAATACCTTATGTAAACCTTCATTTGAAGGTTGGTTGTTCAAGTTATTCTTTCACTCACATATCTACGCCTAACCGTGCTACTCTTAACGTGTGTGTGTGTTTGTTTCTTGTTCAATCGCCTCATCTCTTTCTTATAAGCTTGTGTTTGTAAAACTAGTGACCTAACACGTTTCAACCATAGAAACTAGGAATACACAAGAAGCCATAAAAGATGAGAGTTGGGTAATGGCTATGCAAGAAGAACTAAATCAATTCGTTTCTAATGATGTTTGGACGCTTGTCCCTCCACCTAGTAATCAAACCATGATAGGAACCAAATGGGTTTATAACAACAAATTAGATGCAAACGGAGTAGTGTTTAGGAACAAGGCTAGACTCGTTGCCCAAGGGTATAACCAACAAGAAGGAATAGACTTTGATGAGACCTATGCCCTCGTGGCTAGATTAGAGTCTATAAGAATACTTCTTGCGTATGCTTGTGCTAATGATCTAAAGCTTTATCAAATGGATGTCAAAAGCGCTTTTCTAAATGGGGTTAGTTGACAACACACTATACCATGGGGTTAGTTGACAACACACTTTTTACTAAGAAAAGAGAGTCACATATAATCATAGTGCAAATATACGTAGATGATATTATATTCGGATCCACTTGTCAAGACATGTGTGATGATTTCTCTAAAATCATGCATGACGAGTTCGAGATGAGTATGATGGGAGAACTTAGTTTCTTTCTTGGTCTACAAATTAAACAAGTAGAAGATGGTATCTTCTTTAATCAATCTAAATACATACAAGGGATGTTAAAGAAATTCGGTCTAGAAGAGTCGAAACCAATTAGGACACCAATGTCATCCGACACCAAACTCACAAAAGATGAAGACGCAGAATTCGTAGATAATACTAAATATCGTGGCATGATAGGTAGTCTTCTCTACCTCACGGAAAGTAGGCCGGATATCATGTTTAGTGTTTGCTTATGTGCTAGGTTTCAACAAGACCCTAAAATATCACACCTAGAAGCCGTAAAAAGGATATTTAGATACATTAAGGGTACAACACAATTAATATTATGGTATCCTAAGGGCACGGGAGTAGAAACAATTGTATATGCAGATTCTGACCATGCAGGTGATTACGTTGATAGAAAAAGTACAAGTGGGGTGTGTACTTTCATGGGATGTTGTTTAACGTCTTGGTTTTCTAAGAAACAAACGACACTAGCTATATCAACAACCGAAGCCGAGTACGTCTCCGCCGGCAAAGCATGCCAACAAGCACTATGGATGAAACAAGCGTTAGTCGACTACGACATTCATCTAAGCGACATAGCCATCCTATGTGACAACAAAGGTGCCATCGACTTAAGCAAGAACCCGGTATTGCATTCTCGCACAAAACATATAGAGATTCTTATAAAGGTCAATAGTTTTTCACCTACAAGACCTACACCATTCAATGTACACCATCTGTTGGTTTGATTGATTCTATTGATTCTACCTTCTTGTATTTCCAATAGAAAGATATCAACTGTTCACGATATGCTAGAGCAAACTCAACAGGATCATCCACCATCAACGGAAGACTGTTTGTCAAACGGTACAAAAAAATGCAGAGCCAAATACCACAATCTCCATAATAACCACCTTGTAATGGCACATCTTTTGCATAGCGAAAGGCTATTGAATAACTATACGGATCAATGTTTTTCTTGGCCATCACCTGACTATCTTCAAGATAAACGGGAATATCCCTTGAAAAAGTCTCCATCCAAGTATCCCACCATGGACGGCCTTCTTCATCAGGACCACCAAGGCTGTCATATATAGTAACAACACCTGATCGAATGTCTAGCACTGCCAAAGCCCAGTGAATATTTGGCTCGTTAATGGGAATGTAAACCTACAATATGAAAGGTGTATTAAAAGCAAACCCGTTCTAAAAAACAATGACAAACTGAAAACAGATATGAATTTAGTTTGAAAAAGCTGAACACTTTTGGTATCTAATCAATCAAACAGACGGAAACACCTAAATAAAAAAATGCCCATCTAACTACCAGATTTGACCCGTTAGACAACCCATCCATGTTTTCACCTTTACATCCTACTTAATAGCACTTATGATCAAATAGTCAAATCACTTTAAAATTTGATTAACTTTCATATCAGTCATATTAAGTTTAGCTTAATCCTGCATTTAGCTTTAGAATTAACTACGGCTGCATATCTAGGCCCTATTTCATCTCATAACATCACTTAGACTAAATTAGGTTCAAACAAATCTCACCAAAGTCAAATTTCAAGTTTACCTTTAAAAGTCAAAAATCACAAAACAATTTCAATTAGATTCATTTATTGATTTTTAATTTCTTCATTTCTAAGCAAAATCAGTTGATATTTTGGAAATTTAGTATTTGGTTGGTGTTCTTTAACAAGGCATTTATAGATTAATTTTCATATTTTTCTAAACAAGCTGTTACAAGCTTTAAAGTTGGGCAGATTTCTAAAAACTCCCCTGTGCATCTAGCAAACTGAATCTGACATAGCTAATTATGAACATTCCAATAGGATTGTAAAAACAGCTTCAACAAGCTCATAACATGTCAATATAATAGGATTGTGATTTTATGAACATTTTAATCAACATTATTAAATCTGGAACCAAGAGAATAAGTTGAAAACGGAAAGACAAGAGACTACTTCGTACCTTTTCAACATTTGGGGCAAACCAAGGCACACCATAGGTAATACCATTTGCATAATACATTGGTATATCTCTACTAAGAAGCTTTGTGCTGAAATATGGGCCGACCATCACCCAATCCGCATCTTCAGGTCTAAAGTGCCACATATACAATACCCATACATCAATGTGCTGCGATATCAAAAGTATACAGAAAAAAACTACATTAGCGAAATGAGAGATGGAATTTAAACGGTTTCAGGGATAATAAGAAGGTAATAATTATATACCAAATCAGACAACCAACCTTTCCTGTTGCCGTCCTTGGCCACTAAAGCAGCCCAAAATTTATTGTATAGTTCTGCATTTGACCAAGGTAAACAAAATTTCATCTCCTTCTTTGAACGTAATAACATGTTAATGTCTGAATGACAATTGATTCTGGTGGCTGGGGAACCTTCAGGACGTTCAATTCGTGTGAAATGATGAAACAACTCCTATTTTACATCCACTCACAAGATTAATACTACACATACTGTTAAAAGGTTTCAATTTGCATGTCCCTATATGCCTGACCAAAATATAGAAACATACGACCTACATAGTCGCCCGACCAATGCAAGCATACCTAAGGAAAGTACAGTACTTATGAGCTTTTAAGACACAACCAAGGCAAGCATACCTATAAGACATTTTATTTACTAAAATCTATTTTGACCCGTTACATAAATCAATTGAAACAAGAGAATAAATCAATTGTATCACTTCTAAATTATATGACTTCAAAATTCTATACTAAGGGCTACCTATCTAAATTCTACATATTAAGTATATGACTTACTTTAACTACCATAAGCTTCAACAAACATGAATTGAATAATAATTAAGTATAAGTACCTCTTTCCATGGTTCAAGTTGTATCTCACTTCCATCAGGACCAATAAGGGACTGTATCTTAGATTTATAGATCCTAGATCTAGGACGACACTTTCTGGCCCTTCTTGGTGTGGTAGGTGGTGGAGCTTTGTATGGAGAAGACAGGTGGCGGCTCTTCTTTCTCTCTCGTTCAAAAGGAACCCTTACAGTTACAACATCATCATCCATCTCCTCATCAAACAAAGAGTTCAAATCCTAAAAATGAGATACAAAACTGTTTAATTGATAAGGTTTTAAAAGGTACCATTTTGAGGGGTCGTTTAAGCCCTTATTTGATCACTTTTGTATCCGTTATTGCTTAATATCGTTCCTTTTCACTTTTTAGGTCTCTTGAAGGCAAAATGTTGGAATGGCACTTATTTGGACGAAAAGGCGCGAATATACGAAGAAAATGGCCAAAGTCAGAATCGAGACACTCAAAGCTGCTGAAAACAGAAGGCGACGGCATCACTGCTTATCTGCGACGCCGTCGGAGGATTTTTGTGACGATACAGAAGCCAAAAACCCTATTTTCAAGTGACGACGTCGGGCTTTAAAAGAGTAGGCCGTCGCTACTCAGACGGCCTAGATTTGATCCAGACGATGTCATAGACTGAAGGGGACGGCGTCACAACCATAAGGTGACGCCGTCACAAGCTGATCAAGTCACAACATGCGCGCGAAGTAGCTGATACTGTTTCGGCCATAACTTTTGCATACGAACTCGGATTTAGGTGATTCAAAAGCCCACGCGACCAGAACGAGAAAATCTACAGTCTGGTGAAAAAAAGTCATCGCGATGCCGTCAATCTTTAGGTGTGACGCCGTCACCCTTTGCCGACAGAAAATCTGCCTATAAATAAAACATTATAACTTCACTTTTTATAGGCTCAAAACCCTAACTCCGATTCCAGGGTTTAGAGAGGTGTTTTTCCAGTAACTTTGAAGGTTTCAAGCACTCCAAAAACATCTTGTAATGGTTTGTTGATTATATCTTAATCCATATATTCAATTTATCATTATGTCTATCCTATGTTTAATTGATTGTGTGTATGCTTGCATGTTCTCCATGTCCGGCTAATTTATTTGTGTGTTTGCTTAGGAATATGAAACTTAATTATTGAATATTGATTGGTTGTTTCTTATATTAGTTGACTAATGATCTAGTAATGCGATAGGTCATTCGTTGTGTACTTAATGCTTGATTCATCTTTGTGAACCTTAGAATATGATTACCTGAGTAGTTGTAGGCTAAACCATCCAAAGAGTGCCTTAGAGTAAGAGTTTATCATCCCTAGTGGGTTTTGTAGACGAGACCTTTTGGTAAGTTCGAAGAGTTAGGGAGAAACGCAAACCCTACAACTTTAGACACACAACGCAACTAACAATAAGGACGTGACAACTCAACCATCAATAGGAGATAATTAAGGAGTAGTAAAACCTAAGTAAACACATCTTTAAATCATCATACGAGCACACAACAATAGACATAGATTATCCTTAGCTTAGTTAATTAGATAAGTAGAGCAATCGGTAGAAATACCAACCCCCAAATCCAAACCCCGAGATTCGTACCTTTCCATTTCATAAAATATAAAAATACAAAAATAATCATCCCTCACCTTTAGACTTAAATCGACATACACTTCAGTCTAACGACACTATTCCCCTAGAGAACGATATCAATACCCGTGGCTTACCCTAATTACTACACTACAATGATTAGGTTCACTGCCTAGGGTGTTATAAAACTTGCTCGAAGAAAAGGAAGTTTCCTTGACCCCGAACGACGCGTGTAGCATTATCATTAATCCAGTTAATGATGAAAATTAAGAAATAGAAATTGAACAAAGTACATAAAACTTGCATACCACAATTCCTGAGTTATCTGTGAAACCAACATCCATCTGCTCATCGATCAAACCATTCAAATCCTGAAAATGATATACAAAACAGTTTAATCCAGTTAATCATGAAACTTAATAAATAGAAATTGCATACCACATTAATTCCCGAGTTATCTGTGTCACCAACATCCATCTGCTCATCGAACGAACCATTCAAATCCTGAAAATCATATTCATGATCAATGTTATACAATTAATAATCAAACTTAAGACATAATTCATAACATTTCCATACCAAATTTTGTTCCGCATCAACATGTGTTACACCAACATCAATCTGCGGATCTAAACCATTGACATCCTGAAACTTAGATACATAATTATACATATCAGCATACACTATTAACTACTTATAATGCTATTAAATCTGCTTGAACTTAATACATGAAAAGTGCATACCATATTATCCCGAAGAGAAGAAAAATCAATCAAATCCTCCAAATCCTTTGTTGAATCCTGAAACAATAAATAAATTTAAATTTATATATATCATGGTCTAAACTTATGCAAATGGTACAAAAATGATTGAATATTTACCTGTCCAGTGGTCGTAACAAATATGTCTTTAAATACTAGATCTTCTTTTTGCTTTGCTTCCTGCTCAACATCGACTTTGTTGTTATCTTCGGAAACCTCTTCCATAGGCTGCTTTGCTTCCTGCTCAACATCGACTTTCTTGTTATCTTCGGAAACCTCTTCCATAGGCTGCTTTGCTTCCTGATCAACACACACCTTTGAATGATGAACATTTTCCACCACTCTATTTGGCTCATGGAGATCACCAAATAGTTCAATGACAATATTCACATCATCCTCTGGCTGCTTTGCTTCTTGATCAACACACACCTTTGAAAGTTCAACTGCCTCTTTAACTGGATCATTTGCTGGACGGTCAAGATCTGAATCATTAGCTGGAAGGTTAGGATCTGAATCATCAACAACACCAACTGGATCATTAGTCGGATGCTTATTTTTCTCTAATGCAGCTATATGACTATTAAACGAAGCTTCCATAGCAATCATCCTCTGGTAAAGTTGTTTTTTGGTCAAGTGTTTGACGCAATCATCACTATCACTTCCTGCAACATCATGCTCCTCCACAACTTGAGTACGAACCTCAGTGCGGACGTGAACCTCCGTGCGAAACTCTGTACACAAAAACTTTCGAGAAACCCTTGACTTAATCTTATCCCGTTTAACGGGATTATAGGATCTTGCACAAGAGGCGTCCGGACTGTTAAAGTACTCCAAGCTGGAAATCCACCAAGCTGATCCTTGTTCAGCAGCTGTTGGAACGATTTTTTGTGGTGGTGGTTTTATTACAAGAAAGAGCTTCCCATAATCACCTTTGTGAAATGTTGTCACATTGCCCCAAGCAACACCCCGAGGAACAGCAGTATCATCTTTGTCCCACCAAATCCTAGAGTTGGGAAACGTTTCAAGAAAAAAGATCTGTAATATAAACAAACATTATGTTAGATGGCAACACATTTTAAAATATGACTTTTGACTTCTGAAATCCCCGCTTTCACTTTCAAGATAACTTACAAAAAACCATGGAATGATAATAACCATAAATGAGCAATCAGAAAAACAACTAAAGTGGGTAAAAATAGGTAAGTTGCTACTACCCAATGTACTTTTGGGTCAAAACAGGTACTTTTGACTTATGACTTTCACTTTCACTTAAACAAACAAAAATCAACTAACTAGAAACAAAGTTTTATAATGAAATAATCCTAAACCTTGAAAAACCCCAGCTTTCAACAATAATGAAATAATCCTAAACCTTGAAATAATCCTAAAACCAGCTTTCAACAATACAAAATAACAAATACTTCCCATAATCAAAGAAAAAACACAGTTTTATAGGGCATAGGCACATCAATGAAACCCCACTTCAAAAAAAAGACCATACAAGAATGATGAATCAAAATCACACACAAACCACTTACTTTCATTAAAAAATGGTTGTTCTTCTTGTAAAATGGTAATTGATAAAATTCTTCTTCAACAAATGGTTGACATAATTTTATTTATGTAGAATAATCAAGCAAGCTTAGAGATTTTTTTGTAGATGGTGGAAGAAACCAACTAGTAATGTGAGATCTAGTTGGTAGGGAAAAAGCAAAATATAAAATATGTTAATAAAGGGCACTTTGGTCAATTCAATTAAATGAATCATTCCCTTCCAAAACAGCCCAAATATGGGCGGGTGATTTGTGGTCCAAAATCCTATTAAATCCCCCCTCAGTTTTCATAGCTTCCTTTCCTCTTCTTTCCTCAAAATTTCTTAAGAACACAAAATATTTTTGTTGTCCCTACCTTGCTTTCCTTTTCTCTCATTTTATTATCTTGAAACACATTGTAAATGTAACTGACAATTCTAAACTAGCTGAAAAAAGCTAAAAGTAGTGCATTTTTTGTTGTCATTGTAAATGTCTGTTTATATGAGAAAAAAGCTAAAAGCTACAAACAAGCTACCAGAAGCTACAACTAGCTGAAATAAGTCTAAACTAACTAAGCACTATTCTAAACTCAGATAAAAACAACAAAAGCACAAGCCTGGCAAAGTGAACTCAATGTATGCTTAGTTCTTTGAAACAGGGCATTTTTTTGTAAAAAACAACCTACTTTGAACACTTTTAAATCTGATTTAAAAAATTATCAAAATTGATCTAAAAATATCTTGATGAAAAACACCAACCAAATTCTCAAAATCCAAAATTGCAACTAATTTGGACTAATAACGAGGAATTTAAAAATACAAAAGTAAACACACTTAGAAACTGATGAAAGGAATTTTGTCTTTTTGAAAAACAGAGCATTCTAAATCACTAAATCAAATGGGTTGTAAAGTGGTTCAAAACGATTGTATTTGCCTAACAAACACGTTTTAAGTCAAGTAAGACTTATAAATATCGTCATGGAGACATGAAGTGGTAGTGTGGACATTATCAGTTTACATATGACAAAAGTATAGTAACAAACACATTCACAACTTTTAATTAAACATTATTGACTTATATATAATTTGAAACCAAAAGTATACTAACCTTCAAAGCAAAATCAAATCCAAACAAGCTATAGACTGCTTGGAAGGCCGCTCCCTTTCTTGCATAGCCTTCCATGTACTTCTTTCTGTTCTTAGAAACAAGATTATAGATCCTCTCATGAAACTCAAACCACATGTGTTGCCCCCAAGGAAAAGAGTTCCATGCATCAAAATTATCAGCTAGAACAACAATTTCTGAAGTCATCACATGCCTCAACTATTGACCCATGAACACATAGTCCGCTGCTAAGAGCAGGCAAACAGGGACAGCATCCTCAACCGTTATGTGCACAAAATCCTGACTCTCCAGCATCCTCAAAAGGTCCTCACCCTTCAAATGACTATAACCGGGGAACACACGCTTCAAAAATCTAGGTTCGACATCATGCAAATGGTCTAAAGAGATTTTACCTAATCGAAATTCGGTAATAAGGCAAAACTCCCTCATACCCAGCTCTACACTTTGTCCCCCCACATAAAAATAAAAGGGTGTATCAAATCTTCGATTTTCAACATTCCTTTGGTGTTGGAGCAGAAAATTTAGAACATAATTATCATGATCAACTGTTCTAATATTTAACCATGGTCCGAACACAGTACTCCTAAACAAGTTAAATGAATCATCCTCCCTACAAGCCAACCTATCACGTATCTTTGTCAGAAGGGATAACCTAGTTCTTATCGTGACCCTGGCATTTACCACCTAATTGAAAATCAAAATAGTAACAAAAATTAAACTTATGCAGTAAAACCCTCTAATAAATTAAAAGTAAACCCTAAATTGAAAATGAAAATAAAACTTACATGAAATTTAGAAGACATTGTTCGTGTTGTTACAGATGACGATGGATTAGAAGACATTGTTCGTGTTGTGATGTTCAGGGGTTGAAGATGACCAGTGGGTTGAAGATGATCGGTGTGTGTGTTTAAGAGTTTTGATGTGTGTGCTTAAGAAGATGATCGGTGTGTGTGTGTTTAAGAGTTTTGATGTGTGTGTTTAAGAAGTTTAATGTGTGTGTTATATGTGTAAAACGTGACAAAATATAAATAATTATTTTAAGAGTTTGTTCATTACCGAGGTTCAATTTAAAAGTTAGATTTTGTACCAAAAATCAGATTTGATTCCTTACATGTGTGCATTCCCAATAAAGTTATGTTTAAATCGCACATTCGCACATTCACCGTTCGCACATTTGTATAAAAAGGTCAAACAATGCATTGATAATGACTGTACTTGCCAATAATTGAAAGAGTACTTGTTGTCTGGACACGTGTCAATATTCTAGTGGAATCGCATATTCGCACATGACCAAATTGGGAAGATACTTTATTTTTGTACCTCAAAGTGATCACTCTCCACCTTTTTGTCCCCTTTTGGGAATTACCCCTAATTTCATTCATGAAGTAGAGGTTTTCACTGGCTCATACTTGGTACATGTTTTTGTTTACTACTTTTTCAAAATACCAATTACTAAACTTAACCATATTGATACTCTTTATACAAGAACAGACCTTATTTATTTATTTTACCAAAATGAACTTAAAGAACATTTACACTACACTAGTACAAAAACGGGATTTGGTCACGCATGGTCGAAATGGAACAGCCACACATTCGCATATTTGTGTGGCTGAAGGTACGAAAATTGACAACATGTACTAATTAGTCACACATGAAAATTTTAATTGTGTGACCATTAGAACTGTATCGCCACACAATTGAACGTTGTGTGGCTAAAGGTATCTGGTGATTTTGTTTCAGATCATTTAGCCACATATGAATTTGGAACGCGTGACAAATACAAGTAACCTTGATGCGTTAGTCACATGAAGTAATTTTTTGTGTCTAAATCATAGAGTCAAGTTTTGTCACACATTATGTAAGGGTGACTGATATGTTTTGCCAACTCTTTAGCCACATCTGAAATTGGAACAAGTGACAAATGAAAAGTAAGGTTGAAGCATTAGTCACGATATACATATAAACAGTGACAAATATATGTCACACACTTGAACACTGTGACCAAAAGCCATATATGGAACAGTGACAAATATACATATAGCACTGATTACGAAGTTGGAATGAAAAGTAAACAGTGAACAAGGTTAAAGTCTACACCGATTTCTCAACCGTTTTGTATAGTCAGTGGGAATGTATTACACACTGTTTTGAACTGAGATACTAAATCTGTGTTTTTTAATGAAGTACACTGATTGCGTAGTTCCAATGAACATAAACAGTGCGCAAGGTTTAAGTATACACCGATTTACTAGACTTTGTTTTAGTGGTCTATGGAAATCGGTGTGTTGCAAGTTAACACACCGCTATGTCAAGATTACCAGTGTGTTAATTTTAAAAGTACACACTGATTAATCATGTACAACAGTTAAAAGCATGGAAGTCGGTGTGTTTATACGCTTACACACCGACAAGGTAAAGCTGGTACGCACTGGTTTAGGGCAAAAAC